>VWZT01010910.1:21451-214480 GCA_013397055.1 Pachycephala philippinensis | reverse complement strand
GGCTCGGTGGGCGGGAGGGACGAGGAGCGACGGGCCGCGGCCGCGGGGGGAGCGGGCGGCTCCCGCCCCGCGGGGCTCCCTCCGCGCCTGCTCCGCTGCTCGGGCTGTTCTGGCCGCGCGGGCCGGAGTCGGGCCCCGCGCTCTGGTTCGGCATGAGGGGGCGCCGGGGCGCCCGGGGCAGGGCCGCCGGGTTCTCTGATCCGGTTTGCACATCCTTGTGCGGCCGGGCGCGGTGTCCCACCTTTTCCTGGAGCAGATAAACGCCCCGGCAGGTACGCGTGCTTTGTTTGGAGAGCGCTGTTTGCTCTGCCCTCATCTCGGGAGGATGTTTGCTCTTGCTTCAGAGCACAAGCCCGAGCCGGAGCGCGGTTCTGACATCCCCGCGGGACACGGGGTGACAGCTCGCCTCGGGGAGAGGCAGGGATAGCTGGGAGTTGGCTGGAGAGTGCGAGCAGGACGGGGACACTGCCACGGACCCGCAAGAAAAGTGGGTTTATAAAATACTGCTGATTTGAGAGCTCACCTTGTGAGCATATCGAATAGTTTTTCTAAAGTGCGTGCGATATTACCCAAAAAGAATCTCTAGGAAGTAAATACCAGTGCTTCGTCGGTTTCTGATTTTACATCAGAGTGTTGTTTCCCATGGCTTTCAGTGTGAAGGTGGAAGTTTGTGTGATAAGCTGGGATGTGATTTTGGAACGAGACTTTCCTGAAAACCATCTCTGTTTCCTGCAAGTGGAATTCGAGTGGGTTCAGATGTGGCTATTATTAAACACTGGGTCTGTCTGGCTGTCAGGAGTTTTTTTGCTCTTGAGCAGCCTGGCTGGTAAATACTTGCTGAGTTTTTTAACATAGTTTTCTCTACGTGAGGTGTAGTAAAGCTTACCAAGTGTTCTTAATGAAACAGATAAATAGTATTGATAGTTTTTGTATAAGTGGCAGGTAATTAGTTGCCTCATTCCATGCATTTTTGAGGACTTTAAAACTGGTTAGGATTGTGTTTGTTTTTTACAAGGGAGAGGGAATTGTTGGTGCTGCAGTTAATGACAGAAAAGTTAATCTAATATTGAGTACTTACAAGAAACAGATATTCTTTGAACTAGTTTAGGTCCCAGTTTTGTTGCTGAACCTATGCTTTAGAGTTAGGCTTCTGCTGAGGTGAGATGGTTTTCAGCATAGCACTGTGTTTATTTTAAGGGCTGGTTAACTTGAGGGATTATTCATTGTTAAATTAATATTGGTAATCTTCTAGGGAAAAAAAAAAGCTGTCATTGAATTTATTTGGTTTTGAGCTCTCCATTCAAAAGTGATTTCTGATGTTTTTTGGGTCTTCTGAATGATTACCTGTACAATTGCCTATGGAAATCACAAATTCCTTTTGAAGGCTTGTCATTTATTTTCGTCTGAACTACTCAACTCTGAGGGATTATAAGTCTATTTTGGTTTAGTATTCTTGTTCACATAGTGTCCAGTTTATTAACACCATGTGGTAGGTTAGGAATAGTTGGTGTAGAAAGACAGTTACCTTTTTTTGGAAGGCTGTCTCCTTGCTTGGGTATTTTGATACTTTAATCTTGTACGGGAGATTGGAGTGAAAGCATTAATAGCATGAATGAAACATGACCAGGGTTTTGTAGTAGTATACTGATTTTGAGGTAAAGAACCTGAAGGAAATATTCCTTAAATACTGCATTTTAATGAATTTCAGTTTAAATATTATTGCTATTGGAAGATTAATTTTCTTATAATCAAAGTGCTTTACTACATTTTGAAAGCTCTGCTCACTTTTGGAGAAGTGGAAGGAAAATTTAGGATTTGATAATCTCAAACTAAATTTTCACTGACTTTAAGACTCTAGACCTGTTGGTAGGAATACACATCCTTATCCTTATGCTGCGGTTTCCTCAGTGTGCAGCTCCTTGTGTGCAGACACTCGGCCTGCTGGGGGGAAGGTGTGCTGGGGCATCCTGACACAGCTGGACAGGGCGTTACCAGTGCTGAGCATGTTGGATGTACAGAAGTGCTGCCTTAAGCTTTTAATGCTGCTATAAAGTGGAATAGTGTGCAATATGTGTGCTCTAATACGTATTATACATGTCCTTTATTTTATAATTGAGGAATTTAAGCAAATACTATAAAAAGTAATTGTGAGAGGACTCTGAATGAAGCTCTAGGTCTGTACTATTGTTTCTGGAGATACTAGGTATGGGTAGTGTCATTGAATCAACAGCTGTATCCTGTATCTTAAATTTGAATTAGTCTTTAAAAATCACATCTGCCCTTCTTTGGAGGAAGAATAGTATGAATACAATTATAAGATAAAGATATGGGTATTTAAAATCAATAGTAAGTGAAGAGAAATTTTTGATACAGCATTTAAAATCTCCATTGTATAAAGACAGTACAGCAGCATAACTACAGACCGCAACAGAACTCAGGAAGTAACTGAAAATTTGTCTGGTGATTCTTTAACTTATTTTCATGCTTCAGAGCATGTCAGGTACTTGTTCATTGCCTGTATTCTAATAACTGCTACATTCTTTGAGTTGTCCTTTTATTCGTGGAAGTGATAGTATCAATGTGGTACTGGTGGCCTTATCGCAACATATGCTGATCCTGCAGAAACAGGGCTGAGGGGCTCCTGCCTGGCCTTTGCTTTCACATCTTCTGTCGCTAGACTTGTTGGAATTGATGATGAAATAGACAAACCATAAAACATTCTGAAATATCCTGTGGTTTTTGTTGCAGGACAATGGTGTAGGGAGTAGGTAGCATTTTAATTTTAACGTTGCTTCAGTTTAATTGTCTGTGCTCTGTAAGCATGGAAATACATGAAAAACATTGAAAAACAAACAAAACCCAGCCTATATTGTGTAGCAAAATTCCTAATTTATTATGGTTGAGAAAAGCATTTTTGCTTGACTTACACCCGATGAAGTATGTTAAAGCCCTGTGCATGTAAGGCTTATTTAAAATTAATATATAAAATTAGGAACTTTATATAGTATCTGAAAAATGTCAGTTAGAGAAACACTGTGGAAAACATTTCAGTGCATGTAAAATACTTATTTGCATATGAAGTTGTGTGCAGATGAGCAGCCTAATTCCTCTTTGAAGTTGTGTTTCCATTTTGAAGAGGTGAAATAAATGTCATGGAAGCAGGACGTGGTGTGCCTGAGCAATCTCGTGCATCTAGGAAGTGTAACAGTGAAAGTACTGCGTGTGCAGTAGTTCAGCCTGTGCCGCCAGTACAGTTCTAGCCACATCTTGGTGAGGCCTACAATTCAGAGAGAAATGAAGAAGTGTTACTAGAAATAGCCTGCTTTGTCCAAAGGAGAGCGTGAGGCTGAAATCCACAGTTTAATAGGGTATGGATGTGAGCTGCGAACATTGAGTATTATCTCAGTGCTTGACAGATAGAATATCTGTAAGATACTGAGGACCACAAGCCTGGGATATTACTCACCAGGTGAGTCTTGCTTGCTGCCTCTTGTATTTCTTGTGCTGCTTTTACAGCTTTGCTTTGCCAGTGACACATAATGTTGGTCTCTTTCTTTGCCTGAAAGATGTGCATTGTGGAGAGCATCATTCCAGATTTCTGTTTGAGAAAAGGAGTAAAATTGCATATTTTCTGAAAGGAACTGTCTTGATTTGAATTTATTTTGCTGAATCATCACATGAGATCTGGCAGTTGTAATCCTCTTTTTTTTTCCATCTTTTTTCTTGCAAAGTGTTTTCCTGGTTTAAAGAAGAATATCAACAACCTGACAGTCTTGTATCTTTTTCTGCAACCTTTTGTATACTGACTTAATCTAGCCTTACTTGTCTTGTAGAATAAATAGTCTATTTTTAGGGCTACCTTGCTAATTTCTACAGCTATGCAAAGAGAATATAAAGTTGCTTTCCACACATGAGTGCCCTGTTGGCTAACAGGAAAGAAAGATGTGCATGCTATACTGAAGTATAGTATTATATATATTATATATAGTATTGCTATACTTGAATAGTTTCTAAACTGTATAGATGTATGGAAATTGTCTTGGTATTAAGCCTCAAAGTGATGCACACCCCCAATTTGTCACTAGTTGCGTTACATGGAAGAGATGCACTCCTGGCCGGGTCAGACTACACAAGGTTCCTGCCAGTTTAGTGTCCTGCAGGGAACTAGAGTGGACCCATCGATACTGGCAACAAGGAAGAACTGTAGATAGGTTGGACGTGATTTTAGCTTGCACAGGCACATCCCTGCAGCCCAGTGCTCTGAACAGGCAGCGTGACCACATTCTGCTGCTTTGGAACAGATGTCCTCAGCTGTGATGAAGGTTCTAGATGATATGTAGTTGCACTTGATGTGCAGGTTGGTCCTCCACCACCAGATTGGCAATTACAGAAAAAGGTTTCTGAAGTTTTATCTCCCCTTAAGCAGACTGTAACAGCTATATGGTAGGTAAGTTGTGTTGCTACTGAGACTTTTCAGGCTGCGTCTCTAAATATGACATTATATATTCCATATAGTTGCTGAAATTACTGAGCTGATATTAAGCTTAGTGCAGAAAAATATGCAAAGCTTACAGACATTCTTGCATAAATTACAGTAAGTGAAACATAAATAAAATTGTGTTTTGTAGTCTTCTCTCACGAGTGGAAGTACTGAACTATGTGAATTGTGGCACCATGACCAAGTTGTTAAATGTTTGTGCCTGTGAATATAATTAGGATCTCTGAGCTGTATGCACTATATTATCTCTTCATATGAACCAATACCAGAAGAGCTTGCTGAGATATACCAGAGTATAATAAATAAGATTGCAGCATCTTATTTGTTGACCTTCTTTGCCTTGCCATTTACTATGTTCATCTTGGCTTATTTTATGTTCTCTCTCTCATAGCATGACCTTTTTGCTGAAAGGTGTGTTATATGTAAGTCTTCTCAAAACCTAGCGATTCTCATAAAGAGGTGACAGTGCAATCTCCTGCAAGATACTCCAGTGCTTTGTCTTGCATAAATAAGTTTTCCTCTGTGTGTTGACACTGTTATTTGTTGTAGATGTTTTGATATTACGAAGGCACTAATGAAAAAGAAAAGAAACCAAACAAAAACCCCACCATCAAACTGCCACAAACTTGAACTCTTTAATAGCGCCGTGTTCTTACCACCAAATTACCCTACCACTAGGCTAAGAATGTAAGGTTGAGATATGTCATGTCAGAGAAATGTATTAAATGTGAAAGCTCATCTTTATAATTGACAGTGAGCAAAACCCAACAAATGTAAGGAGAAGAAAATGTCCTCGAGTTTCTGCTAGACACCACCCCCAAATTTAAGCTGAAGTTGCTTAAGTTGTTTTGTGTACTGCAGCACTCTTGATTTGGGGATGTCACCGGGAGCACCTGATGGATGGCAAATGGCTGTGACTAAGGACTGCTGTGAGTGAGGTGTAGCTTGGGCTGGCTGAGGTGTTGGGTTCGTTTATGTAGCAGTCTTGAACAGATTTATCTCATGCTGTTCTGGGGTGCTTGTGAGAAAGGAGGAAGTAATAAATGCAGAGTGAATTCTTTGCTTACATTTGATCTGGCTCCTTTGCTCTCTAGAGCAGGCTGATGGCATCTTGGAATCATTGTGGGAAAAACTTGTAAGCCCTGAAGAAGGACTAAACACCATGCGGATAAGAGACAAGCAAGGACCAAATTTGTTACTGCAGATGTTGTAATTACTATTTAGTTACATTGGTAGGTCAGAAAATGTAGCAGGATTTTGCATATTATGTTCTTAATCTGTTGGTTTCTGCCTCTTCTGTCACTTCTGGTATAGTTCCAAAAATGCGGAGGTCCCAGCTCGGTATGAAGCACGTCAGAAACAAGCAGCTAAGTAAAGCAGTGGTCAGTGCTTTCTTTATTCAGGCGCTGTCAAAGATGAACTCACAGACCTAAGGATGTTGTCTTATTCCATTACTGAAGGTTGAACAGAGACATAGGTCAGCTCACATGTAAGCTGTTTGGTACAAGTAGTGCTAAAGTGGGCTCTTGACAAGTTAAGACCATTTTGAGAAAGGGCTGGAAATATGTTCTGCAGCTGTTAGAGGAAGAAACAGAAGACATGATAGACATAACTATCTAGGAAGAGATATGGACCAGCTTGTCCCGTGCTCCCTTGGCAAGAGCTAGAGGCAGATTTGAAGTGCAGATTCCACTAACTGCTTCCACAGCTGAGGGGGTTGGAACTGTGGTTTTGCTTTCTTTCTGTTTTCTTTCCCAACTTTCTTTGGACAACTGTGCTGCGCTGGTATAACCTTTCTGGTTACTGGCAGAGAGGAGGAATGTTACTTTCTCTTGCTGTGTTGTTTACTTTTTCTTTGATCCTTCTTAGATGTTCTTTACCTGTCAAAAATGTTCTGAAGTGTGTACTCTGCAAAGGGGCAGGTTTGTGAAACTGATAAGTGTTTGGTCTCTGCTGCAGCTCAGAATGAAATTAGTAAGATATTTTAAGTTTCTTGTTGGAAATCACTCACATAAGAGGCTGGGATGACCCTTGAACATACTTGTAAACAAAAAAGATGAGCCTTTAATTGAGATGGCATGTTAGTTTAAAGCGATTAAATTATTTTCCAAAGCATGCTTGTTTAAATCCTTGAGTTAACTTTAAAACACCTCATCTGAAGAATTTTTTGCATTCTGCGTGTACCTAATTATTTCTGCATTAACCTCTTGGTACGACTGTGGTTGTTCAGAATAAATGGAGTTGAGGAACCTTTGTTCATTTGTTAAAAAGGGAGATACAGAACTGTATTCAGTATTTCAGCTGTGCACTATGTAATAGTTATATCTAATTAACTTTTTACTTTCTTTTCTTCTCCAGTATGTTCTGTGTCTGTGTTTTGGTCTTATAATAGTACTTTATACTTCTGTACCTAAAAATATTCAGGACCTATACAGTGATCTGCTTTCATGTGGATATAGTTATCTGCCTTAGAAGTTATATTGCTGTCCCTGTCCCTCCTATTCTGTTGAAATTATAGGTGAAGAAGTTGTGCTGGGTGAGAGGCTTTGTGTAGTAATTAGCAAATCTGATACCTCATCCAGATGCATACAGATATATAATGCAAGTTATTATTTCAGATCATGTAATTTTCCTGAATTTGTCCAGTGTTTGAATACTGATAGATTAATGACTTTAAGTACTTTTTTTGTTGTTCAGACATAACAAGGGCTTGGAAAAAATTACTGGCTTTTAGACAAGGAATATGTTTTCCTGGCTAACAGTAGCTGTGGAAAGTGAAGAGTGAATGTTCCCAGAGAGGATTTCATGGCAGCCACCATGTTCTGTTCTGTTTTTTTACTGTGAGAATGTTAGAAATGCATCAAAATACAGTTCTTCTGTCTGACTTTGGCTCTTGGCTACTGTAGGTATGCAACAGTTTAATTTTAGTGCTTCCTGTGAGGCATTGTGCTCTTCTGGGAATTTTGAATGCAATTTATATCCTTGCTAAAATGAAAGGGAGCTGCATTTTAGGAAAATACAGTGTATCTATCAATGTGGGTAGACTGCCTGACTTCTTTGCTAAGATCTTGTTTAACAAAGACATTAATTTGGTGTTTCCTTTCTATCAGTTGAGATAAGCAGAGTTTTGCTTTTAATTGATCTGTGTTTTCACAAAATTAGTAAAAGCTTATTTATTTTCAACACTTGTGCTTTTTTTCACTTCTGCTCACTGCATCTTCTACGTCTTTCTTAAATCCCTCTCGTCTGATACTTCACTGATAGGCTCTAAGAAACTGTATGATCAACTTGGCTTTTTTTTTCCTAAGAAAGCAGGCTGAACATTTTATCCTAGAATCCCTGTCATGCAAAGACAAAAATGCTCAGCTGTCTAACTGTTGCCTGTGCTTGAGCAATCCTGCTCTTCTAGTTAATATGAATGAGAGCTTCTTGAACATTTTTATTCTGCTGGGCTTCTCATCTAAGTCAATAACTTTATCTTTCAGTACCAAGATAAAGAGGAAGTTGTTCTATGGATGAATACTGTAGGACCCTACCACAATCGCCAAGAAACATACAAATACTTCTCTCTCCCCTTCTGTGTGGGATCAAAAAAAAGCATCAGCCATTACCATGAAACCCTAGGGGAAGCACTTCAAGGAGTTGAATTGGAATTTAGCGGTCTTGACATCAAATTTAAAGGTAAGCGATTCAAAGTGCATTTAGTCACTTAAAAAAATACACTAGCTCTTCAAATGTGATCTTTTAATGAGAAGAACTGAAATTTTGTTGCTGCTAGCAACTGAGTGTATTTTGTATTGTTGTTTGGTACGTGCTGCAAGGTTGTGTTCTACTGCTGGCTTTTGAGTTTACAGTGAAGTTTCCATCTATGTGCCCTTGAAGGAATATGCTTGCAGCAGATATGTGCTTCTGAAGTAACTGGTATCATTTTACAAAGTCAAACTAAGTTTTCTGCGTATGAATGTTTAAATGTGTACTGGAATTAATACTCTGAAATTATCAGTTCTGAAGATGTAATTTTCTCCTGTGATGTTGAATACTTGCAGACTTGCTGCAATTGCAAAGGAATGGCAAGGGCTCAACATCTCAAAGTTCCACCTCAACACAAAGTTGATGATTGTATCGTTCTGGTTACTGTCTAGTTTAAAATAACTTTGACAAATACCTTTAAAGTATTGTCTCTAACTCACTATGTGCTGGTCAGGATGGAGCAGGATGAAGCTGGTCTGTTTTTTTTTTCCTGTTGTTTCCTGTCCTCACCATCTTGCCATACTGTTCCAGAGAAGACATTTAACTTCTTTCGCAAATATATTTCTTGGTACTAAGGCCTGAGTCTTCTATTGCATAGTTTCTCAGTGTCTCCTTTCAGATATCTGTAGCTAGTAATTGCAGAACTTCAAATATTTAACAGATTATTTTTGCCTCTTGAATTTTGCCTCTTGAATTAAATTTATAAATTTAATTCAGTTTGTGTTTCGTGTATCTTTTTTTCCAGAGCACTGCACTTCATTGCATCACTAGTGCTTAACTGGATGGAGAACTTAAGCATAGTATCTCTTGTCTGAGCATTTACAATCAAATGAGATGTAGTTTCTGTAAGCCGTAAAAGTTTTATCCGAAATTGGGCATATGCAAAATAAGAGACCTGATGATGTTTTTGCTAGCAGTAGGATAAGTTGAAGAAAAGATTTTTAGAAAGTTTGTGAATACCTTAAATTCTTCATAATTTTTTTAATTTGCATAGAGGATAGCATTGCCACACTAAAAGAGTTCGGAGTTGAATCTTTCCTTTTAAGAAAGAAACAGTACGTGTACAAACACGGAAAAACAGTCCCTACTAGTGGTTTGTAACACTTGTAGCATGCTGAAAACTTTACTCAATGTGGGAGAAATAGTTTTCTTGTCAAACCTTATAAAATGTCCTCAGAAACACAAAACGGAAAGAATGGTGAAGGCAACTGGCAGCAATTCAACACAGTGGTGAAGATTAATAGAACTTCTATTATCAGAATATGGTAAATGTTTGTTTGTACAGCCAGTTCGATGTGTAATTTTTACTTCAAGTACCCCAGCTTTCCAAAGAGATTCTTTTATTCCCGTGCCAAATGCACTCTCTAGGTGCAGCACCAAATTGAAAAGACTAGAAGGTTTGTGAGTGGATGTTCACTGCTATAATGTAGCCAATGCACAGAATTTTTAAAAATTTAATTATTGTTACTAACATCTTGGATCTCAGTATAGATTGATAATCTGTATTGGACCTGCATTGAATTGAATTCACAACCAAAGTGGCTGCAGGTCAGATGTTTTTTATAAAGCAGATGGTACGTGGTAGCTGGTTGATTACTGAGTGTGTGTACATGATGTGTGAAGCTGTACATGTGCATGCACTTCTTGTTTTTTCTCTTGCAGTTTGTGTCCTCTGGATAAAAGATGAAGACAATAATCTCTTTGCTGTTAACTGTCATCCAGCAGCTGTTTTTGTATTTCTAGCAGTGGTCCATGAAGTGAAATCTGAACGGGAGTCAAGTCTATCTTACTATCCTTATTCTACTGTTAAAAGTATTAAAACAGTCTTTTTTCCAGATTTCAGAGCAACAAGTATAAATAAATTGTAACAGTAATTATTAGTATTTGACATGAAATTAGTATTAGTATTTAATATGAAATTATGTAAAATTTGTGTAATCAAAATCCCCTTGATATACAGGTTTTTAAAAGAAAGAGAGCAGAGGCGTGGAATGTGAGATACATTTTTTTAGAGGCTTAAAAGCTGTCATGAACCCAGTACAATTTATATCCAATTTATGTGTTGTAAAATTTGGATTTCATAGATCAGTCCTTAAAGTTCAGCATTTGTGTAGAAAATTCTTTTCCAGTTTGATTGTTGAAATGTGATGCTAACTCAGTTTTTTGGTGAGATTTTAATGGTAGACCTTGTTCTTTGCTGAAGTGGTGTTTGCTTTTTTTTTTTTTTTGTAATTGTAACTAGATTATATAAGAGAAATTGAAATAATTGTTTTTGGTAATGAGTAAGTTTTATCTCAGTGCGGTTGGTGCATGCTTCAACTGTGCACTAATGGTCCAGAAGTTGATGCAATTAAATTGAAACAGGGCTGTTGGTGTTTTTGTGGGTGGTTTGGTTTTTTTGGTTGGTTTTTGTTTTCCTTTTTCTTTTTGTTAACAGATAGAGGCTTGGTTTGGTACCAATAGATTCATGTGTTCTTAAGTAAAAGATACAGCTTCAAGGACTGTTGAGTATCTAAAATCTGCAGCTGAAATGATTAAGATAATAAGATATAAACTTGCACAGATTTTCTTCATGGATATGTGAATCATGTCTAAGTTCTGAGTTAACAGGCATCTGTGCTTTTCTTTATGTGCATTTGGCATTATGGCAAGATTAACGGTCACAGGCATTTCTTTCTCTTTAAATGAGAATTGTATGAGTTTACAAAATTAAATTAGATTTGAACTTCATACTTTATGTTTTTATCCTCTAAAGTGAGTAAAGGGGAAATACAATTGTTCTAATAAATTCTCCTTTGCAATAAAAAGCAATTCCCTTCTCAACCTTGTTCAACTGGACAATAATAGCAGGTAGACGTGGAGCTGCATGTTGTTCATCATCTTCAAAGAATTGTTTAGGCTACAACTGTTATTAGCTGAAGTACTAAACAGTGTCAGTAAAACTGGCAGTTGAATCCGTAGGCATTGCCTGTATTTTTCGAACTAGAATAAAAAAATTATGATTCTGCAGAAATGTGCCCTTCTGAGAGTGAAAATTTCCACTTGAACTCTCGTAGTGGTGACTGGTGGGGCAAATCTACGGTGTGTTCAAGTGTCCGTGAAGTAGTGTTTCTTGCTGTATTTAAGTGTGCCATATGAAAGGATACATGCAGTCATACAAGATAGCTGGATTTCCCTTCTGTTACAATATGAACAATGTTCTTATATCATAGGTCTGAAATCTGTATAAATATCTGTGTGAATAAAGTAATGAATTATTAACATACACTTACATTGTAATATAAATTTTAAGTTTTCATTTGGCTTAATTATCTTGTCAAGCTAAATCTAGGATACTAATGCTTTTTAATTAATATGTCAAATTTTTTACTCAAGTATTTGAGTGACATCCTCTGTTACACCTGAGATCTTGTAAATTATTAACTGTATTGAACATTGGAATCATAGCAACTTCAATTTGAAAATTTTGGTATTACCATACAATGCCATTAGAGAAGATGAATTTAAAGAGGAAAAGGATGTTTTAACAGAATAGCAGTTTGCATGTCTTCAGAAATGTTACTAAATGACCACATTTCTAATGGAGAATTCTTCGCCCAAACTTCCTTCTGCAACACCTCTTGAATACATGGCAGCCATCCAGGATGACATTTAGTGTTGTCAGATATAATGAGGTTTTATATGGTTCACATATTTGAATAAAACCCCGTTGTTCATAGGAAATTTGAAATCTGGCTAAGCACACTTGCTTTTCTAATGAGTCATGCTTTCAGGCTTTTAAAAAACTTCCTAAATGTGCTACTGACCTTACTGAAGCTTTATTACATAGCAGATATTACCTCTTTGACATCCCTGGTGCAGATGCAACACAAAACCTGCCTTTAACTTCACTCTCCTCTTAGATACATATCCAGCCATAACTTGGATAAGAATTCTCTAACATGCAAAACCTTAGATCTGGTAAAGCTGTAATGAAGTAGACATCGGGTTCCCCAGCCACTGAATGCTGGTGTAAGCTTCTTTCATTTAATCATTTAGCACAGTGGATTTAAGCTTTACCACCTAATCCTGTCCTGTAACTAAACGGCAGCTTCAGCTGTCAGTGGCTAGAGAAAGGAGCTCTTACCTTCATTCACTTGTTTTAGGGAGAGGTGAGAGGAACTGTACTGTGCAGTATGGCTGGCGGTGACATACCGTATCCATATGTAATGTCATGCCTGTGTTTTGCAAGAATTGAATGAGATTGTTTCAAATTATTCTGCTGGGGTTTTATGTATGTGCCCTGCAGCAACTTGTAACATAGTTAATCCAGATTTGATTATGCTATCTCTGTGATGTCTTCTGGTATTCTGAGTGCTGGGAGTAAGAGCTGTAAAAATGGGTGAAGACAGGTTTTTTTGTGGCACACTGCTATCTGCAGCCTGATGTCAGAGCAGTCATTTCAAATGATATTTCAAAGTCTTTTTTTTTTTTTAAATAGCAGCAAACCTCACTGTTTATATCCTAAAGCATTATATGCAGAATGGCTCATTTCAATTAGTCAAACAAACAAAAAGCAAATTCCACAGTCTGAAAGCCCCTGGAGTAATTTAGGGTAGGTTACAGTCTAACCTACCTGTGCTGGTACCACTGTGAACCAGAGTCCCCTGAAGCCAGCCTGGCCTCCATAGCACTTCTCCAAAACAGGCTTCTTGCTTTGGTGCTGGGAGATGCTTTATTTAACAGCCTCTATCAGTTTGTCTTTTACCTGTATTTTAATTCATGGCATATTTTCATTTGACCTGTGTGTTGAACAATCCTTTGAGTCAAAAAATGTAGTATTAGAAAGGTGTGTTATTCTTTATTTGAATATAGTATGACAGTGAAGTGCCAAATATTTTGGAAAGAATCCCTACTTAGCAACAAATCCAGAAAATAATGATTCTGGGGTTGTGGGTTGGCTTTTTTTTTTTTTCTCCCTTTTAATTAATGTCAAGACAATTTAAAAATCTGTTAAAATGAAAAGTGCCAAGCAGAGGCATTGTGGGGGTGGGGGGAAACATAGTCCAAAAAGTATAGGATCCAGCTCAGTAGAGGCATAAGTGCAAACTTGAATTTGTATGTCTGTTTCAGCTGTGGTGCCAGCTTTAATGGCTTTCCTTTCTTGAACGTGCCAGTACGGGCCCTGAAAATGTTGTTCATGCACCAGAAGTCTTCTTGGTACCTATGTTGACTTGAATGGTTTTGTTACTATCTTTTTTTCTCCAGACAAAAAGTTTTGTTGACCAGATGTAGTTGGCATATTTTGATTTTTGTTGTTATCAGAGAAATTATGTTTTGTGTTAGAAATATTCTGCTTGCCTTTACTTTTTCTGTGCAGGTGATTTAATTTTCCTTTTAAGCTTTATACCATAGTTAGTGTATAGAAGAAAGTAAGCTGAATTTTGATACAGATTAGAGCTTTACTTAGGGCATAAATTAATTTTACCTACTAAAATGGCTCCTCAATTCCAATGATGATAAAAAGAGGAGAGGAGAATCTGGAATTCTTTACTTTGACTGTGTTTCACTATTTGTAGTGTGAAAACAATTACTAAGATGTAGATGAGGGAGCTTGTCTCTGAACCTGTTGCTGTCTGAAGTCCTGTAAATATGAGCCCTTTTGTCTGTCTTCACTTGAAAAGGAAACATTAGTGAAGGAAACTGGGATGCAAAAGAATGGCTGCTAAGTATAACTTAGGAATTGTAGATGGGGAAGAATAGCTTTCTGGCTGAAAGAGTGGATTTATTTTATTTCCAAATGCAGCCTCTTGTGCATTCTTTGCATTAGTCCTAATGACTATTCTTTTTTGTTCTGTCTTTACTCTGATTGCTTTGTTTCTTCCGTAGTGGTAGTTTCTTCAAAATTGCTGAAAACTTTAAAAAGTTTTAGGATTTTTTACAAACACTGTTCCTAGTCAGTGAGGCTGATTATACTAAAATAGAGAGATAATGTTGTAAACAGTTTTAGGTATTTGTTAATAATTTCATACCTCTTGTTAAAGAGGTCTCATGATCTGTTCAGGTGAATCTGCCATCAGCGTTTGTACCTTAATGTAGTGTGGGTGAAGCAGCAAAAGGATACTGTGAAACCTTTCCTTGTCCAGTATGTGGGAAGCTTCTGCATGCCGATGTGTAGATTTCTGAAAACAATCATGTATTTGCTTTAATGGTTCCTTTTTAAGTGTCCTTTTTTGTTACCTACTTGAGAATAGCCAAGAGGGCTTGGAGACTTCAGCAATGTCCATTCCCCCATTTGCTTGGTTTGCCTTCACTTTGAGCCAGCTCATGAATATATCTTTAATTGTGCTTTAATTTTTTGCAGATGATGTAATGCAGACTACTTACTGTGAAGTTGACTTGGACAAGGGAAGAAGAGATGCATTTGTGTATGCTATCAAAAATCACTATTGGTACCAGATGTATATTGATGACTTGCCAATATGGGGTGAGTGATATTATGCATTAATAACTGGATTACACCTACTCAAGTCCTGTACTAGTGGATTCCATGGAGTCATTTAATGACTAAGCTTCGTTACAAGAATTTCACAAGAATATAAAACTTATATGCAAGTCAAATTCACAAGAATAGGAAACGAAGTAATAGAGGACATAGTCTTAAGGTGTGCCAGAGGAGGGTTAGGTTGAACATTAGGAAGAATTTCTTCACAGAAGGGGTGGTTAGATATTGGAATGGGCTGCTCAGGGAGGTGATGGAGTCACCATCCCTGGAGGTGTTTAAGGAAAGACTGGATGTGGCACTAAGTGCCATGGTCTAGTTGACAAGGTGGTGTTAGCTCACAGGTTGGACTCAATGGTCTCAGAGGTCTTTTCCAGCTTAATCAGTTCTGTGTGAAATAAGTTGAAGGGTTATTGCATTGAAAGAACAGTAGGATGGCTGTACTGGTGAATTACAAAAACAGTGAAAAGCTGTTCTGTTTCTCAAGCCCTGATTTAATAACAGTAAGTTCTTGGGTTTAAATTTGTTCAAATGTTCAAGTGAGTGGTAATTAGATAGGTTACACATAACATCCATGTTACTGTGATCGTGAATAACAAGTTTCATAAAATTATTTCAGAATTTAAATTTTATTTTGCTACTTTATTACTAATGCAAAAGCTGTTTGGTTTACTTTTATGGTAATTTAGTGGCTGTTAACAGTGTTGCTTTGTAGTCTGTGTTTATATGGAGTTTTATTTTACTTGTTCTTTTAAATTTCTCGAGAAATTTAAATATTAAATTTCCCCTCCCTTAGTTCTCAAAATTTCTTTTGCTGAATATTATTAATCTGGGCTTAGAAGTGCTTGTGTCTTGGATAAAAATGTGTGTATCTTTATTGCCATTCTCTCCTAAGGTCTTTGTGTTTTGTTGCTCCCTCATAACCTGTGATCATATACCTGGTAAAGAGTGCTCTGCAGATTGCACTTTGCACTGATAGCAATCAACCAAACTCCCCAAGGCCTAATCTACCTGTTGTAAATATAAACTGAAAGGAAATTAAAAACAGCCATAAAATGTTTTGGTAGGGTAAGGTCTTTGTTGCCTGTGTTCCATGAAAGAGGTAAACCTGCCCAAACGAAACAAAATCCCACACCACCTACAAAAACGCCGTTCAAGTCATGTGAGAAAAGTTCTTTGATAGTTGGTATGAATAATGCTATCCATCATTCATTCATTTTGACAAAGGGTGCTTTATTTTTAGCTCTTATAATTTTAATTGGTTTTAGAAAATACCTGTCTAATGAACATGGCAGAAATATTAGTACTTTATTTATTATATATCTGGTAGCCAGGAAGGTCTGGTTTTGTTTTAATGTGTCTGTTTTTAAGAGATACCATTATAATGCCTGAAGAGAAGTACTTATGTATTGATTTTGTTCTTTTCAGCTGATTTGCTTATTGTGTGTAATGGCTCTGTAGCAGGGCTTGGAGTAGACCTGAATTACTCTGTGTGGCCTTTACTGTGCTACTTGTGCACTTGCTGGTAGGCAGTTTAAAAGCATGCATGTCTGACAGTTGTTGCTACAGTATTTTTGATGGCTTTGGCCTTTCAGCAAATGACCGATGAATTATTTTTCTAGACTAGTGGCAGGTATGTAGGCTTTGAATTGCCCAAGGGTGATGGATGCTAAACTGACTTTTTTGGAATCCTATGTGGCTAACAAGTCTTGGAGGATTTCTTTTTTAGGGTTGATTTTTCTGGTCATGTTTCATCATCTAAAATGCCAAAGAACAAACATACATACTAAATCTTCTATACACTGACAAATTTTATGCTCTCAGCTAAAAAAATCTGTTTTCCTGTGATTTCAGTGTTTTAATGTTCCCCAATAGTATCCTTTTTATGCAGAAGAAGTCAGCTAACAAACATGTAGAATTTAGGTATCATCTCTCTAAGATATTAAGAAGCTGGTTTTGGTAGTTTGGAACCAGGATCTCAAGCTGTGCTGCATAATAGGTGACTGCAGCATCATAAGTACTGGTAATATTATGTAAGGATATAATCTGACATCAGGTGTGAAAGCAAGCAGTGCTGACAATTTTGGTCTATGTCTCCTGAGGGTTAGGTAAAACGAGCAGGCCTGCAGATTGGTCAATATTAGCCTGACTTTTATTCAAAAAAAATTAATCAGCTCTTGGTGGGGGGCTGAGAAAGCAGTGGCTGCACCTGAACCAATCAGAAGTATTTATCTGTAAGTCTGAATGAGTCTTTTGGACTTCTGTGTTCCCAGTACAGTGGAGAAAACTGTGAATGTAGCTTATCTGCAATAATTTTGGTTTTCCTGGGTCTCTGTTCAGCAACAGAAATGTTTCAGGCTCTGAGTGCTGCTTGAAACTTAAAGCACTGAGACTTGCTGCTCACTGAACAGTTTTTATTTTAGGTATTTCTGTTATGAATATGGCATGAATGATACTGTACACATGGCTCTGCCAGCTTGCTGGTGCCTTTCAGTGTGTTGTATAGACTTGTCTAGTACCACATAATGTGGTGGCAGGTAGAGAGACTAAAGAAAGCAAATATCTTTTGCTGGATTGTCATTTTATCGCTGTAACTATTTCTAAATAGTTACTAAGTGTCAGTAATTATAATGAAGACAACCATTAGGACTGTTTAAGATACGTGGGTGTAAGAACTTAAGTAGTTATGATGGCATCTCTGAAATACTCTGAATACTGAGAAGGGGTTTTTTGGTGTTATGAAGGTAGTGTCCAGAACTGGTTACCCTCAGCTTGCATTAAAAATAGCTTGTGCTGAATGACTTTTTTTGTTACTATGTGAAGGCTGTCATGTTGATCCACTTCACTTGGATTACCTATCTTGGGAAACTTACTAGCCAGCATGTATTGTATATACTGTATCACCCAATATCCTATTTTTTAAGTTGTTGATTTGTAGCTTGTAGCTGGATTAAACCAAAATTTTGTTCCCTAAATGTAGATGTATAGAGTCCTTTTTTAGTGCTACCAAAAGAACGCTATCTCTGAAGAGTGTGAAAGAAAAGGATTCAGATGGTGCTAAGGTTTGCTGAAAATTCTAGGCACCTTCTCTTTAATTCTATTCTTAAAGCAGACCATTCAGTTCTCTGGGCTCATCCAGGTGGATTCATGGCACTCCTCCTGTCTCCTGGCAAATTTTAGTTAAGTTCATCCTTTATGTTCTTTATGGTTTTCCACCTTGCTAAGACTCACTGATACCAGACATATGCACAAACATTAATTCTTAAAATTTGCCTGAGAAGTCCTCAAAATACCCTGTAAGGAGTACTCTATTTTCAGTAAAGACTCTATTTTCAGTAAAGACTCTAAATTAACCTTTCTTAACTGCTGATAACTGAAGGTAATGACATCAAACTGCTGTTTGAGGGCTCTGCTGTTTTTCTAACGTGAAAAAGGCAACCAGATCTTTTTAAGTGCATTCAGAAGAAATTATTCCATTTTATATTTTTTCCGGAACTGCTGTCCCACAGTGGCGAGAGAGATTAGTCTTCATTGTTTCAGGACATTCCCTAAGTTTGTGAAACACTGTGTTAGTGCATTTCTTCAGTGAGTGATTGATCAGAATGTCCTTTAAGTAGTTTAGAGGTCTGTATTGTCCTGGTTCTGGATACTACCATGGGAACAGATGGCATGCTGGGTGCCAGGCTATATGGTGGAGGCATGAACTGGCACATGTTTCATGTGGATGGCATATATAAGGCAATCCTGACAGATGAGCATGAGTGAAAAACGTGACAGAAAAATACCACCTTGGAAATTAAAAAACACAGGTGATGCACAAAGGCCCTTCCTTCATATACCTGGTGCTTTGCGATAGCCTGTTCCATGTTCTTTACCTACTTGTTCTCCCATTCCCCCCACCCTTGTATATCTTGAGTGCTGCTTTTATTGTGACTTTCCATCTTGTGTATCTTGCATGTGATCTTTGATCTTGACATCAAAGGTGACACTTGTAGTCTGTGAACTTGTTGACTGTTAGATTTTTTCTCTTTTCACTCAGCGTAGCACAGTCTCTGGAATTCTTCTGTAGTAGATGAGACATTTTGCACTAACTTACTGAAAATTAAGAACTTAATCACAGAATGGTTTGGATGGTTTGAGTTGGAAGGGAGCATAAAGATCGTCTTGTTCCAACCCCCCTGCCCTGTGCAGGGACACCTTCCACTAGATCGAGTTGCACAGAGCTCCATCCAGCCTGGCCTTGAACACTTTCAGGGATGTGACAGCCACAACTTCTCTGGGCAACCTGTTCCAGTGTCTCGCCATCCTCACAGTAAAGAATTTCTTCCTAGCATAAAACCACATTTTTGGCAAGCGCTGGAAACTTGTGTACAAACGAGAGCAAAAAGCATGTGCTGGGAAGTCAGCTAAAGAGGACTACAGAGTGAAAGTAAAATTTTTAAGAGGAAGAAAAATGAGTGAACAGATAGATGGAAGATGGGAAATTATAGGGGTCTTGGCTAAGTTCTGTTAGGGAAAATGAATCTGTATTTAGCTAGTGGTTTATCTGGTAAGAATTGCAAATAAAAGTAGAGGCGCTGTTGTTGGGTCTTCTGCAGTGTTTCGAGCTGCGTGCTTTTTCTTTTAATGCCATTACAAAATGCTTCTTGCAGAGACCTGTGGATTGAAAGTGGAGTCCAGGTATTAGAGTTGAAAAGAAGAGCATAAGGTCTTCTGTGCTCTCTTTATTTATGTTGCTTTTTTAGCTGGCAAAACTTTTGTAATGCATATTTTTAGAAAATAAATGCAAAATGTCTGAAAAGCATACCTATAATAGATGCTTACACTTGTTTCCTATGCAGGGATTGTTGGAGAAGCAGATGAAAATGGAGAAGATTATTACCTTTGGACTTACAAAAAACTTGAAATTGGTTTCAATGGAAATAGAATTGTAGATGTCAATCTGACCAGTGAAGGAAAGGTGAAATTGGTACCAAACACAAAAATCCAGATGTCATATTCAGTAAGTAATTTGGTGATGCATCTGTAATAAGAAGTTCTACATGGTGAAATAGCTCAAAAATAGGTACTTTTAGACTACAATATGTACTGATACTTTGGGCTATGTTAGAGGAAGATGCATCTTCACTCCTTCAATTATTTTGTTTTGTTGCTGAAAAACCTTGATAGATATATTAATAACAAATGTAAAATTATGATTTTTTAAGTACTCCAAACAAACTGGAGCTTCTATAATGTGCAGAAAGGTGTTTTAGTGGGAAAGGAAGATATCCTGAAAGGATGGAGACCAGAATTATAGGGGACCCTTGAGAAGATACACGTTGTCTTCGTATTTGGACTTCTGATATTTGCATCATAGGTTTGAGCTGGAATCTGAGCTAGGATAAGAACCCACTGTAAGCCTTTATGCTTTGCAAGCAGTTAATTTCAAAATTTACTTTGTTTTGCAATTCCAGTAGAAATTTCTTATTTATATAGCATAATTTTTAAGGTTTTAAGTTTCTTTTTCTGAAGCTCTCTGCTATGATATTGAGTTGCTGTGATAAAAGGTAATGAATAAACAATGCTTGCTGGTTGAGACAACGAATTAATTTTTTCAGTTTTCCTCTTTACTTAGTTGATGTTACTTAAATCTGTGATGGTTCACTTGTCATGTTCACTACATTTGTATAGTGAAACCATTTCTTAATGCATTGCTTTTCTACCATGTGTTAGCAGTGGATGTCAGCATAAGATTTTATTTCAGAGGATATTCTTGCCACAATTACATTTGTCTTGTGCTGAGTAAGTTGTATAGTTTGAAGTGCAGATAACTGGGTTTTGTATGTGCTTTTTAGAGTTACATTTACACTGATCTCCTTATTTTTACTGCAAAACTGTTAGTAGAAATTTTAGAATTTGCTGTTCCAAGTTCTGCCAGCATTGTGAAGTCCATTTGCTCTAAATTTTAAGTTAGACAGCATTGAGTAGCAGCCAGTAATGAAAATAACATAAGATACTCCCTTAAATTCTTTTTGGTGTAGGAAGCTCAGGACTTCCCTGTCCAGTTCTGTTGGCACCACTGGGCAATTGCTGGGCTGGCCTGTGTGTGGTGTTTAATTCACAGGTTGTCTCTGGTGGATTTATTCTATGCTGTGCTTCATAGTGGCAGATGCTCTAATGTGAAATGTATCTGCTTAAAACAATTTTGAAAGCTATTAATGTTTTGAGCTACTAATCTTGAACAAGGTTGTAATTTGAATGGAGGAACATTAATACCAAACCTCAAAGTAAGTAGTGCTGGAGTCTTGGGGTTTTTAGTATGTCTCAGGACTGTGGTGAGTGATTGGGGTGTTCAATCTACATTTATATGCTTCCTTCTACACTCAGTAAGAGAACAGCTTTTGGAAAGGATAGTTCCTTCTCATGTATTTTAAAATAGATATGTACAAGGGGGCTGCATTTGTTTCAATATCACTAAAAGTCCTGATATTTTAATTTTTTGGCATGCTTTTGAACAAGACTTTCAGGTAGGCTTGTATTTAGTTTCTAAATTCGTTTTCATTTTAATTTTTAAATGCAATCTTGCAAATATTCTCAAAAATACTTTGTGCTACCATATTAGCACCATATAGTTCATTAATGCAATTACGTTTTCCAAATCCAAAGCAGTCCTCTCTGCAGCTGGTGGAGAACTAACAGCAGTAATATGCTGTTACCCTGTGATAGTATGTCCATAAACACATACTTTTCCAGCTGGTTTCAGAGTAATTAATTGGCAATTGAAGTGTCTAGATTAATAGTAATGATGGATTAGATAGATAGATAGATTCTATAGATTCTATAATCATGAAAAAGGTTTGTTGTATTTGACAACTACAAGTTTGTATCTTTGGTTAGCCTCACAGAGACAGTGAGAACTGAGGCAGTGCAAGACTGATTCTTCCTTGTTCTTAAGCATAAGCACGGACAAGATTAGATCCATGAGGCGAGGTGGCTGATGTTCATTCTATGCCTGACCTGTAGAGGCCAGTCTTTAAGAACATCATTCCATTGTTTTTTGCCAAAACCTATCCATATTGAAGAAAACATCTAAAGTAGTTGATTTTTAATATGTGTTCTGGGTTTATGCATGTGAGTATAGCTAAAATACTGTAAAGACCTTTTCAAATATAAACATTTTTCTCTTTAGGTAAAATGGAAGAAGTCAGATGTGAAGTTTGAAGACCGATTTGACAAGTATCTTGATCCATCTTTCTTTCAGCACAGAGTATGTATTGTTCTAAGACAGCCTTACAAAACATCCCTTTAAAATGGTTGCTTTAGTTTAGATGTCATACAATTTCTGGGTTAAGTCTTTGAATTTTCGGATGTTCCAGGTGTTCTGGAACAATAAACCAGGGAGGTCTAGGACCTCTTGTTTAAGTGGTCAGTGTTGCTGCTAAAAGAGGGTGGCTCAATTTTTTTAGAGTGCTTCAATAAATACGCAGGCAAGCTTAAAGCTTGCAGAAAATACAAGGCAGTTCAAGAAAATACATTCAGGTGATCAGAAGCAAGAAAACTTCAGGGGCACAACTGTGTAGGCTGAATAAGTGCAGTTGGCCATAGGTACACTTCTTTCTGAAGTAAATGCAAAGCAAAAAGCATTAGCCTAAACCAGTGGGTGCTACCAGTTGTGTTTAAATCTGTGGTTGTAATCTCCTTAAGGGTAGTGTACTGAGCAGTGATACTTTCTGAAAGTAGAGATTTTGCATTCTGTTTGGAGCTCAGTGAAAACCAGAAGGATATGCTTTTGAGAGGAAAAGTAATGCTGCTGCACATTTTGATCCTGTGCAAAGCAGTTGTTTCTTTGGCTTTGCTGCTTAAACCTCTTCTCTAAGAAGGCAGCAGTACATCATGTTGCCTTTTGTTTACCAAGGGAACATGCACAGCCAGTTGTTCAAAATTTGCTGCTGCGTACGAAAGGTGTGATAACTTCTTCATGAGCATGGCTGGCTATTAAAAAGGTTTATGTATGGTGTTTCACACGCCAGTTTTAGTGTCACTTTCTAAAAATGTAGTGTTACTTACGATAGGGTTTGTTGTTACTTAGCTAGTGGTGACAAGGTGTCTGTAGAGGCAACAATTTATCCTTCTCAGAACAATTTGAAACACATTTACACATTTAAGTTCTAAAGCTTATGGGTGTGTTTTCTTTTTGTAGATTCACTGGTTTTCAATTTTCAATTCTTTTATGATGGTGATCTTTCTGGTTGGCCTAGTGTCTATGATATTAATGAGAACTTTGCGAAAAGATTATGCAAGATACAGCAAGGAGGAAGAAATGGATGATATGGTAAGATCTGCATTCACGCTTTAAAAGCTCTTTTTTTAAGGCTTATTGTTTTCTTGTCGTACATTCATTGTGATAGCAGCTCTGAATGGCTTTCTTCAATTGGACAGAAAATTGCCTTTTGTGTGTCTTGAAACTGTTACTGGTTTTCTTTATAACATGCTTCTAGGTTGCAACCCAAAAATCTCTGTAGTCACTGTGTTGATGTTCACATCCAACCTTAGGATAAACTAGGTCTGTCCTGACTTTGTAGTAGAAGCCTGGTGTACTCCTAAGCACCTTGGAGGCTTTAGGGACAGGGAGAGATTTTGATAGATTTTATTGTGTCATACATTCAGGTAGGAATTTGTTGTTGTCTTCCATAAGCATCTGAAAAGTAAACTTTTAGATTTGATGCATTCGGAAGAGAAGACACACTTGCACTTGAAGTTGCTTTATGAAATCAGACCTTTTGTTTTTATCTAGCTTGTGTGTTGGTCTTCAATTGTCATGACTAGACTTTAAATTTGTTGTTGTTGTTCCCAGGACAGAGATCTAGGTGATGAGTATGGGTGGAAGCAGGTCCATGGAGATGTGTTTAGACCATCCAGTCATCCTCTAATATTTTCATCGCTTATTGGTTCTGGCTGTCAGATTTTTGCTGTGTCTCTTATAGTCATTGTTGTTGCAATGATAGAAGATTTATACACAGAGTAAGTATTAATTGTGTCATGTCTTCCATATATAAATGTTTAAGTGAACAAATTAATTACAAAAATTGTTGTTCTAACTGGCCTGAAAAAAATGTTTGAGAGTCTTTAGTCATAATCTGTAGATAGATGTAGTATTAAGAAGTGCTCTTTTAATTTGTAATGGAACATTGTCCTACTGTTATCATGTTAGTCAGTCTCCTTGGATTTTCTCTTTTAGTGCTTGCTTTTTGAATAATTTATTATGAAACTAGTTTGTTTTTCTGCAGAATCACTAGTAGATAATGTGGGAAATATATGTTAAAAGGTACATATTGCACTCCTGGTTTCATCCAGAGTAACAAGATGTTACTGTATTTTTGACCCTATTTCCCCACCGTGTCCTGTGAAAACTGAAGTAGGAGTGTGCTCTGTCGCGAATAGTTCTGTTTTCTGCTGGCAAGTCAGTATTAAGTCAGTCTTATCCACAAGTCTGCTTGGGAATGAAGGTGTAATTCCTTAAGTTCTTTTGAACACGTAGTGCTCAGCCTGTGTTGATGTAAAACCCCCAGCAACACCGGGCTGTGGTCTTGACTGGAAAGAATTAATTTAAAACAAAGAAATAATACTCAAGTTTAAATTTGACATGCTACTTGTAGTTCATGTGTTTTCTTCCTTTACCTCTTAATCTGATGGAGATTTTTGGGTTACTGGATGGACTTCATCTGTTTCTGTAGTGATTGTATTTTGGGTATTGGAGGGAATTATTGGCTTGTGTTTTGGGTTTTTTTGGTTTTTTTACAAGTGATTTGTTTTAAGCAATCACTAAACTTTCATCTGTGAATATCACCTGTAACTTGATTTTAACAAGTTGTAATACTTCTAATGTGCCACTAGAGAGAACTCTTGCTTTTGAATTTAGCGGCCTTTTAATGGTGTGTTTAAAAAGCCACTCTGTAGTACCAGAATCTTGGCATATTTTCATTTTTCATAGGGTGTTATTCCTCTCCTTGTGCCTCATGGTTATATTTCTAGACAGGCATACATAGCCACTTTTAATAGTGCAAAATGTCAGTCCTTCAGAGGACAAAATGAAACCATTTCAGAATGTATGTGCCCTGTAGGGAAGCTGTAAGTTAGTAATGACAGTTGTAGAATGTGTCCGAACAATATTTTTTGGAAAGATAGGTGCACTTAGTCTTTTATTGCAATAGGCTTTTCTATCACTTTCAAAGTGAATTTAATTCTGGGTGTGTAGTGAAACAATTGACCAAATCTGGTGCAGACAATTTCCTACGTTTAGGAAAACAGCACCAAGTCTGATGTTTTTACTGGTAGCCTGGATTTATGCAGTGGCAGTGCCATTTCAGACTGTGCCTGCTCTTGGGGGTTTTGCACGTGTTTCTAAATTGTCTTATGTTATGAGAAGTTTTTAAAAAGCAAATGTTAGCAAAACAGCCCTTTAGTGTGTGTGACCAGCAGGTATATTTGCTTTGGTCACACAGTCATGGAAGTTTAGGTGCTAAAGATTGCTTCTTTGAGTACAGCATGCAGGAATGGTTCCTCAAAAACCAAAATGGCAGTAACTAGAATCTCTCAGAGCAACTAATTGGAAGAAAGTACAGTAAGTTGGCTGAAAACCTACTGCTATTTGGTGTTGAAGAATAGCAGAGGGATGTGGAGAAACAACTCTATTAATGAATAACATCTATATCTTCCTATTCTTAGATATGATTTTTAAAAACGTATTTGGAAATGGCTTCTTTGATTTAAAATTATTAGCTTTGCCTGTAAAATTTCAGAAAAATTATGCCAAAATTAGTAGCCCAACATTTAATGGGGTGACATTTAAAAATTACTAAGCTCTTCTGATTGCACTACTCGATGCTGATTTGTGACTTCATTATAGTATTTATAGTTTCTAAATCTAATTTCTGCCAGATGAACACTTTCAATCTTAAAAGTTAATTTCTGGGGGATGGCAGAAACATTATTCACAATCTTAGTACATTTTTGTTAATACTGGCCTTTTAACATTTTATCTGCAGTTGAATCTTACACTTAATATATGCCATGTAAATAGTTATTTATGCACAAAGTACACACATCCAAATGTCAGAGTATATTTATCAGGGGTGAGATTCTGTACTCCAGTTAAAATAAATGCATGTTGGAAAAGAATGTAGTATGTCAAAACTCTCTTTCCCACATTGAATTAGACTTGGCCAAAAGCTTTGTATATGAACAGTTCTCATTCTTATGCAGATTTTACAGTTTAAGCACTTTTAAATTTTTTTTATTACATAAAAATATTAAATAACTGCTTCTGCTTAAAATACAGTAATTTTTTTTTTCTCTAATCATGTTTTGTTTTGTATTTAATTTACCAAAAACATCCCTTCTTGTAGGAGAGGATCAATGCTTAGTACAGCTATATTTGTTTATGCTGCAACATCTCCAGTGAATGGATATTTTGGAGGAAGCCTTTATGCTAGACAAGGAGGTAAATTGTTTTCATGTTTCAGCATTTTCATTACATTGTTAAATGGAGAAGTTATTATTTTCTGATTTGCACCAATATAGAGTGTCCTCATGGAGTTAGATGGAATTCATTAAATTCTTAAAAAATGGGAAATATTTTGAGTATATTTAACTTTCATATTATCTACTCAGTCAGTACTGGCTACGCTTTCTAAAAAAAAGGTAACTGGAGTCTTAGGTTAAAGAGCTAAAGAACTGTTAATAGTTGTGACTTCTGAATTGCCTGTTATACTCTAGTATATAATTCTTTGGCTCACGACATCCACAGAGTCTAATAGCGTTTCCCTTCTGTGTAACATGTTGTTGAACAGCTCACGTCATCTTCTCCAAATGCCTCCTACATGGTCCTTTTCTGTACCTACTAGAGGGGTTATGTTAGGCTAACACAGAAAGGATGAGTATAGATTATTTACTAGACCATTAATTGTGGATGGGGAGAACTGTTTATATCATCTTTTAAAGAAGGTTGTTCTACTTTCCAGTATATGCTCTACTTTATACTTAGCAAATCAAAATGAGCATCTGTGGAGAGCAGAACCCAAATAACATTGACAGAAGATTTGAACAGGTTGTCTTCAAATGCTCCCCATTATGCCTCTGAGTTATGACCAGTTAGATTCTTGCAGTGCACTAGCTTTATCCGTTCCCTATGCTGCAATAAAAGAATAATCAATATCTATTATCTTCTAGAGTGCTTAAAAAAAATAATTCTGGTAAGTTCACAAAAGAAAATTTGTATCTTTTTAGCATGATAAAACTGTTAGTGTTCAATCTCAACTGCACTTTGAGTTTGGAGGTTAGAAGTTTATTTTCATGTGGCTTGTTTATCAACCTAGCAATTTGTACAAAACCAGATCTAGTTAAAGAAGGGTTGCTGTGCTGAACTGTACCATGCTCTGTAGTTGAGCCAGATTTGCGTTTTATTTTTACAGATGAAACATGTATCAAACCTTGAAATGCTGATTGTGTTGGCTCATGGTGAAAATACATAGGATTGTGTTGAAAAAAATATGCTAATTTTTAACTGTTTTTACTTACTGCATATTAATATCATGGTGTATAAATATAGACAGTATTTAAGAGCATAAAAAGTACAGGGAATACAGATAGGGAAAATTTTTAAGGTATTGCCCAAAAGGATTTCTTTGAGCTCCTCAGGGAGCTCTAAACTTAGTAATAACTACTAACAAGTGTTGCTGTTCCCTTGATGCTTGGAGTTTAGAAATCACTTTCTTTCTACCTTTTCTGCTATTGAAGATGACAAGAGTCCAGTTTTCCTGTATGGTAAATGCTGTGGCATTTTGCTTTATACCAGGGATAGCCAGTTCCTTAATGCATCCTGATGTGTGTAATCAGGTTGCTTGGATCAAGCCAACCCGGAGCAGGTGGTGCCTGGAAGCAGCTGTGGAGCTGATTTGTCCTGGGAGCAGTGTTGAGCTCTCGTGTGCTCTCAGAGTGGGAGCAGGCTCTGCACAGGGCCAGCTCTGCTATCTCTGTTTCTTCTTATCTGCTATATACACACTTACGTTTCACCCCCCAGGTTCTTTGGCCAGCTTCGTCAGCATAGGCTGTTCTTCAGCTGAAATGTTCTCGTGCTGTATCCCTTTTCTTGTCTTTTCACCTGGCTTACTAAATTGATTCATGTGCTGCATCTTGTGCGTTGCCAGGAGTCAGATGAAACTTAGTTTGCCCTTAGCTCTTGTATTGATGTAGTATGTTGTTACTTCTTTCACCTTTTTGTGGGAGAAGTAGTCAAACATCTAAATGCTGGAGTGCTTGCTAGTAAATTTTTATAAAAATGTGCTATATCTTACCAGTCCCATTGGAATGTCCCTTGTTACAGGAAGGCGATGGATAAAGCAGATGTTCATTGGAGCCTTCCTTATTCCAGCAATGGTGTGTGGAACTGCCTTCTTCATCAACTTCATTGCCATCTATTACCATGCTTCAAGAGCTATACCCTTTGCAACCATGGTGAGTTGTTTTAATGGAGAATTTAAACTCCACTGTAGACACAGAAAAACTTTTTTAAGTTAAAAACTACATTTTAAAAATCTAAATACAATTGTATTTGGAATTGGAGTCATAGCTTTAGCTAGTTAGAAATCTGTTGTGGGAGGGAGTCAAGGTGCTTCAAGTATAATTCGTTTCAATCACAATGGCAACAGCTGCTGGATGCCAAAACCAGTCTTCTCTCTGCTTAAAATGACACTTCTGCTTTGTATTCAAGCTTAGTGTTTTAACAACGTGGAAAGTTAGCAAGTTGAATTTCCTTCTGGATGGCCAGTGCAAACTGTTTATAATATAAAATGAAATACAAAGGGATTCCAAGTGAAAGATACTTCTAAGTCATTGCAATCAAGCAAAAAAAATAAATGATCGGGCGACAATATGAGATATGACATTCTGAGCAGATCTGTCTTTACAAGAATGACTCTTTGTCATAAACAGAATAACACTTTGTTTAGTGTTATTTACTGTCCAGTTATGGTCTTGTGTCTGTACATTTACCCTATTACTTGAAAAACTATACTTGTAGTACTTTTTCATTTAGTTGCGATGACGTTCTCTATTTCCTTTGTTTTTTGTCAGGATTTTGTTTGTGTTGGCCCGTTTCAAGCAACCTCAAATAATCTTGTGAATAAAATGTAGGAAATAATCACTTGCCGCTTGGGCAGAATTTTTGTTTGAGCTCTATTTGTAAGGGTTAGTTTTTTAAAGCAGAAATTTTTTTGAAATATGCACCATAAAGTTGCTTTTTCTAAGTTTGTGCAGTAGCACCATTAACTTAAAAGAATATCTTAATACAGGAAGTCTTGTTTTCTTTTCAATAATACCTGTAGCAAATCTTGGAATTTTACATTTTATATAGATTTCTTCTTTGCATATCAGTTGTTGTGATATGTTAGGTTGTTCAAATAATTCAGAGATATTCAAGTAGCCTCGGATTTCTTCTTAGTTTAAATCTACCACAAAATGAAGCTTAGTATCAGAAATTTCTGTCTTACATGTTGTATTATTTTGGTTATAATTGAATTCAGTATGTGACTGAAAATACTTCAAAAGAACACATTGTTAATGAATGAATGTGGTAGAGATTATAAACGGTAACAAGAAGAGAGACGATTCTCAGTTTCAGGCAAAGACTTTCAATAATTTTTCACTGATGGAGGAGTGATTCTATATACGTTGCTGGTTCTAGTCACCTCCTTATTAACAGTATTTTCAAAGTGTGCCTAAATACCAACTTTTTACATTGAATTCATTTTTGTAAAACCACTAAATGTAACATAAAGCTAAACATGTTTGTAAACTCTTCACTTATTTTTTCTGGTTTTCTTCTTCAAGAAATTAGACTAAAATTCTGTCTTTGAATATGTTTGTATTAGTTGGTCAGTGTCCCAAAGCAATATTGTGCTGTTTTTTCTTTCCTACGCTAGCAGCCATGTACAATACTGTCATAAAAGTTTACAGCATTGATATGTGCAAAGAGACTCTGTTTTACTGCTAAGTAAGCAGTTATGGTATCACATTCCTCACTTGTATTCCCATTTGTAGGCCAGGAATGCTGAGGGAAGCCGATTCCACCTGTGCTGAAGTTTGTCTTGTGAATTTGTTCAGCTGATTTGTATTTTAAGATCATGGGCAGGTGCATGCAAAAGCAAATAGCTATATAAATCTTCAGGGTTCACGTAATCAGGATGTTAGGCCTCTCTATACACAGTGGTTTTAATGTTTGCAAGGTTTTATGAAAGTGTTTGAATCATTTTGACTGTGGCAATAAAACTTAAGTGGAGTTAGCAGGCAAGCAGGTTATGAATCGGAAACTTCATCAGAATGAGCAACGCTCTAATGACTTCAAATCAACAAGCTGGTTTGTAGAAGGAAATGGAAATTGTTTGCAATTACCATGTTATGCTTCAGGTTGAAGTCCCCAGGAAGCCTTCTGACTTTATGGATGAGGTCCCTTTGTGTGTTTCCACCTCTGTTTTCAATGTAAAGAAGCTTCCAGAATTGTCTAATGAAAACTTGTTGCTGCTGATTTCTTGGGGAAATAAAATCTCTGCCACCTAAATGTACTAGAACACAGAAATAACTTCTTTTACCCTGATATGTCTTGAAAACACCCTCCTTGATTTAAATTGCTGGCAAGTATTGCCCCCTCATCTTGACTACTGTAAATCTGGAAAAAGCAGAAACTGAGTTGCTGAAAAAAGTCCCTTAGCTAAAAGGTTGCTAAGAGACTATTCTTAAATATGTCATCCTGTACATTGCCAGTTTTGCATTGCCGCTTCCCAGTGAAGTATCATCTAAGTAGCCTCTGTGACTTAATTCTTCCCTCCAGTTTTCCTATGGAATTTAGGCAAGGGCAGCTGATAGAATCAAATCCAGGACATGTGAACTAACACCCGGTTGCTGCATCTTTCATCTACCTGGTATCTGCTCTTCTGCACTTTGTCTTGAAATCCTTGAATTGATTGGGCTCTTCAGGACCTTCACGCATCTCACTGTTGTTGTAGTCTGTTTTGAACTTCAAAACTTCAGTCACCTTGTATAACTCATTCCTGGTGTCTGGGATCTCCTTGAAGATGTGGCAGGGCCTGAGAAGATGCAAAGCTTGTTTCTGAAATCAGTTTTCACTCTAGGGACTCTGCCCTTAGCCCTTTTGGATATACTTGCAAGCTGTCTTACCTGTGGAATGACAAACCTTCTGCAGTGAAATATGCCATGAGCATGAGCAAAGGCTTAATCTCTTCCTTGGGATAGCTTTCAGCTGCCCTTCCCTTCAGAATGATATCAAGAATGTGACAGATTTTATTCAAATACAAGAGCTTTTTAAAACTTGATGCATTAAAGCTTTTAACTCCCGGAGCATACGAAGGAGATAAAATCTCTGCTTTTTTCACTCATCCCTTCACCTGTATAGAAATGCAGTGGGTACTGTTCAATTATTCATTCCTTTGGAGTCCAAATTTGATTTTTTGGAGTATTTTGTTGATTATGTCCTCTTACTGGTGAACATTGAGTTCTGAAGTTGTTATACATCTCTGCTTACTTTCTGTTGATGTTTATCAGTCTTTTTGGTGCATTTACCAATCATCTTTATATTTTTTTGTGTTTGAATTATATGTAAAAAGGGGAGCATGGAAGATTTAAGACGAGTTTTAAATAATGGTATGTGAAGTGCCTTCTCCATAATATGTGTGAGCACTATGGTACTAGTTCTGTGCAGAAATACTGAGTAATGCAGAATTTCTACAGAGTACAGCATGATTGAATTTGAAGGGACCATTTTAATTCTGGCATTTCATAAGTTGTGACTGCTTACATTGTTCTGTGAGTGATGCATAATTTAAAGATTTCCATTAAGGCTACTATGACTAATGTAATATTCTGACTGCAGAATCTATGCAGTTTTTATTAACTGTTTTAAGATTTATCATTTCTGTTTTGTTTGAGCAGTAGGTTCCTTTGTGGCTAACGTTTCCAGTGTGCGTTCTTAATGATTTAATTAAATAAGGTTAAGCACACTGTATTTCTCTTGGGATTGAGACCATAGTGTTTGCATCTTTTGTACCTTGTTTTGAAAAGAAAAAAGTGTTTCCTCCAACTGATAGCTTAATCCAAGCTGCAGCTTTCCCTGAGAGCTTTGAGTTGATATGAGTATTGACTGCCACTGAAAAAAGAGGACCTAAGTAGTGCCAAAGATTTTCATGTCCTGAGCCAGAAAAATAAATACGCTTGGCTAAAAATAGAAAAAAATCCTGTTACATACATTCAGCAGGGTGCTTCCTCAAATTGTTTGAAAGTGACTGTGCAACCCTTGGTCAAACCCCTTAGTTTTGCTAAAAATAGACACAGCTTAATTCTTCTTTCTACACTTTCAACAGTTCAATTTATTACCTAAAGCAACACTCTAGATTAACAACTTCGTTTTAATAAAACTAGTAACACTTTATTTTGAAGCCTTTTGTTCTATTCTTTTTCTTGTAATGTTTGGATGATGTGCAGAAAATGGCTGCATTATACAAATTTAGTAACCTCTATATGGGAGGGAGTCTCATGACTGAGAGTGCGTTTTGGTAGCTGACAGGGAAGATCAAGCTGCTGCTTTGACAGTTAATTTTTATTGCTTTTCTTCCCTGTGCATTAAGCAGTCATGGCACTATAGCCTGCCAGTAGCTGTTTAATATTAGATATGCTCATAAAAATTTTAATTATCACCTTTGAATGAAGTTTAATCTACAGTTGTCAAAAAATATGAAACACATGGCACTAGGAAATAAATTATATCCCTCTTGACAATGTTTCCTTTCAAATATGGAAAACTGAATTCTGCACATTCAATCAAGGGCGCAGTAGAATATTCTTTCCCCATCAAAACAAAACAAAAAGGAGTTAGAATGCAGGCTTGGTGAGGTTGACAGTCTCTTCTATGGCAACTAAAACCTGCAAACTAAATCAGCTGCTAGTGTATAAATAAGATATTTTGTACAACAAAATTGCAACAGTCAAAATAAAAGTATTTTTTAAATGTACTGGCTTGGTACGAAAACTCACATAATTTGTCTTGAGTAATACGGATTATAGAGAACCTGTGCTTGTTTGCGTGATGAAAAAACAGGTTTGAATATGTAATGTATTTGCGTCTTTGCATAATTTGTGTTTTATGAAGTAGTAGTTAAAACGGTTCTCTGAATTTCTCATGACTGATGTTACAGTAATAACTCTCTTAAAATGCTCATAAAGACATAGCTTTCTTATCTCTGCTTGTCACACAACTACTGTTGTTGGGGTCTGGTATTTTTAGTATGTTGTCAGTGACTTTTGTAGGAGGGTAGAGCAGGTACGTGTGTTGATCTTGTCTTCATTTCTCCTTTCCGTTTGTAATGGTGGAGGCCATTAAGTGCCTGAACTGCTTTTCCCGTTGTATTCTTACTCTTGGAAACCTTTTAGGCAGAAATCTTGTAACTTCATCTGTAAGACACTTGTTAGCCCGGTATGCTGTGTTTGCTTCAGTTGGGATTTAGACTCTTGTAGGTTTAGATACTGCCCAGCCTGTATCATCACTGTCCTTGCCATCTGTGGCTGTGGGCACTGTTTAGTTTGAGAGGAGGGGCACCGTCTTCTCCTCAGACCTGAAATTAAGAGGAGCATGCCTGAAAAACACCAGCTATCTCCAGTCATCTCTTGCATCCAGAGAAGGCTTATTATTGCCAAGAGTGAAGAAAGTTGTTTTAACAGTCATCAGTCTGAGCAGGTAGGCTACCTATGAGTCATACAATGAGTGGAAAGTAAGAAAGAAGATGCTGCTGAGTTCAACATGGTGTGTGCAGCCTGTACTGGTTTTGTTGGTCAAGTTACTAAGACCAGCAGGTTGCTGTCACCAGGGCGGTCTTACCTCAGTAGAAAGAACATTCACATCTTCTTCATTTTGGACAACCTATCAGAGCTAGGTGGGAGTGGGAGGCATTCCTGAGCCTGTGCTATGGTTCATCTTTGTTTGCTTAATTGTGTCTCCTTTGCACTCCAGAATTATCTCAGATAATTTTTAGACTCCTGAAATGGCTGCAGGATAAAAGGAGAAAAATGTACTTCACTTTCAGGTGTCCTCAGAACATAGCTTGTCATTAAGACAGGTGGCATTTCACTGTTCAAGAAAATGCTGACTTTATCTAATGCTGCTACTAGGTATCACTGAAGATGCTGGCTGTTCTGTTTGAAATGAGTTCATTTTTTAGCTGAATGGATAACAGAATGTAAGATGTTACACCATTATCAGTCATGCTTTGATCTGATAATGAAACCACAAGCACTCAGATTTTCTGACGGATGCCAATTACAGGTGTACTGGGGACAGCTTGACTGTACTTACTGAAGTCATTATTCAAGGAACCTTGGTCTGTCTCAGCTTGTTTTATGTAGATGAGCATTTTAGATTTCAAAGCTACTGCTGAGTCAGTTTCCTGGATAACACAACAGCCAAGCCCTGCTGGATCAAGTTGGGCCTTCTCCTTGCCCACCTGATTTGAAGCCATTCAGCTCTGCAGAGGGTGTCACTAGAATGAAATGCTACTGACAGCCTTTTTTTATCCAGGAGTTTGCCAGCTAATCAGTAATTAGGCCTGGATATTCTTTGCTTAGTTCCTTGTCCAAGGTTATATTCTTTCTGTGTGGATTCTGTAAAATAGACACATTTTGGAAAATGGATAAATACAAGATGCTAAGTGTTGTTCCAGGTGAGCTTAGAGCCCAAGGCTGTTCCTGGACAGTTTCTTTATGCAGTAGAGCAGTGGATTCTCTTTCTACCACTGTTCCCAGTCACGGGAAATATCCAAGATCAAGAAATTAAGCTACAGTCATCTTAAAACCTGCACTATTAAAAGACAGTTGTGGTGGTGTGAGCAGTACAGATGCCCTTTCACGCTGCCTGGGTCTGAGCTTTCTGCCTCAGCCAGGTGCGAAATCTACCTGCCAGAAAAACACCGCAGAGCACCACGGACCACCCAACACATCCGGATGGCCTTGCTGCAGGAAGCAGAGCACACTCTCTTGAAAATGGAAATGGTTTCAATATGTTCAGCTCAGAAATTCTTTGGATCCTATCCAAGCCTTAATTCTTGAACATCTCTTCTACCCACTGCACCTCAACCAAGCTGGAACTTTTTGGTGAGGATTTTAATAAATGTAGCACTCAAGATGATGTCCTTTAATGTTTCTGATACTTTTTGACATTTTTCTCTGCAAATTCTCATCTGCTCATTCATTCAGATTGAGCAGTTTTCAAGAGCAGAACCTATATCCATTGAGTGTGTTGTATACTTCTCCTGAAATTTATTCTTAGGCAACCTCAGTGTCCTACTTGAAATATTATGCTTGCTTACCTGTGTTTTTTGAGTAATGGAAGAAGATAAATGGGAGATACTAAATTAATTATGTAAAAACTGCTTTATTGTTACTATATTATTTATACTGGAAGTATAAATACAACTTAGCATCTCCTTATTTACCAGTGAAGCTTCATATTTTAGTGGCTTGTGAAGTAATTGTTTAATAACCTCTCCTCAAAGATATACAGAGCAGTGTGGAAAGTGCTTCTGCTTGTTGACCTGCCAGTTTGGTGTAGCCCTCCTGTGAAGCATGAAGGCTTGCTCCATCCAACCCCAGGCAATGTTTTCCCTTCACATCTGACCTAAGCTAGCCAGTAATAGAAGAATAACCCACTGACTTTAGTCAAATGATGTCTTAAATTTGTGTGATTCACCTAATGCTAAGTTTGTATTGAGCTAATATTCTTTTCAGCTGCTTGATGTAGATTTCTTAGCTACAACATACATGAACAGCTTTTATTTATCCTTAGAGTAACTGCTTCTTAAGCAAGTCAGTGTGTGCTCTTAGACCTGTACCTCTCTCTGTTGTTTTGCATTAATCTGCTGCCATGGACTTTGCATTCTGCTGGAGTGAAGACAAATGTAGCTCCTTTGCTCGGGAGGCACCAGGGTGTACACAGAGCCTCAGGCAACAAAGCCATTAAAAGGCAGTATTTTCATATGTTTGCATAGAAGAGGTCACAGGGTCAGTATTCAGAACTGTGGTGATTGCATTATGGGCAACTGCTCTGTCTTTAGTTATCAATATCAAAAAGTTATCAAACTGTCTAAAGCTAATTAATTCTGTGCTAAAGAGTTAAGAGTAGAGAACGTCTTGCTTAACACTTGAAATTTTCCTATTTTGGAAGATAAATTATGTTGCCTTTAAGGAATAGAAAAAATGGAGCTAGATAAGTATAGCGGCAAAAAAGATTCATGGTAGATTTTTAGAGAGGCTGTTCCATTGGAAAGAGCTGGAACATTGGCTTGACCTTTCCTGCATTGTGCATAAACTTGATTTCTATATGTAAGTAGGGTCATAGTGCTTCTAAATTGTGTATCTTTGCATACCAGTGGTCACTGGTTTCTTTGTCAGTCTATGTTCTTAATTTCTTGGTTGGTGCATAGTGGAAAAACTTGAACCCAAAGTTGAATCAAAATTGGTAGCATTCTGACATGGTTTTGTGATTCTTACTGGGTTGATTGGTTGGTTGATTGGTTTGGGTTTTGTTTGGGTTTTTTTGTTGTGTTTGTTTGTTTGTGGGTTCTTTTGTTTTGTTTTTGGTTTGGTTTTGTTTTTGTGGTTTTTATTGGATTAAAAATTTTGCATCCAACAGTTGTAATTTTGTGCTAGACGTTAATTCCCAGAGATAGCACTCTCTGCAAAACTGTAAAAGACACTGACAACACTTTCTGTTATGAAGTACCATGAAGATTTCCTTTTTATTTCTTGTGCAATGTATTGAGTGTAATGATTAGATGGAAACAGTAAAGCAGCCTGTAATGGTTCTGTTCTCTCAACTGATGCATGAAAATATACTTAATAATGTTTATTAGAAAGTTTCTCAGGAAAAAAATGCTTCCATTTGATAAAATATATGTTGACTAATGCTTCATAAATAGGAGTATGATTCTACAGCAATAACTACTAAGGACTAATACTGGTTGGTTATCTTCTATTGTTGTCTTAGACTTGTTTTTTTTTAATTACAACTCTAATTTTTTGTTGGCAGGTGGCAGTGTGCTGTATTTGTTTCTTTGTCATCCTTCCATTGAACCTCGTTGGGACGATTCTTGGCCGAAATTTGTCAGGACAGCCTAATTTTCCCTGTCGTGTCAATGCAGTGCCTCGTCCTATACCAGAGAAGAAATGGTAAAGATGAGCATAAATGTGAACTAGAAATATTCACTTCAGTACATTTAAAATGGCTTTTCTGGTGTTCAGTTTTAATGGAATAACTCCTTTTAATTCAAATTGAGTTGTGCCTAGAAGAACCGCTCAACTGACATTTTCTTAATATGACTTTTTTTTTAAAATTAAAACACCATGGTTAATGGTTGTAGCAGATTTTACACTCCTGAATCACAGATTCACATTTTGCCTGAAATGCTCTTTAGTCCCTTAAAGGGGGTGGTACCAACTCAGTTCTTGTATAGGCATATTGACACTAAAACCTCTCCTCTTCAGTTAATGCCTCTTTAGCTCACAGGTTGGACTCAATGGTCGAGGCAGAACTGTTCTGATTAATGGTCTCCATACAAAGCTGAGACATATTTCCAGGGTTACGGTGGGGAGAAGCTTGCAATGCTGTTCCAATTCTGTGCTTTTGTTGATGGCACAGAGCCTAAAATATTATAGGTATAGGGTTTGAATTGTGAAGAAGCCTTTATCATTTTTGAAGTGAATGTACAGGGGTGCCTAGTCTCAAAAAATATACTTAGGTTTTTGGAAAATTGTGAATGCAATCACTTTTTCCTATTAATTTAATTCTGAGGTGGAAGCAGCAAGCTATGGAAATTAAAATATCCTCAGAGGATTTTTTTAATAGAATTTTCTTGCTTTCCATGTTCAGAGGAATGGAACAGACAAAGTGAAAGGGGCACTGAAACATGTAAGCCTGTAATGTCCAAAAAGTGCAGCACACTTAGTCTCTTGTTAGTAGTGGGTTGGGCAGCTCAGATGTTAAAATTTAATTTATATCGTAACCTGTACCTTGGGAATCCGATGGATTTTTCTGGATCAGCATGACAGTTAAAGATACTTCTCTTGACGATGATGAAGTAACACACCATCAACTTAGACAAGTCTCCCTATAAATAATGCAAGAAGCTGCAAATTAAATCACTGGTTACTAGCTGGATTCAGCATCATTGCAAGTACTACAGAGAGGTCATCTTTTAGTGACAGTGTCTTCTACAGGTAGCTGGGTATTCATTTTTAGCTGAATGTTCATGACTCAGTATAGCATTAAAAATGAACACTGGTTCTTATTTATATAACTGTGATCCTGTGAAATTTGCCTTGCACGTTCTGCTGTATTTGCAGCCATCAACAGCTACAGTGTGTTTTCACTGCCTTCATTCAGGCTAGTGGATGTTGTGGGGCTTGATTGCTTAGGCCCTTTTTTTGTCAAGAAAGATTCTGTGGCCTTAAGGCTGGTTAGATGGCTAACCTTATGCCTGTGGGTTATAGGCAGAGCCACATGTTTTGTTCCAGCTTTCCCCAAGAATAACTTCTTCTTTTATCCATACACGTGACATTTTTGAGGGAATCTTTCTAATCTGCTGGTAAGAGACAGAAATGTTCTTGTTAGCATGCCTTTTAAACAATGTTCTGTGCTATATTAATTATCTGGTCTTAATATGTTTATAAATGAAATATTTCAATTGTCCCTAAACTAATCCTGATATCTTTCAGGTTCATGGAACCAGCTGTTATTGTTTGCCTAGGTGGAATCCTCCCTTTTGGATCAATTTTTATTGAAATGTGAGTACATCAGCTGTTTCCCAGTTTGATTAAAAATTACAATTTAAGTTAAACTGCAATATCATCTGCATATTTTGTTTATTCTCTTCAGGTATTTCATTTTTACTTCATTCTGGGCTTACAAGATCTACTATGTCTATGGCTTTATGATGCTGGTTCTGGTTATCCTCTGCATTGTGACAGTTTGTGTGACCATCGTTTGTACGTATTTCCTGCTAAATGCAGAGGATTACAGGTGGTAAGTGTTGCATTATTTTCATACTTAACCAGATTGTGAGACTTCTGTAGAAAAGTAGTGTTTCTTCAGTCTAGATGGGTCTTTTCCAAGTGCATTGTGCATTTTCTTGGGAAACCTTTTGGCTAGCTGTATGATGGACATACGTGTTTACTTCTAGGCAATGGACAAGCTTTCTTTCTGCGGCATCAACTGCGATTTATGTTTACATGTACTCCTTTTACTACTACTTTTTCAAGACAAAGTAAGTGATAGTTTTCTTGCTTCAGTATCAGATTACTATATTGCCAAATAAGTTTTATTGATATAAAACGGGGGAAATACCTAGCATAAATTTCTATCTTTCTTTTTCAGGATGTATGGCTTGTTTCAAACATCATTTTACTTTGGTTATATGGCAGTATTTAGCACAGCTTTGGGAATAATGTGTGGTAAGTTCCAGATACTTTGACAGTTTTCTAACATTTTTTCTGACTCATATTTCTGACTTTAGCTCGTGGTTTTGGTGGTGGAATGTGTATGTCTGCAAGATCTGCTCAAAAAATCTTTAAGAAGAATCTGAAGTTTTCTGCTTATACTTTGTTCCTACCTTATATAGGAGATTCCTATGGATTGTGTCTTCTGATAGGAAGATAATTTATGTACTGTGCAGAGAATTTCACCCTCAGTGCAAGTTTGAGAAACTCAGTATTTGGCAAGAAATCCTGTAAATTCCAAATAAAGTTGAGACCACGCTAGCATTTTGCTTTGGAATTTTTACTGTTGCCCAAGACAAGGAACTAGGTGCACCCATTGAGGCATCAGTGATAGCACAATACTGATGACAGTACCATCTGTATCTTGTGGCATGTATACATGAGGGTGAGCAGAACAGAGGACGGAAAACTTGATGATAACATTTGAGAAATAAGTATTGCAATATTCACAGGTGAGGAGAGTGCAGGTTGCTCCTGTGTGCGGCTGGATTTCGTTGCTTTTTAAGATGCTATTTTGACAGATGCTTAGAGAAAAACACAGCTCATGGCAGGGAGGTCATCTGAGAAAGCCAAATACTTTTTCACGTGTTAACTTTATTTTTATGATTTCCTTAATAACCTCCAGAAAGTGCTTCTTGATTCTTTTGCACTTTTTTGTAATGCTGGGTTTTCTGTGAGTGATCATAATTTAATACTTCTTAGTGTGAATGAATAGTCCTATAGCTAATGGGAAGGTTTCTTAGAGTTACATTTGAGACATGAGATGTATCTTACAGGAACTTACTTTTGTAAAGTATACATTTCTTGATATCTCGAGAGGGTGGGTAATACCACAGTGCTTGATAAAAAGGATAGGGAATTCATCGCTTAACAGCTGAATGAATACCTGTTCCCCTTTTCTCTCATACAATTTAATCTTGCTTCATCAGGTTCTTGGCACATTACAAGACTTCCCTGCTGTTTTGGTAGTCTTGCAGCTATTTTTTTTCTTTAATAGGCTTATACTTTTCAGCTCTAATGTTTTCTTTCTAAAGTGCTCAGGCCAATATTGATTAAAATGTCTATGATGCAGAAGCCAAGCTTGTCCACCAGTTTCTGTAATTAAAATGTGTTTTAAAACATGAAAAAGGAAGATTGTCAAATGCTTTCTTCTCATGGTAGGACACTATTTGATGGAACGTTAGAGTAAAATCAAAATTTTTCAAAAACAGAAAATACTTCAGCACACTAAACTTTATTTCCACAGCTCTATTGAGATTTCTTTTTGTCTTTTTAAGTGTGTTGGAAGAGAAGCTGTGAGGTTCCTTTTTACCGAGAAGTCCCATTTTCAGCATGTGGAGTGGCAAAAAAAATCCCCTGTCAAAAAGCATTTGTGTAGGGAGCTTGCAGCCATTGAGGTCTAACAAAGACATTTGTGTTCAAGACTTGTGCAGTGTGTGTTCTACTGACTGTAGGTCTGTGAAAAGTGTGTGGAGCTGTTCTTTGGAGGCTCACACCAGTGGGCGTGTTGGGTATCACAGCTGGATGTGCCATGAACTAGTTCGGGCCCAAAGCAGCCACAGGGAAACTCTGTAGGCATGGATCATCCAGCTCTGGGTTTAATGCCCTTGACAGTGCCTAGTGAACTCAATCCCACATGTAGTGGGATGCTTTGATCCACAGTTTGCTGCTCTCTGAGAGCATCTCAGGTCTGGGACTGGACGGTAGGGAGCCCATGAGAATTTCCAAACCTTTTGAGCTTCTCATGTTTCCCTCTTAATGGCAGAAAAGGTTAAGACTCATTTCCCAACTTAGTGGAAGGCTTAGGAGCTACATAACTTAGAAAGGCCTCTTGCAATACCACACTTCAGCATTCAGATAAGTACTCTAAGTATACTTAAAGAGCTTTTAAAAAAATTTGGTGCTTACAAAGTCACAGCTGTAGTAATTGGTAATTGGTTTGAAGTAATAGATGGGAATTAATCTCCTTTTGCTTTGTGGTTGCTCTTCCTCAGTATTTGGATTTTTCTCTTTATTTAAAGGCTTTTTGTTCTGCTGAAATACGCTTGCAGTCTATTTCTGCTAAACCTATATAGGCCGTAACGAGGTTATAAATATCATCTGGTAAGGTGTTTAATAAATAAATAAAATATTTCCTTTTACTATGGTTTTTCTTTATTCAAATGAGCCAGCTGCCCTGCATTTGAATCAGGAGGACATTCTTCAGTCCTCATTGCCCGGGGTTTCTGCCTCCCTGCTCCATGTTTTATTCAATGCCTGTGAAGTAGCCTTGAGGCTTAACCCCTGCCTTGGGTATTGGCCATTAGTGGCCTTCATGGATAAGGCTGCTCTCTGATTCAGAATGGGTTATGATTTGTTTATGGGGATGAGAGCTTGTGGTCTCATGTGACTTCTACTCTCTACTCCTCCCCCTCGCTTCCATCTCATGCATTCTCTAGATCCCAAGTGAAACACAGTTAATGCTTTGTTCTCTCAAATCTCTGTGATACCTGGCATCACATCACTAGAGAAACTCTCAAAGAACAAGTTCTGGAATGTATCTCAGTTTAGCAACTGAAATGGGTATTGGATCTGTTGGCAGTGTTTGCTTTAACAGGAAAAACCTGGTGAGTCTTAAAGCAGGAGTTCAGTGCCATTATTTCATTTGTTTACTTCATAAGACAGAAGATGAATTTCTTGACAAGCTGCAGAAGGATCTGCATGTGCTCCTGTATGATGCCAAGCTCACATCACCTCTTCACAGTCTGTGCTTGGGTCTGTCCAAATGCTGCACTGGTCTCTCCTTGAACAACCAGGCCTTCCTTCTGCTACGTCCTCAACTTACTTGCAAGCAGCAGCCTGATCTTGTGTGTGCTGTACTTGTTTTAATTGAACTCTACTTTGCCCAAGTTAGTAATGCAAATCCCTGGCCAGTGGAATAGTTGCCATGATATTTATACAACTTGGAATGCTGTGCTGTACAGAAGCTGAATCCACAGACTCTTTACCACTCCAAAAACATTGGAATGATTTATCAGGTTTGCCTTGTGCAGATTTCTTGATTAGGTATGAATGTTGGGCTTTTGAGGGTCTAAAAATCAAAACTTTGTGACAGTTTAATGGCCGACTTCATAAGTTATCCCATCAGTCTCCAGGATTTAAAGAACTCTTCAGGATCTGAATAATTCCATAGTCAGCAATGTCAGCTGAAGGTCTATAAGATCTTAGTATGTAAAGGCAAAAAAAACCACTTTATATTTTTACTGGAAAGTTTGGCATAAAACTTTTAGCATTGGTTAGACTTTTATATTTAACATGTCTTCTGCAGTTCTGGTGCATCCTAGTTCACTGCAGTGCTTTGTTCTGGGCTTTTCTCTATTAATTCAAGGAAGGAAAAATATCTTTTCTCTTAAGAGTCTGTTCCTTACCAAGCGTCCAGGCATTTAATGTTAGGAATTCTCTGTAGTGATTTTCAGACCCTGACTTCTCTATCCATCCCGTATTTTATGACTGTGTTGGCAGTCAGACAGCAGTTGTCTCTAATTCTTGCTTGATTTTCAACTTCACTTCAAACATGATGATTAACCAAATTGACTTACTCTCATTTTGCTTGGAAGAGATGAAGACATTCCCTGCTGATATTGTAAGACCACAGTATTTACTGAGCCTGGCAAACCTGAGGTTCTGGGTTTGACCAGGTAGGTTGCTGAATCTCTTTCTGAGAAGAGGCCTTAGTCCAGTGCATTTTTTAAAATTTTTCTAGATGTCCTTAATACTGCAGTATTTTGGGTTTAGCATGAACTGTTGCCCCTATCAAAAACTCAGTGACCTGTTCTTTCATTACTGCTGTGACAGTGCATACTTTGCTCGTGACTCTGACTAATTTGAAAAACACAGGTTGCAATTTCTTTAACTACTAACTGCTACTTGTTAATGTCTTTGTACAGACCTCCTTGGAGTGTAAGACTCCTGGGATGGGGATCTATTATTATTTGTGCCTTGTGGGAGGGAGGAAACCATCTGCCAATAAAACACTCATCCAGAAGGCATGTAACTTATAATAAAAACCTGCCCTCCCATGCACCTTCCCTGCAGAGTGGGCGATTGTATGTTTTTTACCCTCTGCTCAGAAAAAATGGACTTGGTTATTGGCAGCAGTAGGGGGGCTGCTATATTTATCAAGGCCAAGTGAGCATGGCCTCTTGGTAAGATGGCTTAATGGATTTAGATTGCTAGACAGGGGAGGTTGCTGCCAGCCATTCACGGGGAGCATGGATAATTAGAGTTTGAGAACCAGTATTGCAGGTAGAGAAGTTTCTGTGTGCAGAGTACGTGCTTTATGTGACTTTCTCTGTTTAAGTGTGTGTGGTTTATATCGCTGGCTTGTTTTGATGATCAGCTCTCTAACATATTCAATGTTTTTGGTTTATTTTGCAGGAGCTATTGGTTACATGGGAACAAGTGCCTTTGTTCGTAAAATCTACACTAATGTGAAAATTGACTAAGGAAATAAGAAAATTGAACTATGGATCAGCTCCTGTTTTCCTGGGGATGAACTTGCACAGCAAAAAGCGCGAGAAGAGATTTGGGTTTTAACACTGGGCACTATATGGGTCTCCATTTCGTGGATGGCTTAAAGTAACATCTATTTCATTGATCCTAGGTTCTTACTGACTGCTTTCTCCAACTGTTCACAGCAAATGCTTGGATTATATGCAGTAGGCATTACTACAGTACGTGGCTAATCTTTCCCCCCAAAAAAAACAACATCAAAAAACAAAAACCTAGCTCATTAAAGATGAATAGACTAGCTCTCTTCAGTGAAGAGGACAAACAGTTTGTTTAAAGCATTTGTTCCATTCAATAAAAAGAGGGAAACTTGGCTGCTAAAACTACTTGATTAGTAGTCTTCCTGGTACTCAACATTTCTAAATTATGTAAAAATGCTGTTCCAGAAAGATTACTCTTCTGATTTTTACTGCCATTGCCAGGATAGGAGGTATGTTTTGTATTTTGAACTCCAGGTGCTTTTTGGTTTATTTGCAATATCAACTACCCTACACTCATTTGTTTAAAAAATAATTTAAAAATATATAAAACCCCCATATGCATGTAATATATCAGCTATTGTTCTAGTTGGACCAACTTCCCTTTATTTATCTTTAAAGTAATATCCAGCTACATCTTAAATCCATCCAAAGAAAATACAGTCTGAAGACGGGGTGTGTTCTCTGCAATGCAATTTACTGTACAGTTAGAAAGCAAAATGTTAAATGAAGAGGATTGTTTGTTTTTTAATAAACACTCTGAGGTCTAGATTAAAACAAAACCAACATTTTAACTGAATGTCTAAAGTGATTCTCCTTTTTTCCAAGTTAGTCTTGCATATTTTTTTTGGGGGTTGGGTTGAATGAAGATTTTCCTTTAGACATCATACAAGGGGTAATAAGTGTATATAACATTAAATAATGTAACTTAGGTGTAGATCCCAAATGTATTTGGATGTACAGATTTACTACAGAGTACTTTTTCTGATGATTCGGTGTAAAAATGTGTGAATTCGGGTGGCTTTTTACATCTTGCCTGCCATTGCATGAAAAGTTGGGGTTTCTTCACAATGTGTGTATGTCATGCTTTTCTGTTCTATTTCTCAAGCTCTTACAGGAATTAAATTTGTAATTTAGAACATTTTAATTTTTGTTAATCCTATCTGAACACTTGTGTAACATCAAAAGCACAGTTGCTTTAGAGTGTTCAGAAAACTAAAATAAACTTTTCAGACAAAAATGTTTTGATTGTGAAAATAGATGAGTTTGCAATTGAGAATGTTTGAAAAGGCAATACTGCTGAGCGCCAGTTTCTGTATACAATATTAGTGTGGTTTTCATCTATCAAAGCCCCCTGCTCTGAATTCAGAATTTGCTTACAACTATATTGTACAATACAACTCCAAAGTGAATCACCAACCCAAAAAGATTCTTCCTGGCTGTGGAGAAGTGTTTTGTGATCCAGCCAGTGTACTGGGAAAAGTGGGGGTAAGCGTGGACTGAAATAAATGGGCAAATAAAGGTTAAGTCTTTCTAAGATGACTGTTAATTATGCACTGTATTTAGCTAGAAGTATCCTGAATGTGTTTGTGACAGATTTGAGAGCCACTGGGCTTGATTTTTTCATGGTTTTTTTTTAGACATCTGCCAGGGGATGTTTTCGTCAGTGTGGCTGTCTGAAATAGAGCACCTGCCAATGGAGAAGGAAACTTCCTGAATTTAAAAAATGAGCCAAGTTTTTGTATTGATTAGCACTGTACTGTCTCTATATAAAGTACTGCTAATGCAGAATGAGAAACACCCATATTCTGGCAGGGTTGTGTTGGAGCTTGGGTGAACTGTACAGGTGGGTAATAGTGGGAAGCAGTGCATCCTGCTGCGTATGGCTTCTGAGAAGTATCTGAGCTTTCAGCTTTGATTTCCCTGGCCAATTTTAATCAATCTGTCAGAAAATAATTAAGTTTTGCTTTGAGTGAATCATTGGTGTCTGTAGGTGAACACTCTGCTGCTAAACAGAATAATTTTTTTTAAAGTTTTGAAGTACAGGCTGATTTTAATATGAGCTTATAAACTGGGTCAGTAGTTAGTTCGTCTTTGTTCCAAAACATGGAGACTTAAAGCAAAGAATGGATTTTGTACTAGTACTTGCTAGTGCATACAGCTGTGGGAAGCCCTCTTTTCATCCACGTTCTTCTAAATCTGAAGTGAGAAGCCATTATCTCCACACAATAAATACATTAAGTACTCTGCCAAGATAAAAGTTTTTTTAAAGGGAATGTTTTGATAATGGGTCTGCTTCTCTATTTAGAGCACTGCTATGTGATTAGTCTATCAGAAACTTCACTAAACCGTTTGTGAATTTCATTTAATCACTTTTTAATGCCACAGGATGGTGGGCTGCCTACTTGCTTTTTCTATCCTCTGGCATTACTGTCTTTTGCATATCCAGATAGGATTGTATATCTTCTAAAGTGACATTGAAAAGATACTTACTGCACAGGCATTGCTTTTGTTTCTGCAAGCAAGTTCCTCCGGAGAAGTACTGTGTTTAAATAATTGACATTTTTATACAGCCACCCTAGCACGTAAGTTGGGAGTTCGTTTTGTTTTCCCCCTTTTGGTTTCTGAAGGAGTGCAAAATGTGACCAGTTTTCAACAGCTTGTCTCTATGGTTGCTGTTTAGGGCAAGGTTGTTTTCCCCCCTTCCCCCTCCTTGCCCTCCTCCCCAAAAATGTGGGTATAGCTTGAACCATCTTGCTTAATAGAACTTGGAAGCTCTCTGCTTAGATGATGTAGTCCTTCCTCTTTTATGGAAGAAATAAAGATCTTACAGACAACACTTCCTCTTACCATGGTTGTTTCTTAAGAGTTTCTGGTTGTTGAATTCAGGCTTTTTTTGATAACTCTTCAGTTGGCTGCTCAGTGCTTCTCTTCCCGCTTCTGGTACAGGGGCCAGGGATTTGGGTAAATAGTTGCATCAGCAATAGCCAGTCTTGACCAAATGTTTTAGATAAATACAATTGTAAATATTTTCAGTTGAGGCGGAGTGCACATAGAAAGTGCCTCTTGTAATTCATATATGAGAAGTGGTGAATGCTGGATTGGAGGGAATGGAGACTGCAAATAATCATTACATTATGCTCTTTTTGTTGTCTGAATGTTTTGAAGCCACAGTGTCTATTACTTCCTCTCCAGAATTACATTCCAAAGTGTGTAAAGGGCACACAAATTGTTTTTTGTAGGATAGTTCTAGGTGTATTTCTTTAACAAATTTCAGGTTAAAAAACAAACCGAAAACACTAACACTTTTTACGCTTTTGGTACTAAAACAGTGGAATTGATAGCACGTTCTTATCACTATCATTACTGCAGAGCTAACACAAAGGAGCAAGTTACATTTTGCTGTAGCTTCAACATCACCAGCATTTAGCCAAATTTGTCCAATGAAGTATATATACACAGCTTGCCTGAAGACAGCAAAATTCTGTAATTGTGAGTGCTTCAGGAATTTCTCCACTGAAATGTGTCTGGAAAGCATCAGCTCAGGAAAAGAAAAGTCTCCTTTCCAGTCTGTGGACAAGTAAACTGAATAGTTGGAGCTGGAGTTTAGGGCTCCTGTTAATCTTGAATGAATTCTTGATTGTGCAGCTTGTGGTTCATTTCAAGTCAGTTGGAACTGTAGATTGAAGAATTCCAGTTTGGGATCCCTTGGATCTTTTCCAGCTTAATGCACTATGGCAGAGCAACCCTGCAATAGCTGTTAGCACTGCTGCCATCTAAAATGAGTATCTCATACCAGGGTCAGCCCTGAAGTCACGAAAGCCCCTGCTGTTGTTGGGCTTCTCTTGGAATAAAGCCACACCTGAAAGTGTTGGAGCTGTGCGTTTATGGCTTGCATTCTTCAGGAGCATCACATCTCACGGAAAAAAGTTCTGGTGCCATTTGTTTTCCAAAGCCTGTCAAGGGAACATTTTCATTCTGCTAAATGGCTTCAGTGAGAAAATTCTCAAAACTTGCAGAGGACACATCTGCATGTGCATTCTACAAGTAGTGTGCTTTTCTCCAGGAGTGCTTTTCCAGTTCAGGAGAGGGACTCCTAGAGTATTTACTTTCATTCAGTGGTTCTGAAATTTTTCCTCCAATTTTGGGGTTTTGGCTTGTGTGGGGAAACTGTAAAGGTGATGGGAGGACCCATGAATCTGGAAGGCTTTGTGTAGTTCAGGAAAGTTCTTGGAGAGAATCACTTTAAAGGGCAGAAATTCATTCGGGAAAAGTATAAGAAAATGGCTTTTTTATCTGGTGGACTAACCTATTTGAAAGGCAGACCTTGAAACAGATATGCTGTTAACAATGTCACTGCCCCCAGCCCTGCACCAGTTACAGCATTTTTATTTTTGTAAGTGTATTTGCTACAGTGCAAGGCTTTTGCAAAAAACCAAGGACTCACCTGCCGTGAACAAGGGGGTGATATTGCCTGATACCAGCATTTTTGGCTTATTGATATATTGATTTTCTCACCAGCTCTTAATACAATACAGAACAGTTAGTCAAATATCTCTGGAGATTCTACCGTGCTGAGGCTTGTTTTGTTATGAAAACCAAACCCATTTGAACTTTCCTTACATCCTAGATACATCTCCTTCAGGACCATGGGCTTGGAGCGTTCCAGAACATACCTACACAAGCTCATGCTTATCCTTCAGCTGGCATTGGGTGACTACAGCATTCCAGAAAACGAGCATTTGTAGAATTGGGACTTTATGTACAATTAACAAAATACCTAATTAAAGAACTGTTATTTTAGGGTTCTCCTAATATTGTGAGGCATGGTTACCTACATAGATTCCAGTTCACCAAAGCCTAGACCTAAGTCCTATAAACGAAGTGCTGGGTCTGGGTGAGAAAGGCCAGTCGCCAGCAGTTCTGTATAACAAGCTGCCCGACCTAGAAAAACATGCTACAGTTAGGCACCACACAGTGAATATTTTTTTTTCTGAACCCTGCGTGTCACAAGCTTTTATTTGGTTACTGAAATGTTTTGAGAGCTGTAGTAACTCCTTCTGAGAAGCTTCCAAACAGGGCTGAGAACATCATGCGAGACTGAATTCAAGGAAGCTTTTGTGGCTGCTCATTCTCATTTTCCAAAGGTTTGTATCAGGAATTTCAGACTTAAAGCACTAAGCAAGGCACAGTGGTTTTCTGTGCTACTAGACATGTAATTCTTTAGATTTGATTTTATCCTCTTTCTTCATTCCGAATCACTTGTCTTATAATTTTATTGGACTGAGAAAAGTGGGTTATGTAATTAACTTAGTGTGAGGCTTTTCTTGCTCTGCTACACGGGAGTAACTGCAAGAATGGGGTGGAAATTTTCTCTTTATTTTCTTCTAATGTCTGGCCAGACATTAGCAGGTGAATAGTGAATATTACCTACTGTTTACTTTAAAAAGATGTGACAGTTTTACAGAGTCAGGCACCCATTTATTTGCAAGAATTGGAGACCTGTATAATAAAATGTTGAAGAAATACCATTAGGTTACTTAAGTTCTGCATTTGGATTCTGAAGAATCATTTTTAGTAATTTTAATTGGCTAGCTGAAAGCTGATTTTTGTTTAGAGTTTTTTTCTGATTATCGCACTACCAGAAAGGGATCAAACACCTTTGTCTGAAGCTGAAATTACCATAATTTTAATGATGTGTATAGCAAAATAAATAATGAAAAAGGAAATCACTGTTCCTGGTTTTAGTGATCCAAAGAGTGACTTGTAAGATCAACCTGTTTTAAATTGTTGCTTACCTAAGAAGAGGAAATAGCTGCATGTTCTCTGTGTGTGGTTTGGATGAAGAGGTTACTATAGTTAAATCTCTGTACAGAAATCCTGTGCAGAAGCAGTAATTGGGAAAATTCTCTACGGCAATTTTTGATGGAGAGATTTTTCTGAGAGATTCTTTAAATTCTACCCACTTGTCAAACAGCCTTAACTCAGGTAGCGTATGTTCCAGCCTCTGTAAAGGTTGCCTGCCTGTGAACAGGGAAATGCAACTATCCCGTCTTCATCTCATAACAGAGGCCTGGAGAAATGCTTATACTTTCCCCAGATTTATTCCTCTGCATAAAGAGAATAAAAAAAGAAAGACAGAACTTTTCCTATGGCAAAAAGTACTTTGGAAAAACCAGTGGATTCAGCTCTTCAAATTTTGAACAGGCAGATGCTTTTCCAAAGATGTTCCCATGCCCTTCTTCTTAACCTTGCAGCAGAGATCACCAAAACCACCAGCTTTGCTCAATGCTTTCCAAGCACAACTGACTCCTGTGTGAACCCTGAAAATGGATTTTAAGTGAAGTAATGAAACATCAGTTTGACATGCCTCAGTTTGGGAACTAGGGGTCAAGCCAAAATTCATGCTTCCAGATAAGACAGATTTCTCTCCCTGCCTCCCACAGCTTGTCCCTATACAACTCAAAATTACCCCAGAAGTATCTTGGTTTTTCTCACATAGTTCAAGGATTGCATTATTGATGGGAAAATTGTTTGGTGCTTTTTTATGTGGGATGACTTAAAATCCTGCCTGCTGCTACTTTGGTAAACAAAAAGGAATTTTCCAGCCATGGCTTACTTCTAGTTTTTCTAAGTGTATTGCCTGTTATGACAAGGCTGTTGTTAATTATACATTGAGTTGTTAATGCACAGGTGAATGTGCCTGTGACTGCAGTGAGCTCTCTACAGTGGACTTCAGAACCCCTGGAACACATTTAAGCACGTATATGTCACTATCTTAAAAGATTCCTTTTAGGTAGCGACTCATTTAACTTTATGGGAGGTACTTCCTGGATGGTAATGCAATAAACTTGATAAACAATTACCCACCCCCAATCTACTGCACAAGAAACTAAAATGGGTGATGGAAAAGAGAGCAGGAGTTGATATTTATTTTATCACCTGGATTTTTTCCACGATTAGTCAGGAAAGAAGGGATGTCCCAAGAGTGCTCAACTCTATGAGTGATAAGGGAGTCGAGAGCAATAGACTGCTAGATAAAACCAGACGGAGAAAAAAGGAAATGGGGAAGTGAATGGGCTTTGTCAGGGTGGGAACCCTGTAATGGTACTAAGAGTAAATGAGCCTCTGCTAGAAGGGGATGAAGCAAAGGGAGGGTGATGGTTCTGCAGAGGGCCCTGTGGTGCCTGTAGGCAGTGATGCACCTCATTGGGCTACACCTGCAGCAGGGGTTCTTTCCTACCGTAAAAAGAAGCAATGAAAGAAGTTTAGGGAGAAGTGAGGGGTACTGGAAATGCAGAGGGAAGAAGAAAGAGAATGTTCTGGGTTCAGAGAGTCATGCCCCATCTCTCCAGGACTCCATCTGCCCTTGTATTGGTGATGCAAATACTTTGGTGTGTTTGGTTTTTTGTAAACTTGGCGGCACCTATGGAATCAGCAGTGGGACAGGCTCCAAGGGAGTGGCGCCTCAGTCACTTTGTTAGAAGATTTGGTGGACCCCAAGTGTTGGCAAGAGGGAAGAAGCAGGTCTGGTGGAAGACCTAACAAACTTTGTGTGTGTTTTGGCCTCAGGACATACTGTGTGCAGGGATATTCCATCAGCACTAAGTAGCTCACATAGCTTTGCTCATGGATGCTATTCAGAAAAAGCTGTGTGCATTCTTGCTCAGCGAGGCTTGAAGGGACAGTGGATTTTGTCTGCATGTGTTGGGCAGGAGAGGGTTCTGCAAAGGAAAAGACTGCCTTTGACAGCAATGGATATGGATTGTTTTCTTTCCAGATAATTAACTGTTGGTGTCACGAGTTGCACTGCTGATGTGAGACTTCACTGACTGTTTTACCAGCTCAGATGAAAATTCACAGGGCTTTCTGTGTTCCTTAATTGCGCTGATGTGGCCCTGCTAATCGAGATGATACAAGCTGATCTCCTAAACCCCTGGTAGCAGTCATTGCCCTGGGTACACTGCTTTGGCTGCCAGTTGCTAAGTGCCATGACTGTTACTGAGAACTATTTCTAGAAGGCTTGAGAAGTTCTCATGTTAGAGACTTCCAGAGTTCCCAGTAGTAGGGCAACATTATTTTTTGTGTGTGGGTAATAGTGATAGATTCCTCTGAACTCCCTCACACACTCACTCTAATTGCACAATTAAGGATCCACATTTTAATTTCCTCTCTTCTTCCTACAAAGCTGTAGGATGTCCTCTTCTGTGTCCATCCATGTCTGTAATAGAGGTTCTGTCTGCAGAAGAGGTCGGGCTCCCCATTGTAAACTGTCATGCTGGAAGAGGTTAACAAGCAGTTTCCATGTGGTCAAAAGACTGTTCTTAGAGGGTGACAGCCCATATTTCCACAGGGATGACAAGGATTCATGATGCTGATCAGGGAAGCTGTTGACCAACCTTACAAAGGTTCAAGCTTTTATTTTCCAGCTTCCCATACCCTCAGAAAATATTGCCAGGACCTTCTTTGCAGAGAGAAAAGAGCATCTAGTGCTTATCCCATAAAAGCTGGGAGTTCTAAAACACAGAGTGGTCATCAGTTTTTTATTTTAAAATAACCATTAGACTTCTCTTCGTCTGACAAAATCAAACTAAGTAGCAACCTAATACAGAAAAAGTAAAAGTAGTTAGTGTGTAAATGAGCAGTATAAAACTCAGGAGATGGATATCGTTACCTTACTAAGTTTAGTTTGATGGCTATTTGTCTACACTCCTCTTCAAAAATCTGCAGTGATGGAAACTCCCTGGTTCTTCATGGCAATCTATCTGCTCTAGGACTTCCCTGTTTTACTGCTAGAAAGTTTGCCTGAAAGCTAAATCTTCCTTGGTTCATTGAACAACAGCTGTAAGAAACTCCAGTGTGTTTGATTAGCACAGCTTTTCACCATCGTCTTCATGTCAGAGTTTGATGCAGCCTTTTTGGCTTCTGTGAACGTTTGAAGAGGATTTTAAATATTGAATGAGAGGCAGGGGCAACAGTCAGGGACAGTTTGCAGTAGACTGCATTGCTGCTGAGGAGATGCCTGAATCATGTTGTGCCCTTTTATGCTGAGTTATCATTCATTGCTGTAGGCTGGAAGAGAAGGGACAAATTTATGGATGGCAAATGATTATCTGTCTGAGTGAAGGGAGGGGTTGGAGCCCATGCTGTATTGGGAAATGCTGCTTGAAGATCCTGCTGTGGGAGCTTGGAAGTACACAGTTGAAGGAGCAGTTTTGGCACAGGGAGATTGTGGTATGCACATTCCCCCCAAGAACACCCCACTGACCTTGTACCCTTGTCGGCTCTCCTCTGCTCACTGGGATGGCATGTGTACCCTCTCTGCCCAATGCTGCATCTGCTGAGCAGCACGAGCACAGGTGATCAATCCGTAAACATTGCTCCAGCCTCAGACTTGCATCTTGTCAGACCAGAGGCTGTGCTGGGCAGTGTTGAATTCACATGGAAGCACCTGGCTGGCATTTGTGAGGTTCATCTTAGGACAATTCAGCACCCAGTGAAGTGGCTGGGCTTTGGGAATCTGCCCTTTCCCTGTCCCTATGCAAACAGCAGAGTCATTGTGCCTGTGTGAACTACCTCCACCACAAGCCAGCAGCCCTAAAAGTATGATGCTTTCCAGCGTGTTACCCCATGCTCTGCTGTTAGAGACGTCCAAGATATTGTACAGGCTCAGGCAGCCACGATCCACTAGACCAGATACCAAAGTGTAGATTTTGATGCAACTGAGCATCTTGCATGTGATCCATGTGCCTGATTTCCCAGGTCTTGCTGTATATGGATCATCCCAAAGCCCAAATTTCCGGTAAAACAGCCCTGTTGCCCCTGAAAACTACTGTGAAAAGCAGGTGAGAGGGATAAATGCACAACTTGATGTTTAGTCCCAGCTTTCTTAATTTCTCCCATTCTTTAGTTTGGAGTGATTTTTTCCTCCCATCGTTCTCCATCCATGGTCTAACAACTCCACTTAGGCACGGGTTTTAAAGCTGCGATGTGAAATGCTGTTTCTCCCAGCGGCGGATCAGATAATTCTCTTTAGCTGCCCCTGAAGTACCGACTGAGGGAAAATAACACTAATAACAGTAGTAGTAACTAATCGTAATATGAATAATTTCTACCTATGTTACGTATTTCACTATTGCGGNGCAGCCGCGCCGCCCGCGCCGCCCGCGCCGCCGCCATGGGCCGCGGGGCCGCCCCGCTCCGCCGCCTGCTGCTCTCCCTGCTCCTGCTGCCGGCCGCGGGGACGGGCGCGCCCGGAGCCTCCTTAACGCTGGGGGAACCGGAGACGGCGGAGGAGCTGATGGAGTACCGCGACCCTTGCAAAGCCGGTAGGGAAGCGGGCTGGCTGCAACTCTGGGAGAAGTTTGGAAGCACGGCGGCTGTGGACAGGTGTCCCTGCGAAGCGCTCCTCGGTACCCCAGATCCGCCCGGCCGAACCGTGCCCGGGCTCACCTGGCGGCGGCGGCGGCGGGAGCCCCCCGGTCCGGCCGGGAGCCGCCTCGGCATCCCGCTGCCTTCCCGAGCGCAGCGGGCACCCGGCGGGCTCCCCGCTGCCCCCGGGCCGCCGCTGCCGGAGGGTTCTGGTTGCCTCCAGCCTGCGCCCCGCTGCCCGCGTTGCCTGGGGGCTGTAGCCCTGGAGGGAGGCTGTGCCTGGCGCTTTTTCTGTAAATCGCCCCACACTCCCACACCGCTCCCCCACCTGTCCCGCTCCCTCCCACGCGAACTTTCCCTCTGCAAAGCCAGGGAAATGCCCCGCCGTGCTTTGCCTTTTGGGGTTGGGGGTTCTCCCCCTCGCCCCCAACCATTTCGGCTTTTTCTGTGCATTTTCACAGCCTTTTGGCAGCTGTTCGAACTTGTCCCGAGCTCTGTCCGGCCCGAAGTTGCGGTGCGTGCCCCGGCGCGGCGGGGCTCCCCGGGGCTCCCCGCGGCAGGGAGCGGGCGCGACCCGCCTCGCACGGAGCCCGGCCTCCCGGGGCATCCAGGTACTGCACAGCCGCCTGTGCGCAAGTTACTGCATCCTCTCCAGGAAGCCTCCAGCTGCTCCCTCCATCCCTTTCTTGGAGTTTTTCGTTCCCTTGTCAGACTGCACTCTGCTGGTTCTGAGCTCGTTGCTTTTTATCTATTTGAGTTCTGAAAGAGCTGCTGTCATCCCTAATGTTGAATTCCCTTAATTTAAAGAGAATATGGACCCAGATTTTCTCTTTGGAAAACTAGGAGGTACTCTTGATGTGAGTGTAACTCATTTTGGTTCCAGCTGTTAGAGAATGTTGTAGTTTTGTGAATTGCTTCTCTGCTGAGCAACTGGCAACTGATACCTTGTTAGTCGTGTTACATTTACAGATAACTTTGTGTGAAGTCCTGTTTTCTGAATATTGTAGGAGTCGTAAAAAGAAAGGAGTTTCTTTATGTGTGGTGTTCTTGGTCTCTTGAGTTGGGGCTTTGCCCCCTGAATATGCTCCTAGCTGTTCCTCAGTGTTCCTTGGTGATAGCTTCTCTTGTTATCAGCTCTCTCCTGCCTGCTTTTGTGGTACTTGCAGCCGTATCTGCTCACATAGGCGAGCTCTGTCAATGTAATGTCTTTCAGAGCTTCTCTGCCTGGTACAGCAAGTTTAGCTGGCCTTGTATGTAGGCTGAGTGCGGTGGGTTTCCTTCCAAAATTCAGCTCAGTCCTCTCCACAGAGTATTTTTTGCACAAAACATTCCCTTGATCAGCAAGTTGTCTGTCATTTGATATATGGTTTGGTGTGTGGGGAGGTTAATTCTTTTTAATGAATATGGGATCCAGCCCAAGCATGCTTTACTGTATTTGTGTGTGCTTCTAAATGGTAATTAATTGATCTCTCTTTCCACTGAAACTAGTTGTTAGTGACACAACTATGGTTTAGGCTTGGAGAGCTACAGATACAGTGCTTCAGCCTTCCCATCTGGAAATGTATTATCCTTGCTTTCTCCTCAAAATTATACCATCATCTCTGCTGCCTCACTTGCCCTTATGACTGCTGGTTGCTGCTGTCAGAGCAAGTACATGGAGGATGAGGAATGCTCCTTTAAAGACCACACAGAGAACATTTACTTAATTTGACTTCTCTGCATCTAACATGGAACCTGTGGCAGAAAAGGGGAAAAAATTATTTTCCCAGCTTTCCATTTGCCTGCCTTCACTGCAGGACCTTTAAGTTTTTATTCCTGCAGTCCCCTCATTTCCCAGGTTCTCTCCCTTTCACTTCTGCATGCACATGGAAAAGACCCTGGACTGCCAAGGACAGCCTCCCTTCATTTGCATCAGCACCTCCTCTTGTGGTGGGCAGAAAGACTTTGTGTGCGTTATTCCCGTTAATTCAATTCAGACAGGATCAATCACTGAAATTTTCCTTATTTTCTGACTCCTCAGTGATTGCCTTTTATGCTTTTCCAAAGTCTTCTTTCCAATAGAAAGGGAGGAGTGAACGAGACCTGTGTAGGTCACACAGGTGATTCCTTTTCCTCCCAGGAGCAGGCTGGTGTTCCTGGCAGTGCTGGCACACAGCTGTCTGTGGTGGGGGCTGCCAGGCAGCCTAGTCCAGCACTGCTCTGGCTTCCTGACCTGAGGCTCCAGCACTGCAGTTTGAGTTTGCCTTTCTCACCCAGTCTGTGCACGTGTGGAGGACAGTACAGTGCCTTCTGCTTTGCTGCAGCCTCCTGCACTGGTGAGCAGGGGTGAGCACCATTACTGGCTTTCTCAAGTTTCAGTCTTGTTTTCCGTAGAAGAAAGAGACTCTGGTTCTTTCAGTATGTCCTGACTGGCTGTATTTCCAGGCTCTCTGATCCACTTTCTCTTCATCTGGTTGTGTCCACCTGAAGTGCAGAGCACTTAGGGAGCAGGACACTCCTTACATGCCATGTGCCTCTCTCACTGCACTGAATAGTTCCAATTTTTAAAGTTAGCCCCAAGACAAACCAAACAAGGCTCGTACCCCATGAACATCTGTTAGGCCCTGCCTTGCATTCGCAGCCTTCTTCTTCTTCCTGTCCTAGACCGTCAGCTCCTCGTGGAGCTAGGCAGGTGTTCTCTGCCGCAAACACCATCTCAAAGGGTTAGTTGAGCTACGATTAATAAGTGGTCTATTTCTATTAGTGAAACAAGGTGAAGACACCATTATTAGTGGTGTCCAAGAGGGCCTGTCTGGGCTGTTGTCTAATGCCTGTATGGGAAGTCTGTCGCACCCCGTTCCTGACGAGCTATAGCAGTGACAAGTCTTCTTAACTTCCTTAGGCCTGAGTTCCTCCACTCGTGGGACAGTGTCGGGATCTGTCAAGAAGCATGACTGGAGAGGGCAATGGCTGCAGACCTGCTGTGAAATGCTCAGGTGTCTGGTATGTTTTGCAAGGGGAAACAGGTGGTCTGTGGAAACAGAGCTGGCACTGTGAGACTTGTGGTGATGCTTCCATCGCCGCTGCAGGCACAAGCTCCTGTGCACGGTCCTGTGGCTGCAGAATGTATGCAGGCTCTTAGCCCACTGTGAAGACAGGCTGCTGCTCCTCTTACGTGATTTCCAAAGCTGTTCAAACTATAGTGCTTTACTTATTTCTTTTTATTATCTTTTTAAATTTTTTCTAATTTCCTGTGGGCTGTTGCCCAGAGGCTGTGATGGATTTAAATCTGGCAGGTTATGGCATGAAAGCTTGGCAGTTCCTCACCCCTGCAGCTCATGCCCTGAGGTTGAGTGCAGACTGTTGATGGTTGTTCTGCTGAACTGGGAGTGGAAAGCCTGGCACATGCTCCTCTCTGTTGCATTAGTGGAGGATGTAATAATTTCCTGCAGCAAGGCAGGAGGGACAGCACAGGGCAGTAACCTCCTAAAGCGCTGCAACCACTGAGCTACTGGTATCAACACATGCCCAGTTACCAGGGCTCAGCTCATGGGCCATAACTCCACTGCTGCTCAAGCTCTTAACTCCACTCATCCAGGATTTTCTTTTCCTGATGTGGCTGCTTTCCTGCCGTTTTGTAAGGCAGAAAGAAACAAGGAGATTGCTGAATGGCTGGTCAAGGGGCAGCTGAGGCAGGGCTGCACTGTCAGGTTGAGTTGCCAGGGAAGGTAGCAGTGCCGGTTCTGTGGAGTGGATTTTGCTGAGTGTTGTAGCAGGTCACTGGAGCTTTTCAAAGGGAACAGTACAAAGGTTCCTGCCCAGATTTGCTCTGTAAGAGATGGCAAAATGTCATAAACCTGACATGTGCTTTGGATGGATCTGCTCAGAGGATCCAGCTAAGGACACCCAGGCCAGTGTGCAGGTTTGAGAGGCTGTGTGACAGGCGGGCAGCGGGAGGAACTATGGATGCCTTCTAAACAAAACAAGCATGTCCTTCTGAGACTCCTCAGACAAATTGGTACCAAAGGAATTAAATAGACTGTAATTTGTTCTGGTAGTTATTTGGGTGCAAGTTTGTACAAACTTTAATTTGAGGTGAAGAGCAGAATCTCTGAGGTTCAAAGTGACCTCTGGGAATAATATCATCCAACTTACGTCAACAAGGGGAGAGGGGAGGTGTAAATAGGAGGGAGAGCTGGGCACTGAATAACTTGTCCTCTGGATGTGTACAGGCTTGATGATCCCTTCCTTCCAGCCCAAACTTGCCATGAGGCTCTTTTCCAGGTGAGAAGAAGAAGCTGCAGTTTGGTCTCACCATCTTGATTCCTTCCTAGCGTGGTACTTCCTGCCTTTTGTGAGCTGGAGGTGCAGTGCAGTAGTTCGTCTTCCAGGGAAGGGTCCATTGAAGGTGTCCTGTGTTGGAGTCCTGTTTCTCTCCGCTTTAGGCAGTTCACCCTGGTGTGACATGTCCTGACTACAGGCTGACCAAGTCCAGACACGGGCCAACCTACGTGTCCTGACTCCCAGGCCAAATGCAGTGTTTCTCTGTGCAGGTGTTTGCGTTACAGAGCTGCCTGCCCAGCTGTGTGCTCCTGAGGCACAGGACAAAGGGGACTTGGGCTTCTGCTGCCTCCGTGTGTCTCAAGAATCCTTCAGGAGGGTTTGTGTTGCTGAGGAGAGCCGGACCAAGGAGGAGTTGCCTGTAGGTACAAATGAGCTTTGCAATCAAGCTCGGCTTCTTTCCGTGGGACTTTGATCTTGCCATGGCTTTTGCTCTGGGCCGTTGCTTGCAGTGTTCTGAGCGGGGAGGCTGCAAAACAGAGCAGGGCTCTGGCAGGGAGATAGCCCCTAGAAAGTCATTAGTCCCCGTGGAATTTGTGGAGTTCTCAGGATATGAGCTCAAAAAGGGAAGGACTGAGGCAAAAGGTGTGAAGGGGCACCAACTGAGCAGCAATCCCATATCTCCTGTTTCTTTATCACTAGAAAAGTTATTAGAGAAGCAGTTTGGCAATGATAGCTCATCTTTTCCTGCAAGCCACTGCTCCTTGAAGTGTGGATGCTGCTTGTCCATCACAGGATATTATTGTGCATTGTTGTTCCTGCTGATTTGATCCACTAACTTCTAAATGCCCCATGCATTTAGAGTTCTCACACTGAGTGCTGTCCTGAGAGCTGTAAATTGTGCTTCATTATTGTTCTGTTCCTCACAGCTCTTCCTCTGTATAGGCACAGTGCCTTATATTCTAGAGACTGCACATTTCATTCAGGCTGTGGCGCAAACATCTGAAGTCAGGTGCAGACATTTCTGTGGGCAGCTGAGGAATTTGCTATTAGGAACTGAAAGCCTCGAGGGGATAATCAAATGAGAAAGGGGAGAGAGCATCTGTAAAGTCTGGGTCATTTGAATGTTGCTTGGGGTTTGAGTGGGATGCAGATGCTGTTTCCCCTGTTGGAAGCAAGAATCCATCATGTTCGCAGGGCAGCTAGAAAGCTCTTCGCAGGCTGTGCTATGGATCCAGCCCACTCGCTTCTTGACAAGGGCTTTCCTGCAGTCTTGCAAGTGGTCCTGTTTAGTTTGGCAATGGTGGGAGCACTGTCAGAGTGTGTGCCAACCTGCCCTTTGCTTGGGAATCACAGAACCCTGTGAAGAAATCTCATTTGCATCTTACAGATTTCCTGTACATCTTTGAAGCCTCTGGGCTTGTATGGAAAGTGACAGTGCAGCTGTGGTGAAGGTACCAGTCCTCTGGTGTGGGGTCTGAGTTGCAGAAGAGAGTGGGAGCCATAGGCTTACCCAAGGGCAGTCCCTGTGGTGGTGGCAGTGCTGGGAGCTGAGTCCTGGTCTCCTGACATTAGAAGGTATATGGCCTTCCAGAAAGGAAAGCTCCCTTCCTTTGCCACCAATGCTTGTAGGAATGCTTTGGGAGAAGAGTCTGGGACATGACCCAACCTGTGGAGTCCTCAATGCTGTGTGGATGGAAACTTCTATAGAGGAAGGAGAGAGCTTTCACTGACAATCATTCCCCTTGCATTTTTTCCCCTGGTACATTGCAGGAAGGGTTAAATACTCAAGGAGGAAATTGACTCTTTTTGGGTGGTCTGGGAAAGAATGAGAGACCAGACTGTTCAGTCTTTAATTTACCTGCTTTGGGGAGGTGACAGCAGTTACAGAGCGGAAAACAGGTGGGTGAATACTACTGGAGTCACTCTTCAGGGATGCAGCTGTTTGCCATTGGGGAGGTGTTTTGCAGCGAGGTAGAGCTGCAGCAGGAGCTTCCTCCTCAAAGGGAAGGTTTAAGGTGACTTTTATTATAATCCTAGCTGAGCACAAGCTAATGGCTCTGGCTTAAAGAAATAATAACCACCTTTTATTGCACCTGAGATTCCTGAGTAGGGAAGTCAATGGCCTGGGGAATTGGAGAGCAAAACCTTATGATCAGCGCGACTTGAGATCTGGGTCTGAAGTCCTGCCAATGTTTACCTGTCTTCTTGGGATCTGACTAAATCATGCTTGATCTTTGACACTTCTTGGGGTGTGTTGGATCTGCTTGGCCTGTAGGAGATGTAACCCTCTGTGCTATACCTACACCTTGGGATTTAGGAATGGATGGGACAGAAGATGGGCAAATTTAGGACAGAGGACTTCCCACTGCCCTCCCCCCTTAAAAAAGCCTCGTAGGGTGGGGAAGAGGTGCTTGCCGTTGTCATGGATACTTCTCCAGAGCTTTTATTGAACTTTGTAGTCTGGGTGCAGTTCACAGGTGTCTGCCCTTGACCACAGCCTGCACAGGTGGGATCAAGAAATGCTGCTTGTTCTTCAGCTGTTCTGTAGCATAAGATTAGTAAGTCCCAGGGTCCCAGACAAAGGCATTTAGAAACTGTGCTGTAAGTCTTCCAGGCTTTAAAAGTCCACAAAGCTGAGCATTTTGGTTGGAGGCACTTTCCATTTGGGTAATTACATTATACCTTTGCAGTTGTGCTTGGAGATTTTATTCTCTTCCTGCTCTAGCCTGTGTAGTGTGCCTACCCTTGCTAGTGTTAACACAAGAAGTTGCTGCATTTACTGGTAACCCACCTCTTTTCTTGCTGCTAAAGCTGTGCCTGTGAGTGTCTCCTGGGTGAGCGGCCTCTGGCCCAGTCTGGGAAGAGCTGTGTGGCTGTAGGTACCCACTGCAACCTGCTTAGGCTCACACAGTAGTCCTTGGGAACTTGACAGTGCTGTGTGCCTGATACATTCTACCCTGCTTTCCCTGATACTTTGATTTCCTTCTTTTTTCCCATGGCCTTTGCTGCAGAGACTTTTGTATTCTCTGCCTGCTTCCCTCTGTGTTTCCTACAGATTCATTTCAGGTGTTCCCCCGTCTCCCTTTTGCTGAAGCCCTCTCCAAACCCTGCCTGGAGAATTGCTCAGATCCTTCTCTGTTTCCTGCCCCAGGTGTTCTGTGATACCTTCTCCCCCGGGCTGTGGGGTCCCACATCTCCTCCCCCATCCCAGCAGTAAGTCCCAGAGGTCAGTAGGTTCTCCTGTCCTTGCTCACCCAAGAGCAGCCCTGTTGTGAACCCACCTGCTGTGCTGCACTTGCTCAGCCATTTGTGTGCCACGGGCTGTTTGCTGTGATAAATGTGCTGCTCCCCCAGCTCCCCTTCCCTTCGAGAAACAGCAGGGGAATGTAGGGCTGGCTTCTGTGACTCAGAGTGCAGAGCTGTCTGTGCTGAGGAGGTGATGATGGGACTGGGGGGGACACTGACCTGACAGGGCAGTCTGTATGCTGATTTGGAGATGGGCAGCCTTGGCAGAAAGGAGGCACCTCTGACACTGAATGACTCTGTTGTCCTGGATCACAAGTACTGCAGGTATTAAGCTGCAACAAAACCACTTTCAACGAGTGCTGAAATGTGATTTCAGTACTCAAAAGAGATAGATGACTAAGCAGAAACTGGCTGTTGTTTTGATTCAGTTACTAGGTCTTCTGAGTTTGTTTGGTTTTTGTTTTTTTTTTTTCTCCTTTGTTGCAGCTGAGCTTCCAGAAATGCTGATCTCCAAGCATAGTTTGATGTTCAGACCTATTCTAGCACTTCCTGAACAGGAAGGTTCCCTGTCAATAGAAACTGCTTAAATGTGCAAGGAAGCCCTTGATTAAAGAACTCTCAATGACTGATTGCTCCTTCTTGGCCGGTTTGTGTCAGCCCAGCTTGCAATGGAGAGAAATCTCTAACTGCATGTTGAGAAGGAAGCCCACAGGAAATCCCAGCAACTGGTAAATCCTGGTTTCTCAAGCCTCTGGTTTGAGTGGTACAAATTGTCAGAGACCCACAGCTGCTGGTGGCCCATGAATCAGCTCAGCTTTACACCCAAATGGAAATTCACATCTTCTCAAGTCACTTTCTGTTCACGGAAATGTCAGCAATCAAGTAAAGCATCTGTTTAATTTCTCCATCCACAAACCCCAGTGCTGTTCATAGAGCAAACCATACAACAGTGTTATGAGACAGGAGTTTAAGCCTGCTGAGTGCTTTATCTCTTCCTGTTGAGAGTTGCTGTTGGAGTACAATTCGTCCCTCTGCCTCCTTATAAGAAAAGGCTGATACAGCACTGGGTGCTGAGAGTTACCTTTCTCCACTTTTCATGTCACAGGGGGTGTTGCCACTCTCACCCTCCTCATCAGTGTGACTCTGAACTTAGCATTGTCTGCAAACAGCATTGCCTAATCAGAAGTGCTCTCATTTGCTCAGAACTGTGGCAAAATTGGCTGGTTTGTTTGGCATTTTGCACGCTGAGTTTCAGGTGGGACCTGCTGGGGGTTGTTCATTTCAAAGAGCAGACTGAAAGAGAAGGATGTAATTACAAACTGTGCTCTTCTTCCCACTAACAGTGGCTGTACCTGACAGAAGGGCTTGTCCCAGCTCCAGGGACAGACATCTGCTGTGGAGGACTGTCCACACTGCTGTGTGTGTTGGCAGGATGTATGTGATGAAGGTATTGGTTCAGTGAGGCGTTGGTTTTGCTTTGAAATTCCTCAGATATAAAAATCCTTAAACTCACTAGACTTGCAAAGTCAAAACCCCAGCATTAGGTCTGCTTTGGAGCTTGTGTTGTGGTTTCTTGGGCATGAAGGCAGGTACTGTGACATGGAACTCTGACTTGAACAGCTATGCTGTGCAATGAATCTAACCTGAGACTGCATCAAATACGAGTAACAAAGGGGATTTCTGGCTGCATTGTCTGTATCTCTGTTGCAGAAATTGGGTAGTGGGTGGTATGCAAGGCACAGGCTGCAGGAGAAGCTTGTAGAGCTGTGTGGTGGAGGTGTTTGAGCTGTACTGGAGTCAAGAGGGCCCAGACTGAGAAACATCCATTGGTAAATGATTCTTGCAGGCAGTGGGGGAACCCAGTATGGTGACCTACAAGTTCAGTGGCCTTGAGAAAAGGATGGAACTCTTGCACCTGCATCTCCCTCACTGAGTACCTTGGACCTAAGTAGATCTATTCTTTGGGTCATTTATTGTCAGTAGCTCAAACTAGATGTGGGCAGGGGAGTGATAAAGCAGCAAGGGTCCGTGGGGCCTGCCAGTAGGGCTCCAGAATGCATCTGACTTCGGATGTGTTTGATACTCCAGAGGTTTAGTTCGGCCTTCTGTGATCACCAGGTCTTGTACCCTGCCATTGTCCACATGCTTCTTTGTCGTTTTGCTTGCCTGTGTGTTTCCAAAAAGGTAAGGAACAGAACTTTATATAAAAGTGAGTTTTGAGAAGTTTTGGCCACTGGGCCAAGAGCTGTCTATGTTGTTTGCACAGTGTGATTTCTGGTGCAGTCTGTTTTCCGTGGTTCCATTGCAGTTACTCACATCAGAGACCCATAGACCATTTTGTTTTGGCCATGCTGGTACTGCTGACCCAAGCAGGCAGAGATGCTCTGGCTCTTGGGGCTGACCCTTTGAGGGGGCAGGGTGGCCTGTCAGGCTGGTTTTGCCCTGGAAGAGGAGCCTGTTTTTTGCTGTGCTGTTGATGTTGGAAGAGTGTTTTGCTCAGTGAGGCTCTGAGCTGCAGCTGTACCAAATTGCTGATGTGTTGTGCAGTTGACTGCTGCCTGGATTTAGTCTCTAACCTTTGATTGTTCTTGAAAGCATGTTCTAGGGATTTCATTCCCACCCACACTGCTCCTGTGACCCCTTCCATTTCCTGGGTGTCTAAGTACAGAACAGAAAAGATTCATTAACCTGGTAAGTAACCTCTTTTTATGAGGGAAGTGATTTTCCGTCACGCTCTGTTAGATCCTATTGATTTCTGTTTTTCCCCTCGTTGGCCTCTTTTGCCATATATCCTCCTCTTTGTCATGCTTCAGTAGGAAGGTGATACGTGATATGCTGGTTTGGTTTTTTTTTTGCTGTTTCCTGGGCAAAGAGCTGGGATCTCCTAAGGCCATCACTCAAGTGCCCACGTCTCTGCCTTTTCTTGGAAAGCTTTGTTGTCAAGGCAAACTGCTGGTTGGTAATAGGATGTTGACATGAGGAGTAAAACCTCCTGGCTGCCCTCTTTTGTTTTGATGTTGAAAAGAGCATCTTTTGCTCTCTTTGCCCATTGTACAATCCCTCATCTCCTGGCAGAGGTGTGACGCATTTGCCATGGGGTTTGCAAGCATGCATGAAATGGGGAGACCCTCAAACCATCACGTGTGCCTGCTCTTTCTGTCCTCCTGGGTCGTGGCAGTGGCTGGATCCCCGTGCTTTTGTGGTGAAATGGAAGGAGCTGCCAGGTTTTGGCTTGTCCCAGAGGCTAGTTGTTACAGAGGCAGATTGTGGCAAGTGTGTGGGGAAGAGGCATCTCCTTGGGTCTGAGTGGGAGGGTGTGGGGGTGTCCCTTGTTTCAGAAGGAATAGGACATTCCATGCAAAATTCCACACAGGGAATGGGGAAAGTGTTTGCTTCCCAACCAGTTCCCCTCCTACTGTTCACATTTGTGTATTTCTCCTTCTGTACAGCCATCTCTGTGCTATTACAGCTATTGCAAAGATAAAATATTACAAATATTACAATGCTAAATACATGCACTCTCAGCAAGATACCTCGGTTTTGGGAAGGCTGTTGTTGTTTTCTGATGTACTTGACTTTTAGACAGAGCCTTTCTGTGATTCAAGGCAGATATTTCAGTAGTTGGAGAAATAGTTTTCTTTCCAAAAGTACACTTTCATCTTTTGTGTTAATTTCTCAACTTCCATGGTTCTTGCTAAATTCCTCTTCTTTATGTATAAATGTTCTGTGCTAGTCCTTTGTTGAACTATTGCAATTGAAGCATCAAAGGCTGAAAATCTAAGGGAGCATTGTTGTTTCTCTTAGAGTTTTGTGTTGTTACAGGAAGGTGTATTCTGAAACCATGGTTGGTCTGTGCACTGCCTGTCCTAGCGCTGGTCACAATGATCAGCTTTGCCCAAACAGAGGAACAGAGCTCTCTGTGGCAAGGGTTGGCATCTAGATTGTCCTAAAGAAAGGTGTGTGAAGAATAGATCCTGTTTATTTACGAATCTTAGGCTGCGCTTTCCCTAAAACAGGCGATTAAACCCCAAGGGGTCAGTGAGGGGCTGTGAGTTCTGTTTGCAGACCAAGCAGACTGATCCATAGTGGTGCAGAGGGGAGAGCTGTGCTCCCAGCTCTCAGCAAAACAGGGCCTGAGTGTTTGGTGCCATGCTGTTGGAAGCCTTGCTTTCATGGTTCACTACATTATGTGGGGAAAGAGGAAAAAGGTAATCGGAAGTTTTTGTAGGGAAAGGGGGTGGATACTTTGGTGAGTTGAATACACTAGAAATCCACTGAAGACCTTACTGGATCATAGTTTGCTTTTAGTTGTAAGCAGTTGTGAGGAAAAAACACAATAAACTAAAATGTCTTAAAATGCCTTCGATCAAGCATTTAAAGTTGTTGTCCTCTTACTGCTTTCAAGGCTTTGAACTTTGAGTCTGTGGTGGGGTTTTTTTGTTTTTTTAAAGTTTCTGCATGTCCTTCATTAACCCCAAAGACTCCTAACATACCTTGAAAGGGCCTTGTAATCTGTACGTGTTAATGCAGGTTGGAGTAGAGGGGTTGGAAGGTCTCATAGCAAAGGGAAGGCTGGTAATGTTGCTGTCAGCAGGGGATGGCACCACCAAAGGAACAACTGGATGTGGGCCTGGCTAAGGAGGCTTGGGACTCTTTAAAACACACTTTTGGATGACGTTTTCTATCCGGTGAGTGCAGGACTGGTGCTTGGTGACCTCTTCCTGCAGGACTGTTTTCAGAATGCAAAAGTGTCCTTTCAGTTGATGTGAAGGCTCAAAGGATTGTGTTCAGGGGCGTGCAGGTCTTCCTCCCTGTGTGAGGAGTGGACCTCTCCTCTGCTCTGTGGTGCTGCTGTGTGATGCCAGCAGCTTCCTCAAGGGCTGGCCTGAGGATGCCATTGTCTTCTGAGGAGGGAAGTTCTGGAATGAGCTGTGTCCTGAATGGACTGGAAGTGAGGGATGGGATTGTGCCTCTTCTCTCCTGCTTTTGCTGGTGTGGGGGCGGAGAGGGTGATGGATACACCAGAAGTTCTGTGCATCCTGGGGCTCTTGTTACTCATTGTCAAAAACTGCAGCAAACTCTGTTCCGTTGTCACAAGCCAAGGTCCTGGCCTTGTCTCCATCCCCCTGCCTTGCCCTGAATTTTGCTAACACGCATGAATACAGAGTCCTGAAATTCAGGTTCATGGTTCCAAAGTTCATGGTCTTGAGAATAAACAAAAAACTATTGTGGTGGCTGAGAGCTGCATACCCCATTAACCCAGAATCATGAATATTTATTGTGGTGGATTACAAAAGAACATAGAGACTATATTGTATTTCCTATAACTTTATTTCCATGGCATCTTTTCTTGGTGGGTCACTTTAATGTAAGCTTTGCTTATTTAGTTGCACGCTTTAAGCCGATTAACTTTTTACTAATAAAATGTGTGTTGCCTCCCTTTGTCCCAGCTACCGTTTGTTTGTACCTACACTCCTGTGACAAAGAGTCCCAGAGAACTGCTTTAAGCTCTGGATAAATCCCACTGCTGGAGGCTCTGGCCCAGCTGAATGTGTCTGAGCTGATTTCAGCCTTACATTTTCCCTTTTCCTCTCTTGCTGCCTGAAAGTTGGACCCTCAAAGCAAGGTCTTTGCCTTGAACACCTTTCCACTCTTGAAACCATTTGTGCTGCTCTGGGGCTAGCAGAAATTGTTCGGCCTGTTGTTGCTCTCTGAGCTGGGCTAGAACAAAACTGTAAGTGGTGGGAATTGGGGTTTTCCAACCATGAAGACTGGTGTGTGGCTCTGCATCTTCAGTAGCTTCCCAGCTGGTAACCACATCATTCTTCCCTGCTTACAAAATTTGCCCTGTCATTCAATGTCCAACATACTGCATGTTTTACTGTGACTTCTCTCTATGAGAAGTGTCGTCCCAGAGAGATGATAATATCCTGCCATTTTGTTAAAGACCCTCTATAAAAACTGTGCTTTTTCACCAAAGGCAATTCGGGCCAGAATTTTAAAGTTAGTTGGGAGCCAAAAGGCATGGATAAGCACTTGGAAAATACTTTCTAAAGGACTTTTATAAATCTGTTCTTTTATATTTGGAGCTTTGCTAAAGCTAAAATGATCCCTTAGAAATGTACTGTTAATACTTAAGAATGACTGATCTGCCTGAAAACAAACTCAGTAACCTGTTTTCATTGGGGCAGCAGTAAATGCCAAAGGAGGTGTGGAAAAGCAGGGTAAAACAGAGTGGTACATCCAGAAAGTCTCCCTGACTGCAGTAGGCTCCACAATCCCGTGTCCAGAAATGGCTCATTGTCTTTAATGGTGTTGGATAGCTTTGTGTTCAATCTGCTTTCTTTCTGAACCTGTATAAGCTTTTAGCATCCATCGCCTGCTGGAACAAGAAGTGCCAGACCTTGACTGCAGCATCCCTGTGCTCTTCTCTTACTCACCTGTGAGTCAGAGCATCTGGTGTCTCAGAGGTTTAGTTAGTGTTGCCTACCTGTTTCCATTCTTGTTTCCTTTTGCACCAAAGCTTCCCACGTGTTGGCTCTTGTCTTGGGGAGATTCAGAGGAATTCAGCTATTTTTAACAGCAGAAAATGCTCATCCTTTGCTATTGAAGGAAAATCCTTTCTTTAAGAACTCTGGCATCATGCTGGCTGTGGAAAAGAAGGGGAAACATTGAGGGCAGTAGCAGGCAGCCATGCTCCACACCCTATGGAAACTGCTTAGTGCTTCTCTGCAGCAGATCATATGAGCTTATAACTGGCTTTCAGCTGGTTTGGGATTCTGCGTAGGAGCTAGGGGTGACTCAGGAAGAGCAGTTTTAAAGAGCAATGGACGGGGCACTTCTTAGCTTGTGAAAGTTCACAACCTGCCTTCATTCTGCTGGCACCTGGAAAGCATGAAGTGGCAGTGCAAGTCCTTTGGGTAGCTTGTACTCACTATTCCCTGCTGATGGCAGAAGCATGTGTATTTAGTGCAGTGCATTAGTTTCCCTCTTCAGGAGAGTAGTTTGGGGTTTATGTATCGTTTCAGGTTTGTGGAACCTTGGGATTTCATCCCCAAGCTTTCCCAATGGCTGCTTGTCCTCTACATAGGACTAGTGGAGCAGATGAGGTTTCACGTAAGTCATGATAGATTTTCAGCATCAGGTGTGTGGGTGTAAAAGGGTGCATTAGCAACAAGCCCAGAGAAAGACACTGATGTGTTCCCCGTTTCCCTTGCTCTCTGACCCATTGTGCCACACTTGTAACCTTTCCTGTGCAGTCAGACCTGGTGAGGAAACAAAGCCAGGCATAGCTTGTGAAGCCATCACCAGCCATGGAAATAATGGTTCCCCACCCAATGGCACCCGGTTCCTGTGTCACAGTTATGCCATGTCCTGCAGTAGGGACACCTTTGATGCCAAAGAACACTCTGAACTGTACTTATCCTGCCTAACCAGCACGTTAGTTGCTTTGTTTGAGGAATATGGTATGTTGGACACTGAATTATGTTTTCTGAGCTACCTTAAATATTTTTCTCAACATCCTCAGACGGCTAGACCCTGGTAATACCCCTTTTTACCAGTGGATTTGCCTGCTTTCAGTTCTTCAGTGTCTGATGGTGAGGGAGCTCTGTCCTCTCTTGCACCTAGGTACATGAAGAGTAGATAAAGTTTTGCACCCCACTATACTGCAGGTCTGTGCAAAATCTGGAAGGGAATCAGAAGAGCACAGCTTGAAATCCTCCATGTTAGGCCATAGTGCTTGATGGTGGTTTTTAATCTTGTGCAAGGTGTGTGCTGTGCAGAGAAACACTGGCATTTGATGGGTGTTGCTGTGGCTGCAGAGGGATGGCTGACAGGAGGGGGAGCAGATCTGCTGCTGCTGCTGGGTTGTTACAGTAGCTGAATAGATGGGAATGTTTTTTGATGGGGGCAACCCTTCTGGAAAGTGCCTGCATTTTGCTTTCCACTGATCCAGAGCTGGCTCTGAGAGGGTGAGCCAGAGGCAAATCTCCCTCCTCATGCTTTGTGCTAATGGTGGGAGGGAGAGGGGTTTGCTACTGCTCCCTCAGGCTCTCCTGATGAGCTAATCCCCTGTCCATGGCATCTTCTGGAGGAGCAGGAGGGATTGAAAACCAGCAGCCACTGGAGCAAACACCTGAGCACCACCTCTTTCTAACCCAGGACAAGTGTCCTGCAGTAAACAAGCCACTTTCTATTTTGGTGCCTTCCTTTTTTTTCCAGCAGGGCTGGTGACCCTGCCTGCTGCTGACGCTCAGGGTTGCTCATGATAAGGCCTGGCTTAAAGCTGTGGAAAAGGAACTAGATTCTATTTTGCAGTTCTTTGGTTTGGAGTTTGCCTTGACTGGTCTGTCTGTGGCTGGGAAGTGTTTTTAGGGCCTGAGCCAAAAAAGGGCTTCATTGTTTCATAGCAAGCATAACACAGAGACACTGGCACCGCCAAACCCTGGCAACTGCCTCAGAGCAGCTCTGGTCCCTCTCGCCTTTGCTCCCTGCTTTTGTCCCACTTCAAAGACAGGCACACTCCTGACACAAGACTGTTTGCTCTCCAGAGGGCACAAACAGCTTGTCAGGGGAAGAACTTGTCTGTGTAATGATATTTTATTAAAGCTGAGAAATGTCAAAATTGAAGTTTGCTTTTATACCTTCAACCCTACCCTGCTTACATGTTGTGATAGTCACTAATTATGCGATTGCATGACCCTGCTTCAGGAATAGATCCAGCAGTGAGGCAGAGGGCACTGATTTGGACAGAGATCCTTTCTCTTCTCTTGCAGAGCCAGGGAGGTACACACAGAGCAAGGATGGAAAAAGATCCGTGCTAGCTTTGTGCTTTACTGGGTGTTTGGCACAGGAGCATATGGATCACTTGCAGAAGTGCCAAGTACTTGCTGTCACAAAGTGGGGAGCAGAGCTTTGACACAGACTAGGCTAATGCACAGGGTGCAGCTGAGGTGTTTCAGAGGGGGATGGCCAGCAGAAATGCTTGTGATTTATATTTATATAGTTGAATATTTATAATGTAATCTTACAAATGTTTGTGTAGGCCTGGGATGAGCATCTCGGACTGATCCTTTGTATTCAGGACAAAGCTGGAAAGGGAGGGATGGGCATACTGAGGTAGAAGTCCACCCGCTGCCTAAGGGTCCAACAACTGCTCTCTGACCTAGCTATGCCCATTGATGCTGCAGTCATGGCCACTTTATTCTGATTTAAAGCTGGGCTGATGCTGAGGAAGACAGTCTTTCCCTCTCATCCTCCTCCCAGTATCAGTGAGCTGTGGGAACTGAGCACAAAGAGGGACTGATCTGGTTTTTACTCAGAACCAAGCGGTTTTTTACTTTCCAGTCCTCTGAATGCTTGTGGTAGCACAGGAAAGGCCACAGGAACAAGTGATTGGAAACGAAGAAGGGAAGTAAAGAGATAAACCCAGCTGCCTCTAGGAGTGTAAATGAACAATTCTACAAGGTGCATACCATGTACAGTTGATGGTATTTCTGTTGTGCATCTGCTTGTCTCATCCTGCTCGCTTGTCTGGACAGTCATGGCTCTAGTTAAGCTTCCCTGAGAGATCCTCCAGTTTCTGTGAAGTTGTAGGAGATTTCATGTATTGGCAATCAAATGTGACTGAAAGGTGGTAAGGATGAGTATAGCAGTTAATGGAGGTGTGGAAGGGAGACAATATTTGTATATGCATGAAGCATAAGCCTTGTTGAATGTCATCTTCTGCTGGATGTCTGAGGGAGCAGAGCTCAGACTGGTATCTCTGGCCTTCCCTGGGAGGTGAAAGATTAATGATGCCTCCTTCAAATTGCTGAACACCCTATATTTATTTATGCTGGCTCCTCACATCTGTTGTGGTGTGATACAGTGCTAAATTCCATGAAGGGCCTTTAAATGGCAAACACCTTCCACCCGAGATCCTCCTGATTCCAGAGCCTTTGATTCTGGTCTGGACCTGCAGTCTACTAGCAATTATATTTGGTATGAATTCCACCATCTTGCCTTTGGAGATGGCAGTGTGTTGATTTTAATTCTATTCCCAATCTCCAATGTACTGATTTCTGTTCATGAGAAGACTTGAGTGGTCTGCAGTGATATCTCCAAAAGCGAAGACAACTGTGATGGAGAGCCTGGATATGTTCCTAGCACTTTCTGACACCAGTCTTCCATTACTGTAAACTCACATGTGCTCCAGGCTTCCTGCAGAGTTTAGGGCATGAAATAACTCCTGTAATTTGGACCCATGGGAAGAGGCTGAACTGGAGAGGACCCTGCACTAATGGTGGAGGAAGCAGAGGTGGCTGCTGTTAGTATGCTGAATTGCACAGCATTTTCATTCATTCCAGCTGTTTAATGGGATTACGCGAGGAGTGGCTTCTGCCTGCAGACATTTAGTGCCTATGGAAATCTGCAGCTGTCTGAGTCGGTTATGTGCAAATCCCACGTCTCCCCTTTATGCACAGGAATTTCTGAATGACGGAAACCATGTGAATCAATTGCATGAGTAATTTTTCATGTGCTTCACTCAATATCACATTTGAGGGATATTTTCTGTTAACTGTGTCTGTTGTCCTCAACACCTTCCCGAAGAGGGAGGAAAATGCTGCAAGGTGGCCACTAGATGTAGGAGTAGGATAGCTTTGGTGAGAGTGGATCCCCTTACCGTGGGCAATGGGAGACAGCCCCCTGTGCAAGGCAACGTGGAGCTGGGTGCTCTCATATTCCACTTGGTCTGACTGCCCTTTCTGCCTGGTGAAGTGGCAAGGAGTAGACACCTCCATCCTCAAGAAAGGAAGGGGAACTCCAGCACCTTGGAGCTGGCCAGCAGTGGATGGTCTGTCTAATAGTGGAGCACTGAGGTGGAGATCTGGGACATCCAGCTCTGTCCTGGATTCTGTGACCATAAAATAATCACTTCTTCAGGACAGGCTGAGAAACATATCTTTGAATGGTTCTTTGAGGCACCTGTTTGGTGCCTGCTCCAGCAAGCTCTGTTTGAAGAGACAATGTGGATTTTACTGTGCAAGGGCAGTTCCAGTAGGCACAGGCTCTGCACTGCACTTCCCTGGGATGCAAGTACAACCTGCCATTGTTGACAAGGAAAATAGTGACATCTGTTTACTTTCCCCCTTTGAATTTTTAAATCCTTCTAATAGCCTCCCTTCCATTTCCAAATAGAGATATTTGTTGTATGCTTCCCTGACTGGATCTACCTCTTGGAGAGCAGTAACCCTGAGTGAAGGCCTTACTGACAGTCCTCCCATCTACACATCTAGAGACCATTAGTTTGGATGTGGTCTAGCTCTAATATGGCAAGTGACCTCTTGGCAGGCTGGGATAGAGAAGAAAGCCACTGTGTGTACATTGGAAGTGAAATGTTAGCTTCTGGTGTCATAGAAAAATGTGGAAACATGAAATTATAGGTTATATGGAGCCACAGAGCTTCATTTATGCTTTGAGCAATTCCAGCAGTTACAGCCTGGTGCCCAATGGAAATGTCTGGATAAGGACTGAGCAAAAAGCATGGCTGTCCTATGAGTAACTAACCTTTTCTGGAACAAGGAGCAGGAGGTGGTTACACTGACAGAGGGTAATGAAACCCTGGAACAGGTTGCCCAGAGAGGTGGCAGATGCCCCATCCCTGAAAGCACTCAAGATCAGGCTGGATGGGGCTCTGAGCAACCAGATCTAGTTGAAAGTGTCCCTGTTCATTGCAGGTGGTTAGAACTACACCTTTAAAGGTTCTTTCCAACCCAAACCCTTCTATGATTCTGTGATTTCCGTGTGTTGAGGTGTTCATCACAAGTCTTTTCCAAAGTCTGCTCACTGTGACCTGTAAAGTGTGTTGCTGCAGTGGCATGATCCCAGGAGGAGGCAGTGTTTGGACCAGTCAGCAACATCCAACTGTGGAAGGGGCTAGGGAAGCCCAGGCAGACCTGGGAACAAAGGAGCTGTTGCTCTAAGATGAAACTTTTCTCTGTGGAAGCCAGACAATCTTCCCATTTATTTGCAAGTGGCATTTGGTCACAGCTCTTTGGCAACATATGGAAACTGTTTAAATTAGCCGTGTGAGCCATGCGTGAAACAGATGCATGTTCTTGAGCAGGCTTTTATCGTTGATGGTTGAGCGAGTGAAGGGTGCAGCTGGCTTGCTTGGGAAGTGAGAACATGTCCTCACCCAGATGTAGTTAAGTGCTTGAAGTGAAACAGAACTAGAATGTTAAAGAATGTATCAATAAAGACCAACTTCTCATGGGCACCTACTGCATAAATAATATGAATGGAGGAAATGACACTTAACCTTTCACCGCTTTCTTGGCTGCTCACTGTTGGTGCAGGATCAGCTGTGTCAAAAGAAGACAAGGTGCATGATGTCCTTGCTAATGTCTTGCACTTGTATGCTGGTCTGTCAACAATCTAGTTTAAAACTCCGAGGTCTGATCAGAGCACAATTCTACACCTTTCTGAGCAATCTTAGTAAATACAGCATAATGGAATCTTGTTGAAGAAAACAGAAAACTGTGGCTGCTGTGACTTTTGGGTGTGAATCTTGAGAGCAATTTTGTATGGGGAGAAATTGCACCCAAACCTGAAGCTTCTGTAACTGGAGCTATGACAGCCTTTGAAGCCTGAAGCCTTGTGGAGCTCTGTACACAGGGAGGACTGTGTTGCTGCACAGTCCTAGGTGCTCACTGTGGTGTGCATGGCTGTGACAGTAAAAATGCCCTTGAATATTGAGAGCTTTGACTTTATGCAAAGTCTTTATGCAAAGTCTGGCTCTTTTACGGGATGGGATAGACCAAGGTGGGAGTCACTGAGAAATCAGTGATTGTTGCTGTAGATGTTTGGGTGACTGAGTTTAGCTGACGTGGAACAGTAACACCGAAATACAAGAACAGAGCATTTATGGCAGTGATACTCAGAAAAGGGTGAGGAAGCAATCAACTTTTTGGGATATCAGAAAGAACCACCTGAAGGAAAGCCACAGCAGGATGCAGACCTCTCTGGTGAGGGCAGCACTGGGATTTGTTGTGCTGCACAGGGATGTCTGCACAGTGCAGTATTTATAGAGGGGCGTGCTGCTGCCAGATTTGTAACACTTGCCATTGCAAAGCAGGCTGGAAGGGTGCCTGCTGGAGCAGGCTGGCTCCATCCTCTGCTGTGTCTACAGGTGCAAATCCAGAGAGGGAATTGAGCAGGCTGCTGGTGAGCCTTATGAGCCACAGAAGGGGATGCAAGAGATCATGTTTACTCTGTATAAATGATGAGGCAATCACCGTTTTTTTCCAGGTTTCTTGTAGGAGTTTAAAACAGACAGGGAATGACCAGAGGGACATGTGGTATTTTAGGGGTTCTTGAACCAAGTATCTTTCTGAACCAAGAGTCCTTTCAGCAGCCTGGGCTGTGGGCTGTGTTGTGCTGAGCTACCAGCACAGTACCCATCTGGGGCACCACTGTGTGTTGAAGGATTGTCCCTTTCTGGGGAAGCCATCTCTTTGAATTACATGGTGCTAGAGAGCAGGTTTCAGTGACTGAGGTGAATTACTTGGTAAACGCCTGTTTCTGGGCGAGCTGGTGGTACAGGGAGTTTCCCTGAGGTGCACAGTGCAGTGTGAGTGCCCTTTCTCAGACACTGGTGGGCTGAGCCCTTCCCCAGGCTTGTGCACACCAGCAGCCACCTGATGAGCATGAACAGCCCTTGTGTGGAGGGGATTCCCCTGGCTGTAGCACCAAAGGCTTCAAATGTAAAACCAAGGCATTTTCAAAATGAACAGGTGAACCAAACAGCTGTTTGTGAAGACAAATACTGATACTTTGACTGATGGAGGAACCTGGGTGGAACATCTCTTGTGATGTGTTTTGAACTCTCATTTGTTTTTATTCATATGTTTCTTTGGACTGTTTTTGCTGGTGGTGAGACTCACCTGGAAGTATCCTTGTCCCAGGTGTTACTCTAGCAATGTTTTGTGTATTACAGGGAGCGCTTCATTTTGCAAGGTTATTTTTAACCCCTAAATATTTGTGGTGAGGCCAGTCCGGGATGGTGACTTGATGGTGACTGGACAGCAAGGAAGGGCTGTGTTCCCTGCCAGGGTGAGTGATTTCCATTCCTCCTGCTCAGGGTGCCACTGTAATTTTTCTTGTGTAGTATCTCCTTCCAGGGAGTGTTTGTAAAGCTTGATTTTAATAGAGAAGAGTGAAGAACGGAGACCAAGTCTGCTGGTCTCTTTTTGTTTTGTGTTTGGTTGTTGGTTTGAGGGTTTTTTTGTTTGTTTTTTCAGAGGGGAAATAAACGTTTTGTTTTGTCCCTTATTAACACAACATAAATGCTATGTTTAAGAATTCAGCACAGCTCAGCATGTGTCTAGGACAGTGCTGACCCCAGCTTGGGACAGTTCTCTCCAAAACTGGAATTACCTGGTGCTTTGCTGTGTTATGCTCACCTGTTTCCTCTGCTATCACCTCTTGCTTTTCGTTGATGCTGTGGCTTTGCAGCTTGCGAGGGCCCCAGTCCTGTGGGTTGCTGAGCCCTTCATTCCCTGGAGTGAGCTGTGGTCCGTGCTGGTTTGCAGGGCAGGAATGTGGCATTTGCCTAGTTCCTGAGGTCTCATGCAAGGATGACGTTTTTTGTCTTTCCTGCTGCGACACCTGTGCCTGGCTTAAGGCACGAACTCCGCTGTAATCTGGGGTGCCTTTGGTTACATCTCATGCCCCCACCCTGCCATCAGTGCTGCAGCCGCTCTGGCTTCTAATCTCATTCTGATCTCTTCATTGTGGTGTTTTTGGCAACCCAAATTCCCCACCCGGGCCTGAGAATTTAACATCAGCACATTTGCATGACTGATCGGATTTGTCTCGCTTCTGTGACGACATTGTTTCTATGGAAAATTAATGGATTCTCACGTTGTATTCTTAATGGCTGAAACCACCTCCCTGCCCACCCTCCCATCCCTGAGCTTTCAGAGGGAAAGTCTGTAAACAGCTCAAATTAGCTATCCTCCATAAATAGCTCCCATTTCTTTCCTGCCTGCTGTCCGTTTCTTTTTTCTCTTCCAACAGTGCTGCAACACTCCTCTCCTGGTGTTGGTGGATAAAGAACAATGAGTAAAATGAGCCTATGTTTGCTCTCCTTGTCTGGCCCTTGAATAGATGTGATCTATCATGAACTGTCTCCTTTCATCCAGAACCATGTGGTTTTAAATTGTCAGCCTGCCTTAAAGTTTACTCCAAGCAGGCCTGCTTTGCTACCTTCCTTTTCAAGGCTGCAGCTCAGTTCATGGCTCCACTTCTGTTCATTTTTGCCATGAGCCAATTTCTTCTGTCGCTGGGCAGGTGGCAGTGAATTTTCTGCCTATTTGGGCTCACCCATTCCCCTGTTGCAGCGCTTGGGGTGAGAATAGTGAGGTTTTGACACCTCTGTGTGTCTGGCCACCTGAAGGAAAAACATCCCTCCCCAAATGATGCAATTTGAAATGAAATGTCCTCGGTGGGGGACAGTGCTTAGCCACTGAACCATTCCAAATGAAATTAGGAGAGTTTTAGGCTTAAATTGTCTTCTGTCATCTCAAAGGTTATGTTTCTCACCTTAATTTTGAGGAATAAATCCAGATCACGTCCCATGGTATGGGAATTATCTGAGGAAAAGGTCTGACCTGGATGTCTCCTCCCAGAAGACTGGAACTGGTGCCCATAAGGCTCAGAAAGTCTTGTGGGACTGCTGCTGAGGGACATGCAATATTTTAGGTCAAGGTCTCCTAAGTCATGGTACCAAAACTAGCAGTGATGAACAAGAACCTGAATTCCTGCGGCAGAAACTGCTGGCAGCCAGTCTCCATGCCTGTCCTTGAGGTGATGCTGGGGTAAGAAGGTGATCCCTAACCACTCTCAGCCTTAAGGGGTTGACTGGTGACAGTCAGGGCCTGGGGTCCCTACAAGGCAAAGGAGAAGGTGCTGTGAAAAGAGCTTGTTCCATTGCTGCACAGCTGGGCTGCGCTTGGTTTTCCTGGCACTGGGGTGTGCTGCTGCTAAAAACCCTGCTCTCAGCCCCACAAGCCCAAGCGGGGTGCTGTCTCTTGCTGAGAGTAGGGCAAGTTATTAGGGACCTCAGCTGAGCTTTTGTTCCTACCTTCTGGTTTTAGGTGCAGATTCCTGCAGTACCCAGCCAGCCTGGTACCTCAGCTAGGAGGCTGTTTGCCAGCAGAATAGGCTTTCCTTTAGTGTTTGGTAATTGAGATGCACTGCTACAAATGGCAGGCAGGAAGCTACAGGGACCTGATCTGTTAGTTGCTTAGGACAAAAACATTATCAGTTTTTTAGCCAAAAATGATGAAGGTATGCTTTGGATTTTTGTGGTGTGGGGAGAAAAAGGGGCAAGAGAGAATCTTCTCTGTGCTGGCAGAGGCTGGGCTGAAGCAATGGACTGTGCAAAGTGTTACTTTTCTGCATGCAATTGTTGCTTGGGGCTTTGGATTATATTAGCATGGAAAAAATGCCTCCAAGCGAAGGGGCACAAATCACAGCTTGGCCAATAGGGAGGGAAAGAGGACTATAAAATAGAAAATCAATTTAATACTCAGTGGGTGTTTGCAGCGTGCTCACCCTTCCTTCAAATTGCCAAAGGAAAGATTAATTAAAGTTATATTGAGCAGCAAAAATGATGAAGGGGGTGAGATGGGGCTGGTGTAGTTCAGCTTTCTCCATAATTAATTGACAAAAGCATCCTTGGATTTCATTACCCAGAACCTTGCCATCTCCTGCTCTTAAAGGGCAGCAATGAAGCAATGCTGGATTTCCAAGACAGCATTGCTGCCGTGCAGGTTGAGCTAACAAGGGCCACTTCATAGGCACTTGGGGAAAGGGCTTCCTCTGTCAAATAGTGCCACTGTGCTATTTATGGGTCTTATCATTTAGGATCAGACCACAGAATCCTTTTATCTGGTTATGGCTTTGTTTCCTGGTTCCCATTTCTGGTCAGGCTGAGAGCTGTATGCACTGTGGGGTGCAGGCCTTGGCAGGGGATGGAGACAGCTGCTTCTTAGGTCTCTTGTCTCTGTCTGCTGCCTTCATTTAACCAGAGTAACTTTAGAGCAGGGTGTGACGAAAGCTGTTGGAGCATCATGGCTCCATGGAATGGGCAGAATCCAGGAAGGATACCTGTGTCCCTCAGGCAGCAGGAGGGGGCCAGAGTTGCTTGGTCAGGAAAGCCCAATGAGTTGCTGAGCTTGGTTTCACTTGCAAGGGAAGGAGGACCCCAGCTGAATTTACCTGCTTTTGGGGGGGTGGCTTTGAGGATGTTTGCCCGTCTGTGTTGGGGGGTAGAGATCAAACTGCGTGTGTTTGTGAGTCCATGATAGCTTCTCCCTATAGTCTGTTTCCTGCCTACACAAAAAATGTGGCCAAGAGGCACTCTGCAGACTGTCTACAGCTTTCAGGGAGAAAAATTCAGAGATGCACAGCCAGATCCCTATCTCATGTCAGCATTGCCATGAAACTTGCATGGTCACCTCGGGCAGAAAAGAGTGTTATGAAGCTCCCACAGCTTAATTTACTTCCTATGGAAACAGGAGGGGTTAAGCTGGTTGCTTGGGTTTTGCACCCACATTACGGGGGAGCAGCTTCCTTAAACATCTCAGGTGCTCTGAAGTACTGGGCAGCAGGCATCCATCCCGCTGCAGGGCTCTGGTATGAAGGTGCAGGTGTTTAACCATTTCAGGGCCCATAGAGGGAGCTGCTTTGCTGCTTGTGGCATGGATTTCCAGCTGCTTGTGGCATGGCTTTCCAGCTGCCTGGCATGGCTTTCCAGCTCTGTGTGTTCACATATGCCCTCCTGAACTGCTCCTTTTACCAGGAATGGGTTTGTAGATTATTGGATTGGCGTGACTACCATGTTGAAGTGGAAAAGATGAAGACCTTGAGTGAGGAAGTAACCAGCAGCAGAAGAGTTGTGAATTTTAAAATGACAATACCTTTCTCCTAACCTAATTCTGGCAAGCTCTATTGCTCAGTTCCTGGTTAAAATAACGTAGTATTCAGTCCAGGGACAGCAAAGCTGGGCAATGTGTAGGCTCATGTGTATGTTTGCAGTTTTGAACATACTCAAGCCCAAAGTATTTCTTTGTTCCTGCACTGTCACCTTCCAGGATAGGAAATCCATTGAATATGAATCAGGATTTCTGGCCTAACTGGGTCTCCTGCAGATCACTTCCCAAGAGACAGTGCTTTGGGAGCTCTACAGATGATAATTTAGGCAGTTTGGGTTTCTGCAGAAGTCTGAATAGGGATTTGGACTCTGATTCCCAGGAGATTTTGATGTTTTTGAAGTATTTGTTGCTGTTTAGAAGCAGACCATGTTCATAGACATTCCTACACAACCTGAGAGCAATTTCTGAAACAAAATGTGCTCCCCGAACAGGGGAATTTCCCACTGAAGATAGAATCCCCAAGACCCTATTGCCAGGAAACCCCACTGATGCCAGATGCCAGCTCTGACTCCAAACACCCTTGCTGAGTGGAGCCGGTTACCACCAGAGCCTCCACAGCAGCTAATCCCCAAAGCTGGCCAGTGGGAAACTTCTGATCATTCCTACTGATGGGAATCAAACTGATCTGGATGAAAACCTAATGGGTGAATGTGGCAGTTTTCATGCTTTCTGTCTACTTGTTCCTTGTTGCTAATCTTCCTTTGTCTTGAGTGTTTGATGCTCACAATCTGGCCCTATTTCCAAGTTGTTGATCTGGGATTTTTTTCTCTCTCTTCTTTCACTGGTTTCTGCCTTACTTGAGGCTTTGCTTTTCCCTCTGACACAGTTGTTAACTTTGCCCTGAGGAATGTATTGAGTTTTTTCTCTAAGGTATAAATCTTAGCATACTTCAGAATATTGTTCTGCTGGCTCCTGTGCCAGCAGGAGGTTCAGCAACAGACCTGCCTTCCTGCGAGGAAAGAAATATGGAGGTGCCGGGAATGCGCTTTGATCTGTTGATTTATTTTCCTATTGTTAGACTGCAAAGTGTTAGCCCTAATGAGAGCCTGGCCAGCCCTGAAAATTAAATCTCCCAGCACTCAGACCTGTCGGGTTGGGAAGCATTCAGTAAATGCTCAAAAATAACTTGGCGTGGTTTTGCCAGTGCATGAGGAGTTGCACTGCTGTTTGCCAGGAGGTGGGATGTGTTTCTGTGTCTGCATGTGCCCAGCAACCCTTGCCAGGTGCTCCTGTTGCTCAGGTGGGAGGGACATGGTTTTTCTCTTGCACTGTTTGGATATGGTACAGTCAACTCCAGATCAAAATGAACTAATTGGTGCCCTAGGACCTTTCCTCAATGTGGGTGATGGAGAGCAGAGATGTGGGTGGGGATAGAGATTGTGCCTTAGAAATGCACGTGTGATTGATCTCATGGGTGGGTTCAGAGCACATCCTGTGTTTGCTCTGTGAGGCACAAACAGAGGGTGTGGCTCATGACTTGGGTGACACAGCTGAGTCTGTGTCAGTGATGCTCACAGAATTGGAGATGTCAAGGTTAATTGTGCAAGCACTTCTTCCTTGTATGTTTTGTACTGGCACAAGTCATGAGGTACCTCTGCTTGGGAACCCAGCTCTTGTCTACACACCGGGGTTGGGAACGCTGGTAAAAACTGAGTTGTGAGTATTGATGAAACAAATCTGAGGCACATACTTGGGTTCAGATTGCTCTTTGTTTAACCTGCCCATTGCTGTATTGCCCAGTGGGACACCTGCTCAAAAAGAGCAGCAAAACCATGTTAGAACTCTGTTAGAAGGACTGAAATGAAATCTGTCAGTGTGAGCTGTGCCAGCTAGCTGTGAATTCAGACAAGACCCTTGAGCTGGTGACAGACACAGCTTAGTGTGACCCCATATAAAGAGGGCCCCTTTGACTCAAATTGGAAGACAGAGTCCTCAGTCTAGGTTCAGATCCTGTTCAGCACTTAAAACCTGCCATTTCCTAATAAAAGCTTCAGGTGGTGAGTCTATATTTGAGGTGGAGTGGGATGGTGGGAGCTTTCCTGGCAGGCAGGGTAGACATGTTTCCAAAGTCTCTTTCTGCCAATCTCTGTCACAGCTGGTTCTGATCAGTGCTAGAGGGGAAATTGCAGTGGTCTTCCACAGCAGGCACAGGGTGACTGCTTTGCTGATCCCTGTCATCAGGGCAAACCTATGGCCTATACTCATGCTGGGGAATAGGGGCTTCCTGGGAAGAGTTTGTGGCAGGCAAATGGATGAAAGGTTTGCTCCAGCTTGGTGGCTGAAGATCAGTTCAAACACAGACACTGGGTGATGTTTCTCAAGTATGGAGTTTTATTCTCCTTTTGCCATCTCAAGTGGCTCCTGTTCTTGTAGAAGCTTGGAGCTGACTGTGGTGAGGGTGAAGGATACCCATCCCCAGGAATTTGTCTTGAAGTGTTAGAGATAAGCCTGGTTTTAACAAATTGCAACAGTACATTTTGGTTTGAGATGTATTTTTAGGAACAGTATTATTTACTTTTCTGTCTGAATACCATAAGCTTCTTTCGGTGATTTATTCTTTTTCTTACTAGTCTTTGAAGGAGAGAAAAAAACTCAGAAAATACACAATTTTTCTTAAAAAGCCTGGATGACACACACTTTTCATGGAAAACAAAAGTTTTAAATGGTTGTGAACTCTTCTGAATTGAGTTCCCATGAGAGATAGGAAAATTATTTATCTCCCCTGAAATAAGATTGTGCTACTCAAAACTAGGGAAAGGAGAAAATGCAAGCAGGGAATAGGAGAAGGGTGACCTTAGGGGGGAAAAAGCAGGTTGGAGGTGATTTGCAGGGAAGAGTGGTGAAGTTTTTAGAAAGAAGATGCGTTGTGCTGTCACATTGGCGAGGACTCCCCAAAATTTTACTGTGGGTAATGAGGACTGTGAAGACATTGATGGTTTTGGGCCCTGGTTGTGGGGGAAGCACCTGGAAAAACTGTTGAGCCTGTCCTCTGCCCAGAAGGAGGTGTTTTCCTTCCCAGTGCCACCTGCCAAACTTTCCTGGTGTCATGGCACCTCTGTGCTCAGCACACAATTCAGACGTCAGCATGTGGACTGTTTTCCTGTGGGAGAAATGTGCTGAGAACGCAGACAGCTTGCCAGGCTGCTTTTTTCTTTCTGGTGCTGAATTTGTTTGTTAAACACAGTCATCCTTCCCCTTTGCCCAGCAGACAAATGCTGTCTGGTTGCATATGCTGGGGGGTGGTGAGGTTCAGCATTCAGGTGGTTGGTGCAGGTTACCAGTCCAGCAGAGAAGCAAAGTCTCTCATCTTGGCTCCATCAACCTCAATAAGAGCTGCTCTGTTCTTACTATCCAGAGCGATTAATGCGTTTTCTCAAAGAAAAGCTGGCATGCTGTTGCACTGCGTGTTAAGAGTTTGCACCTGGGTGTACACTACAGAGCTCTGCCAAGAGAAACTCTGGTTTCCAAGCTTGTTAGCCTGCTGTTTGGAGATTTAAATTTTTTGTTTGTTTCTTTCTTTTTCTTTTTTTTTTGGAAATCCTCCCACATTAAATTAAAAAGGAGAACTTAGTAAAAGGAATCAGAAGGGATGATTTGAGATGCTTCATTTGCCAGCAGTCTCTGAACTTGTGACCCTTGAAAATAAAGTACTTGGGCTTTCCTGTGGGACGGCTCCCTCTGGGTGGAGGCAGGCTTTCAGGCTTGCATGTCTTTAGGAAGGGGCCTTTGACAGCACAGGAGAAGTTGCAGTGTAGCATTCTCAGCCGGGACTTCCAGCAAGGAAAATTGTTCAGCTGGTTGGGGACTGTGATAAATCATGGTTCCCCCGGAGCATGCTGGGACTGCAGAGAGCTGGAAATAAATGCTAGGAAAATTCTGCTTTTGTAGTGGGCTATCTTTCAGGATGATGTATGGCTTTGTAACAGAAAGAGATCCCTTTGCTAGAGCTGGGAGAAAACCGCTGCCTTCCATTGGGAAGGAAAACGTAACAATTCTGTTGGTGTAAATCCACGCTGCAGGCCTGCCCTGAAAGCTGGGTTTTGGCATGGGCTACCTTAGCCTAGAAACAGACTGTGTGGTACCAATGGAAAAGAGCCACTGAGAGCCCCGGGTGGTGGCAATTAGTTGGGACAGTAGGTTTGACAAGAGGGTAGGGAATGGTGCTGGTAGATGGCCAGTATAGTAATGACTTACCAAGCTTGCATCTCTGCCTCTTCACTGCCACATTGTTCTGGGCAAGTAATTTCTGTGGATGGGTAAAACGTCATCTCCTCGAATTGCAGCCACAGGAACCTATGTCACTGCTTTCTTCCACTTCCACTTTCATCCCAATCAGCTTGGAATGTCTGGCTGTACTGGTAGACTTGTTACCTGGTGGGGATCTGCCAGTGTTTTGGGTTCCTCTCTGTTCTGAGTGATAGCTTAGATTGCCCAGAAGTTGGGGAGAGCATGAGTTCTGTGTTTGTGTAGCAAATGGAGGTTCTACTCTAATTACAACTGATGTCAGTCTGTGTACAGGTTTGTCTGCACTATGTCCTCTTCTGGAACTGGGTTTTGGCAGCACTTTTAAGAAGACCCAGCCGAAACGCTGGAGCCAGCCTCTCTTGAGGCTACCATGGCCAGGTAAACAGGGGGGACAGCTTTGTCCCAGGGAAAGGGAGAAGCAGTAGAGTCACCCTCTGCTCATGCCAGGGCTCTGCTGCTTGTAGCAGGCAGTAGCAGGCAAAGATTTCCTGCCATGCCCACATCCCAGAACAGTGACATTGGCAAATTCTATTGTACTGACTGAGCTGCTGAGATGCAGAATAGAGGAATGAAGTGTTGCATCAGAACCAGCACCGTGTTGGGTCAGAGAAAACTCTGAGTTAACCTTTTTTAAATTCAACTGCCACAGATCTGATTGCAAGTTTCTGATATTCAGGCAAAGGTCTGTATTCCATTTGGTCTTGGTAGTAAAAGTGAGATGGTTGGTAAAGCGCCTTGGTTTCTCTGGCCTAACATGCTTTGATCAGTGATGTTCCTAGTATAGCAGTAGGATGTTTCTTCCCCTCAAGTAATGTAAATGTTGACTTAGCAAGAGAAGTAAAAGGCAATTTCATCCAATCTGGTCACTGTTGCAGACAGTGCCTTAGCATTGTTCCTTGTCTGTTTGACCGAGTTCTCTTTAGCTGTATCATTAATTAATTTACTCTGTATTTTCTTATTTTTCATCAGCCTATACAGGCTTCTTGTATGAATTTTAAGAGCTCTCTTTGTACTCTTGTTTCTTGTCTCTGAAAGATCTGCTAGGCTTGGTCAACTGCCTCATTGCTTGTGTTTATTTTGTTCAAATTCTCAAAATGGTAACTACACACTGTGCAGCATCAACTCGGCCAGGATACTCCAGGAGTATAATTTTTTCCACTCCAATGATTTCTAGTCTGTTTCTCTGAGCTGTGAATATCAAGTGATCAGTTTGTTTACCTTGTTTTGCTGACTTCTGACTGAAATTCAAAGATTTTTACAAAATTTAAAACTCTGCAAACTTAAATCTAGGGAACTGATCCACAAGGGTACAAATAACTGGTGTTTCTCTAGCTAAGTGGAAATGCTGGCTCTCAGGCTGGATTGAGACCAATGCAGTGTGTCTGGGTGTATGAGGTTCCTGAAGCCTGCAACCTTTAGATATACACTGCTGAGCTCGAGTGCTTCGCTGCTGTCCTCTGGTCCTGCACACTTTGTTAGCCTGGGGATGGTGCAGGTGCAACATCTCAGTAAGGATCTGAGCTGTGACTTACCTAGTTCCTTCACAGGAAATAGCACAATGCTGGTGGCTGCCCCTTGTAGGCTTTAATGAGGAGTGAACACCACCTGGTTGAGAGTCACACCCATGTGAATGAGTGGCACAAGGAATCCCAGATAATCATCTCATTTTGGTGAATCTATGCTGTGACTTAATGCAAGTGCTGTCACTTGGCCTCCACTGATGTCCACTGTTCGTGCTTTTAGAACTGCAGCAGCCTTTGACCTTTTTCTGGTCCATGAAGTCATTGCCTTTTAGGTGTGATACAAGCCAGATGGGAACTGTACTTTCCTTCTGAAATAAAAACTAAACTAATTGCACTTTGTTTCTCTCCAGCTGCCTTTTGGGGAGATATCGCTTTAGATGAAGATGATCTGAAGTTGTTTCAAATAGACAGAACTGTTGACTTAACAAAGCACTCAGATGGCAACGCAAGACACACTTCAGGTAAGAGCAGCCCCGGGGTGCTCGTGCCTTCTTTCACCTGGTTTTGTCCTTAGGGAAGGAGCACTTCCATTTCACTCGTGATGCTGTTCCCACAGCCAGGGCCGTGCATGGAGAGCTTAGTTATGGCACTGAGGGTGGGATCCAACTCTGAACTTTGTTAAATAAAACACAAGTAACAGTTTGATGGAGCCAAATCCTATCTTGTCTGAGGGAGATTTTCAGCTTTACATCACTGGTCTCTTTCTATGAGGAAATACCTTTTTGCCAATTTGGAAGGAAATGTTTGAGTTTGGGCCACTCAGTTTGGCAGGAGTTCTGACTCTAATTGTGCTCCTTTTTCTTTCACTGTATGTTCTTAATGGAATAACACATTTTTTCAGCTGTCTACCTAGTAAAACCCACTGCGGTCTTGCATACAGTCTGCCCTAGAAGTGATATTATAATCGAAACAGGTTAACAATTGTGTTGATTTTCTGTAAAGTGTGTGCTCATTTTGCCCCCTGTGCAACTCTAATGTATGGTCAGTCCCATGCCAGACCAAAGGTGTTTCTTGACTCAGGAGCTCTGACTGCACTCCAGCTCTAAAAGACTCTGAAACACACTGCAGCTGGTTCAGAGGGCTCCCCACAGTATTTTTCCCTCTACTTCACTGTATGCTGCAAGAGAGAAATTGCTGGAAGTCTGAGCTCTGAGAGATACCAGAGGAACTGGACACAGAGCAGGTCAGAACAAACTTCTCCTGTTTTTCTTTGCTGTTCTTGCCTCTAGTTCAGCAAGTAGGGTGAGAGGTTGGATAGAGGCGAAAATCACTGAAATGGTATATTCACCTGACCCCTTTGCAATTCAGCTCATATATCATTTGAAAGCACTGGTGGCTGGATTTCTTTCCTTGTAACTGCCTAACTTTGGCTTCAGATCATCTAAGCACCGTGCACGTCTGGTTCTGGGGATGAGTGGTCCAGCTTCCTATTGGGATGAGCGTGAAAGGTGACACATCCAACACAAGCATATTTAATTGTCAATGTAACTGAAATTCTGGATAGAGAAGGGCTGTCCAGTTCTTCAGGTTATGGGTAGCTCCCTGGAAATGCCATTGTCCTGCATTGCCGTGTCACTTAGCCCTTTCATATTGTGTTTTTGGCTGTCACACATTCTTAGGTGATAGGTTATTAGCAGCAGAAGATACATCAGAAAATGAGGACTAAGTGGGACAGGCAGCATTAATCTCTTTCACATCCCTTTGTCAGTTCCTGAAGTTAGATGAGGACACCACAGGAAAAGCAAAGGCAGACGATGTTTGAATGTATCAGTTTTTCTCTGGTAACTTTTTTAGTTGTCACGTCTGGCACATTTCTTTCACTTGGCGCTGGTGCCAGACCCGTGCCATCTGGAAAATGAACTGGATGTTATAACTCACATCTGTGTCGTGTAATGCGGGCACTGGTCTCTTACAGCCACGGCTCATGTGCTGTGGTTGAACCAGTCTCTTCCTCGCACTTTTTACTGGTGCATCATACAGTGCTTTGCCTTAGGTGAACGGAGATGTCACCTCACTCACTTGCCCTTGTCCTCACCTCTGGCAGGTTTCATTTGTACCCCGGGAGTGCAGCTGACAAATGGGCAGCCCCCGTGAGTGTGATGCTTTCTGCAGAGCACACACTGAGGGATCTCTGTGATCACCTGCCCTGTGAGTGGCTCTCTGCAGGGGCAGGAAGGGTTGATTCTTCTCCTGTGGGGCTTGCTTGACACTCATGTGAATTGTAAGAGGGTGGTCTACTTCAGCATTGGTGGGGATTGGGCTCCATTCTTCCCTGGGAGAAAATCCTACTCCCTGCTTTATTTCCAGTGGGAAGAATGCAACCTCTGTACAGAAACAGCCTAAGACCTTTTTTGAATGGAACCCCTTGAATTATAACATTTCAGAGTTTCCTAAAGCTGTTAATCGGATTAGTTGTATAGTGGAGGAAGTACTTAATACGTATATACAGACACACAGGCTCTTCGTATCTGGGAGCTGCAGTTCTGAACATGTTATTAGGCCAGGCATTCTTCTTGCCTGGTGTTGTTCCCTTGTTCCCAGAAAATGCTGTTCAGCTGGGAGGAGAAGTGGAAATTGTGCCATTTGATGCTGCTGGGCTGTTTGTAGGTGCACACCCTAATAGCTTGTGTGGAGCATGTGCAGCTGTCAGGCTCTGCAGGAAGAATGAGGTTCCCATGTACTCAGGAGTGATGGAACACATGGTCCTCTGGATCCAACAGCATTGTACTGCTTTAGGGAAAGCTTTGCCTTGGCTGGTAAGCACAGAGACTGTCAGATGTTTCAGGTTTTCCCCTTCTTCACCCTCTTCCAGTCATTGTCTAGAAAATAGCTAGGTACTTCTCTGGGTCCTTGAGAGAGAGGGGCAGGGAATCTGAGAACTGTTTGGATTCTGCCACAGATCTCTGTCCTGAGCTTAATTTCACAGCATGGGTGTGCTCCAGGCTTGTTTTCTCCATTAATTTCCTGCTTGCAGAAATGCCATGGTCATTTTTCAGAACCTGAAAATTTGTGATCCTGCTTGAGTGGGATGCCTTGAAGTTCAGTGTTTCCAAGCACTTTCTCAGCAAATGTTGGAGTTGGTGTTTTATTCCTAGTGTCTGAAAGCAATGGACGAAATAGCATTGTCTCCTTGTTGAAGTCACAGAGCAGGATTGTGGTTCCTTCCCTCTGAGGAATGCTGGCTCAGAGCTCTCTGGGAATCCCCTCAAAAACTGCTCACGTGGATTTTAAGGGTAGCTGTCTCCTTGGTACCTTACTTCAGTGCTCCAGCAATGATGTTCCTCTGGCTTTGTCTGGATGTCTCTGTCCAGTATACCCAGATTCTTTTGTGTGAGTAGTCACACTGGGAATTGACATTACACAGGGAATTGTATCACTTGTGTTAAGTACTTAAAGCCTTCTGGAGTGCTGCATATGACCAGATAGTCCTTATTCACGTGAGCAGTCTCATCCGCTCCAAAGGAGCTGCCTTCCTAAAAATTTATCAGGAAGAGTACAGGTCAAGCGTCTGAATACTGCAGTAGGTTTTGCAATAACATCTTGTGTGCAAACATCCTTCTCTGGTGCATTTATACAAGTGGAGCTTTCTTCAGGCCCTGTTGAGGGAAAGGCAGGCGTGGTGGTCTACGACTAAGTGAAGCCCATTTAATACAGGCAGTTGTTAGATGTCTGTGTGTTGACCTCTGCTGATTTGGTTAAAGCTCTGAGATGTGCAAGTTAGTAGAGGGGATTTGCATGCACTGCAGACTAACTGTGGGTGAATGCCAGGGGTTGTGCTCTTCTAAGAGGGCTCAGAGCTACCAACTAGTTAATTTCTTGTCAAGACCCTTTCATGATTTCCCTGAAGGTTTTTTCCAAAGTGCTGTCCTCCAACCCAATTTTAGATTGTGATCGTTAAGTGACTTCTGGGCTCTTTTCCACAGGTCTCTCAACCTCAGCTCTGATTTACCTGAAATGTAGTTTTACTCCCATCAAATAGTAATCTGGCAAAAGAGCTGTGTAAAGTTGAACATTTGATCTTTCTTTGAGTTGAGATAAGATTTTCCTAATTTTCTAAACCAGGAATTTTTTTTCTCTCATTGGCTGTTCTCCTTTGAACCTAAGTCCTAAACTCAGACTTGCTTGTGATCTTTTTGTTTGCTGCTTTGCAGACCAAACTGTCCTCCACATCACCTGCTCATCCTGCTATCACCATCTGTAATACCATATAAAATCTGCCAAACAAGGAATTTCTCCTCTTCCTTAAAAATATTTTGCAGCTAGAAGAAGGAACAAACAATGAGGCATATTGTTAAAATAAAGGTTTTAGCTGCCTCTCTGTTTCTGTGGGATCAAGTTTAGATGTTATGTTTACTATGAAAATCAGGTGTTCTCATGCAGTGGTGTTGAAATGGATACCCTTAGGATTTGGACCTGTAGAGAGACAATAATGGTTCAAAACATAATGAAATGAATCCGGTACCTGGATATCTGCCAATGAGTGCTATCTCAGCAAGCCCATGCATCACCAACTCCTAATCACTTTGATGAAAGATTTTTCAAAAAGCTTGCAGTTTTGAAAAGTTTCTCATAGTTTTTTTTTTAAAGCCTAGTGAAAATGTTTGCTTTTACAATGTAATTTTAGTTTAGAAGAGGTTTGAAAGCTTTGAGGATTCATCTGCTGTGATGGGAAAAAAGAGGATCCACAGGCAGGCTGGGAAATTGCACAGTGTAACCTGTCTTTTGGACCCCAATGAGTCCACTGGTGCAAGGTGATTATCTGCTGAAGCATTAGCCACAGAGGAAGAAGACCTTATTTCTTGCCGTGCCTCTTAGAGGTATGTGCCTGTTTAATACTATCTGGCTTAATTAAAGTTTTTATGGGCATTTTAGGGATTATGAGGACTTTTCTGATACATTACCTCTTTTCCTGATTTTCATATCATAGAGACAGTTTCTAGTCCTGAAAGGCACCTCTGTGAGTAAGAAGGGCGAGTTTGTCTCTTCAGGGTTTGGCAGCAGCAGATCAGAAGCCAAGGGAGTCTGGCTGCCCTCACTGATGCCATGCTGTGCTGGGCTTGCTGCTAAGAAGCTGACTCCACATCCCACTGTTGCCAAGAATGCTTTTCAAGAACAGTCAAAACAAGTTTTCTTTGCCTCTCATCCTGAGAGGTTTTTGGGCTCATGGCTTGAAGGCCTTGATGAGCCTTTCACACTGCCACAAATGACTGGCAGAAGGGATTCACAGAGCACTTTTTCTAGCTAGAGTAATGCTGCAGGTAACAGTGCAGCTGGGAGAGGGATATATTTGAACCCAGGCTTTCTACTGAATCAGGGGAGACAGAGGCTGCTGTGAGTGACTAGAGGCTCTGATAGCAAATTCATGCAAGTAATTCTCTGACAAATGAGGCAGGTGAGTTCTCCATTAAACCTTGTCTCAATAAGAGCAGGGAACAGTTCTGCTGTTCTTGAGTGTGCTGTGAAAATAGAGGCAGCTACTCTGCTGCTTCACCACATCTGTACCAGGGCCCATCTGCAACAGGATGCTTTGCTTTTTCTTGTTTTAAGATGCTCATGGTCACTGTCTCTGGTTGCATTCTTGAGGAAAGGCATTGATTCCCATGTAAACTGGGTTTGCTTGCTAGGCAGGTCACTGGAGTGCAGCTCTCCTGCTAAGAGTTGTGTTGCCTAGCTCAGGGTGGAGAGCAAGACTTCTCTGGTGGAGTACTCAAGGTACTGGTGGCAGTCACAAGCAGGGTTTCTGCTGTTTCACTTTGTGAGAGGTTCTTCAGTGTAGGGGCTGTGGCCAGTAATAGTGCTGCACATTATATCTGAGTCCTCTTGGATACTACTCATGTGTTTCTAGTGGAATTTAACTTAATGCAAAATATACTTCTAGAAGACTACAAAATCCAGGGATTTAGACCGTGACTAACTGAGATTCCAGGGAAGATCTGATTTATGGATTTGAAAGCAAGACTGTTAAATTCAGCTGACTTGACATGTTTGCCAAACTCAGCTGGTTTTCCCCTTGTAACTCATGTTTGGTACTTTGCTGTACTGTCACTTGGTTCAGGGTAGAAGGAGTGGACCTCAGCATTGCTGGATTTCACAGCAGGATTCCACAATTTAGGGCTGCTTGGAGCCCAACCTTTAATTCATTTAGGCTTAGACGAAAGTCTATGGGTTGTGCTTACTTAACCTGAGCTGTACTGGCCAGGAGCAATGCAAGTAACTATGTACGTGCTGTAACATAACCCACATCTGTGAACTCTCTGCAGGGGTCTGCTCTTTCCCTGGGAAATCTTTTGTGAAGGTTGCTTCCTCCTATGTGAGCTGAGGAGCATCTTTGTTCCAACAGACCTGTCTGAGGGCTCTGTCCAGCTGTCTGCATACCTCCTTTCAGTTTTCCACAACACGTGACATGCACTCTGGGATGTCTCTTTGCAGTCCAGGCACATTCTTAACAGGAAGAGAAGCCTCAAGAGTGGAAAAGTAGGTGCCTAGAGCCTGGCCTGATGCTGAGGTTTGGTTAGCTGTGCCAAATGATTTTCCTATGACTAGCCCAAATGTTTACCTATGTGAGTCGATTCAATCAGGGTTTTACCAGAGCAGACAACCATGAAATGAATTTCCCACAGTTCTGTAGTTTGCTAAGGCAAGGCAGGGGCTCCCCTTTGGAAGGACTGAGTAAGTCCTCTAGGGCTGAGAGTGCTCTGTTCACACTGCTTTTCTGAGTTACCCCTGTCCCAAATCTACATTTCTGTACAATAAGCCAGTGATCTTCTCTTTGCAGAAAAACAGATACTGTGCTTTTTTCTTCTACCCAGAGTCTTACCATCCTATTGCAACTTTCTCCAACTTGCCTGATTTTCTCCAGCACAAAGATAACTATCTAGAAATCCCATGCCCTTTGCTGATGAACCTTCTAATTCCCCCTGTAGTTAAGACTCTTCTGCTAGAAAATGCTAATCTTTAGGTTTGATATTTTCACACCAAATGCTTTTCTTTATGGATTTCTGAGTGCCAGCTTGAAGTCTTCTCTAGAAATTATTGAGAGGGATTTTTCCCATCTTAGGGATGCACTTTTTCTAGTCACAGGACTAGAATCTGCCAGTCTGGTGCTTGGTGGTAGGAGAGGAGAGAAGGTGATCAAGTCAAGATGCCAAAGCATGGAACGTGTATATGTGCAAATGGGACAGATCTCCCTTGTCAGGTTGGAGAAGAAACCCTCAGTCAGGACAGCACGGCTGTCAGGAGTGGGGGAGTTGGATGTTGGCCACATCTGCCTTTTCTCAGGGGCTGTCCAGTGCCTCCTGTGCACTCAGTTGCTCCTTGTGATCAGCCAGAGTAGCAACAAGAGGTGCTAGAGTCTTTACTCCACCTGTCCCACCAACAGATATGCAAGCTCTGATTTTCTTTCAGTAGGGTCTTTCCAGTTTGGCACGTTGCTTTGAAACTAGTTGGGACTAGTGGGCTTGCAGTATTCCTTTACACAGTTGGCTGTGGTGTTCCAGACTTGTGACAAGCAGAGAAATGAAATCTATCTCCTTTTTTCCCTTTGCTTGTGATAAAGGTCCTGCAGGGCAGGGTAAAGAGAGTCCTGAGCAATAGGTGCTGAGTGCATCTGAATGGGCAGAGCACAGCCTGAATGACACAGCCCTTTTACTTGCTCCACATTTCCTGTGGACTAAGATGTTCGTTTTCCTCTTGTCTCGGTTCCCAGTGGCAGCTGGTCACATGCACCACAAAGTTTGTTTTGTAAATGCACTGTTCCCTGAAATCAAGTTTTCTGGATGGTGGCCTTCCACCTGTCAAAATAAGTGGTTTGATTTCTGCTGTGCAGTCAATGTTCAGCCTTACACAGGTTTTTTGTTAGTGGTTTTATGAGCTCTGCAATATTGCTCGAATTAATCCATCCAAGCAATAAAGCTTTCTCCATTGTAACAAAAATCCCCAGCTATTTCAAACTCTGCCACTTACTCATTCTTAGTGGAAACTTTAGTTGTGCTTATCTTGTGAGTCACAATTCATATGCTTCTTTCAGAAATCATCCAGGAAGGCAAGTAACTCAGTAGCACTCTTGTCAAATGCTGCACTTCAGAAATTAAATAGCATGGATTTTGTTAATGAGCAATTAACATTATTTAAGCACCCAAAAACATCTGCAGAAACTATCCGTTGATGCCATGGTTGAAGTTGCTTCCAAACAGCCTGTTTCTATAGTTTCTTCCTATTCAGCTTGGTGCCACGATCAGCTTCAAGCATAGCTGCAGCTTTGGGCATAGTTGCTGCAGTGCTCCTGCACAGATGATGCCAAATCCCTGCTGCTCCCTGCTTAACTTTGCCAGGTTTTGGCTCCCAGCCCCACTACTTTCCCCGTCCTCAAAGGTCTCTTGGGCACATCTCAAGCACCTGGAACTTGGTGCTGGACGGCACTATTAACCCTTTCAGGAGCTGGGGTAATGACCATGTAGGAGCATTTATAACATCTGATTTCTGTTTGCAACTGTCGTGCTCTTGATCACTCTTAATTAAATTTTCTTTTGCTCTCGTCTACAGCTGGTGTATCACACTTGGAGGCTGTTCCTTTTACTGATGCCAGAAGAGTCTGAATGGTCTTTTGTGTTTAAGTGGAGGTTATTAAATAGCTTTATATTAATTAACTGTGATGGAGGGAACACATGGGCAAATGTACTTGAGGAGATCAGTTTATCCATATGGAAATTACACTGAAAGTTAAATCCATTACCCTTATTGTAAAATTTGACAGTGCTTAGCCAATAACTGTGGAATTGACTAAATCATGCATTTGTGCTTCAGAGCTGGGCAAATGCCTAATTTCCTTGAATATTTGCTCAAATGAAAAATTGTATTTGCCTCAACTGCATAAGCTGCCATTGCAGGATGGTCACTCTGAAAGACTGGATGGGATGCCTTGACCCTCAGGCTCTCTGCTTGCAAGCAGGAATGTTGCTGTGCTCACAAAATAAAAGTAGCTTACACTGGTCAGAAAAATGTCTGGAAGGTCCAAGGAACAATCAGTTGCCAAAAAGGCCCGATGGACAATAACAAACAACAAATAAATTAGAAGTTGTAAACTGCTCGTGGTTTATTCTGAACAGAAAGGGGTTACGTTTGTGGAATAAATGTGTTCATTTTGAGCTGCTTGTTCAGGCCTAATTTGGAGACAAGGCTGATGCTTGTAGCTGCAGTGGACAAAACCCCTTTGCTGCTGCTCCCCTTTTCAAATGGTGAGGACAAAGTATTTATTCAGCTGTCAAGTGGGGAAAGAAAGCAAATTAGTTTTAGGCTGGAACACTGGACTGTGTTTGCTGTTGTAGTTCTGAGGCCAGATGGTGACTTGGACAGCTCTGGGGAATGGGTAACAAGTTTCTCCAGGGCAAAGATCAGAAGCAAAAGGAAATATTCAGATTATCTTTCAGTTCCACTTCCTAGAGAGGAAAAGGGAGTGTGAGGTGCATCAGGCTGTGTTAGGGAGGGGATTAGCCACTCCTTTTCTTCTGTTGTTGTTGCTGAATCCTGGAGTCAGTTTGTTGGTAGAGTGGGTTTGAGACCTGACTCCCCCTGCAAACTGCAGCTGTCCCTGGGAAGGACAGGGCAGCTCCACCAGCACCTCTTGGGACAGCTTGCTCCAGTGAGGAAAGTGCCTCTGCCCTTGCTCCTCAGCTCCCCACACCTCTTTTAATGACAGCAAAATGATTCGGGCATCTGTTTCACCAAGGAGTCAGGGAAGACCCTGGGGAAAGAGATGCTCTAAAGTTACCTAACAATGGCTATATCTGGCTAGTGTTCCCAAAGCGTTGCCTCAGTGCTGGCTCCTGCCTCAGTTTCCCTGGTTTGGCAGTTTGTTTCGGGTGCTCTTTATATGAGCTGTGGTGGAGCTGGGGTAACCAGGTAGATGAGGTGTCTCAGCTATATCTACTTAGGCTGCTCAACTGCCTGTTAAACATGGTTCAGGCTCCCAGGGCATAAGAAAGCACCAAAAACTCCACGAAGCTCCACTACTGAGTGTCTGAATATCTAGGCAGAAAGTGAAGTGGAAGAAAGGTCTCTCTACTGGCACAAAGCACTCTCCATGGAAGGAGTTTTAATTGCATTCAAACATAACTTAGCTTCCAGTGTGAATGTTTTCATTTTGAGTTAATTTTTATCCAGTATAAACAAGGTAGGGGGAAAACAAGAGGATTAGGAAGGCTAAATGAGAGGAGCAGCCTGGCCGGGTTGCTGAGAGCCCCGGGCTCTGCCTAGGAGCCACAGCTGGAGCAGGGCAGGGAGCTGCAGCAGGGCAGCACAGGGAATAGTGCATGGCTCTGTCCAGAGTGGCCCGGGGTGCACTGAGGCTGAAGAAATTAGACTCTGCAGGTCAGAAGGAAAGGGATGTCAGCCAAGGGGGGCCGTGAGGTTGGTACTGCCCACTGGGATAGCAATGGGTGAACCCAAGCCAGCTCTTACAGTTTCCTTACTGCCTGCTAGTTCACTTGTTTCTCTTTCCTTCTGAAAGAGAGACGGGGAGGGAAGGTAATTATTGTGAATTGAGAGGAATGTAGTAGTGAGGCAGACGCCTGTTAGGAAGAGATCTCGATCCATCAGATTGACAAGAAATCAAGTGCAAGGGGATGGGGATAGTTGGTACTATGCATTAGTTGATGTGCTGGGAGGGGAGAAGTCTTACACCATGTGTGGGGAGCTGGCTAAACAAGAGAGACATGCACATGTACTCACTTTAGCTTTTCATTTTCACTTGCCTCAGTAAAAGCACTGTACTTGCAGAGCTCTTTCTCACTGGAAGAAATCAGTGAGATGACACAGGTTGTAGGTAATGCTTTCTTTTATCTCTCATTTATCTGTCTTTTTACCCTAGGGAACAGAAGTAATTGTTACAGCCCACAAGAAAAGACCCCTTTCAGTCTTCTCAGTCCTTCCTTGTGTCCAGAGAATGTTGCTCCCCTTAAGCATTAACCCTCAGTTGAAAGGTTGGTGGAGAGGTTGGGTCAGATTGTCCCCTTTCTTGCAATGCCTTATTTAAAAACAAGATGCATCACAGTATAAAAGTGATGCTGCCACTTCCAGAAGAGTGGGGAGTATCCAGGGAAGATCCAGGGTGTTTGGGAATGGTGCTGCCTGCACTCCTACTCTGCCTGCCATACCACTCCAAGTACAGCTGCCCAGCAGAAGATCTTGGTCCATTAAGTGCTTTGCAGCTCGTGTCTGTGGCAGCCCTGGGTTTGCTTAGCTGTATTCACCTTCCTCGTCTCATGAACTTCCCTGTGAGGCCAGTGTCCTCCTTGCCTGCACAAGCATCACAGCTGATGTGGAGGTGACACATCTGCCTGTCAAGCCTCTGGACCTTGGGACTCTCCTGAATTATTGCAGCTAGTCAGCTTACTCTGAATATGAAAAACAGATTCCTGCAGGGAATTTGGGGTTCAGAATTCTTCCTTTCTTTAATTTATTTTTCTTTAAGTAAATTGAGGGAACTTCAGCTATTCCACTGACAGGAAATGCTGAAGGATATATCTCAAATCATTTGCTCAGATCTCCAGGGTACGGGGGTTTATGAAAGGTTTTTGCTATAGACTCTCCACCAGCTCTGGGAAACATCTGTTCTGCATTCTGAATGCATTTTCCCAGCAGAAATTGTTTTAATAAAATCATCACTTTTTCTGTGCTTAGAAAACCCAGTGCAACAAAGTTTTTCCTATGCTAAACAGTTCTTGACCACTGGTTAACGAAGTTAAAAACCTGCCTGTAACATTGTTTGACTTATCCTGTTTTTCAGGAGCTTCTCTGATGGTCGTAATATGACAGAACTCACCAGAACTGAAACTCTCAACAGGGATTAGTGTTTAATATTAACTGCACTACTTGGTTTTGTTGGTGCTTCATTGCAGTCTCTGTTTGAAATCCAGTCTCTAAGCCATGGCATGTGACTAGCCTATATACTGAGTGAGACTATGAAAGTAGGGTGTTCTAAGGCATAGGCAGGGGAGGTGAAATTGTTAATAATTTTTCAAAAGTTTTTTTTTTTTTTTAATCACTGTATTGTGACCCAGCTCTGAAATGGCCTTTTCTCCACAGTAAGATACATTAGAAAAAGTCTTGCTGCGGTTTGAGTCACCTGAGAGCAAATAATTATGTGCACAGCCAAGTTATTCTCAGCTAAATCAGAAAAACTGGAAAATCTGTCAAAGTCCTCAGTGCTCACTGTGGACTCCTTTGTCCTCAGCAGAGGTGATGAGCATTTTGGTGGTAGCTTCCTTCAAAGTTCAGCTGAGGAACCCTTTCCCTGTGTGGACGGCAACCAGGAAACAGAAAAGGAAAACTCCATGAACATGAAGAGATTCTTCATTGGTCTGGAGAGGGAAAATTATCCTGGCTTGGACCTGTTCTGGAAGTGGTTTTGATTTTAATGGGAACCTTTACAGTTTGGAAAAAAGGGAGGCGTTGCAAGCTTCATCCCGTCCAATTTCCCATGTAAGAATATTCTGTGTTCTCAGAGTGCAATTTTTCAGACAACTGCAATTCTTATTGTCACTAGTTGGGTTTTAGACTAACATTATAGATAGGCATATTTGAAAATGAAGCTTGACTCAGGATAGACTGATGTTTCTCCTTTGCTTTCAGCTGGGTAACTCATCTTGCCTCAGAGTAGCGTTTTCAGATGAAAGTTTGAAGATGGATGGTGCTAAAATGTTTTGGAAGTCAGCTGCCCCTCAAGCAGCTTTGAGGTCTTAAATGGACCTAGTAGGAGGGTGGTAGGTATTTCTGGGCCAACTACATGCATTCTGATTCACCAGAAGGCTGCTTCACTGCTTTGCCTGGCTTTCCTCTTCGTTTTTCAGACAAGAAGCCTTTCGTGGTCCATCAACAAGTGGAAGAAGCACAGAAGCTTTAGTTAGCAAGGGATCTGATTGTCCCCTCTTTGGGGGGATTCAGACTACCTGGGCTTAAACAAAAAAAACCAAACCAGAACATGCACAGCAATAAATACCTTCAATCCTAAATTGCAGCTTGTAGAAGACACATTTTCAAGTCTGGTATATTACTACTTCTCCAAGTCCCACCCTCTCTTATTGGAAGTAAGGGTACTGAGTGGAGTCTGCTTCTTGCTCTTCCTTCAGGTTGCACATCTTTTGCTGTGCTAGTGTAGTGTAAGGGAACTTTACATATCTCATCCTTTATTTTGGTTTCAGCTGAACAACTTGGACTTCATTTAACAAAATTAGATTTTCAGTTTCCTCTCCTGGGAGAGTGAGAGAAACTGCTTTCTTCCCAACAATGCCCCAGCCTGCTGCTTTCTGCTTCACTGGACCCTTACTTACCACCTCAGGCTGCTTCTAGTTCCTGAAAACAATTTAGACACCTGTTCTTCAGCCGTGGTTGCAGACACGGTGGATTTATCTCAGATTTGTGGTGCTTTCAAACTACTGGACATTTCCTTCAGTCAGCCAAGATCCCTTGGCAGTGCTGGTCTGTGAGAAACAGAAGAACAAGTTGTTGTACAAGTGCACTGTAGGTAGAAGATGAAATATTCCCCAGCCTGAGTAGAGAATCTCTTCTGTGTCTCTGCCAGGTCATGCACAGAAACTAAGTTACCTAGTTAGGAGTCCAGCAGTGCTCTGCTGGGGTTGCCGCTGTTAAGTGGGACAAATTATTAGGAAGAATTGAATTACAAAAATGTGGAGGTTAAGAGGGTTTAGGAGATCTGGTACAGCTCTCTGCATGGAGACAGGACCTAACTAATCCTGTATCATCAACTAGTTGTGGGAGAAGCAGACAAAACTCAGTCAGGCTGAAGAAAGGCGAGTGCTGGTCTAGCACAGCAGCAGGTGGGAAGTACTGAGGATGAAGGTGATCCTGGGGGGCTTGTTAACTGCTGGATATCCATTGAAGTCAATGTCATGCCTTTGTGGGGTACCAGGCCTGCTTTTATTGGCTTTCCAGAGAGCACGATGTCAACTGAAAATCTCCCTTCTCCTCTTCAGTGTTTCCAATGATAGTGGGCTTCAGTACATACATGGGCATTTCGTGCTCTGGAGCAGTAACACTGGAATATGTTCTGCTTTTGGATGTGACAGAGTAGTCCAACAGAGAGGTACAACTTCAGGAATGTGTTGAGGGGACAACAGGACCTACACATTGCCTGCAACCTATGTGCAGCTGCTTCCAGATACAAGGTGCATTTCTTGGCTTCCTTATATTATTGGTAATGGCATATCAGTTCTTCTGGGATCCTACATTAGCCCTCTCTTGAAAAGAATCAGAAGAGGACTAAATGTCTGTCAAGTCACTTTAATTTTTGGGATATCTTTAGGCATCATGATGATAGGAAATGTCTAAAACTAAGTGAATCAGAACAGAATCTTCTAAAATTCTCATGTTTGATTCCAAAACACCCTTGTGGGACATAAGGCTGTGGCTGCTCCCTGTCTCTATGAGTGAGATTAGAGTTTGAAAATATCCGGTATATCTGCACCCCCATATCTGGCCTTTGTGTAGTGCTCTCCCTTTTCATCGGCTACAATAAGACAAAATATGCAAAGATGTTGTAGATTTCATTAGTCACACTAGTTTATTCAAACCTCTTCTTTGCATAAGAAACCAAGGCCTGCACTGATCTCTGGGAAAGAATGTGCTCACAGCTTGGAAAAGCCGTGTGCTCGAATGGCACCGCGGCACAGCAGAGGTCAGCAGCTCGGGCACAGGAGAGGGGCCCGGCTCTAGGGTTTGGTGCCATCATTTGCAATTCAATCCCATGCAGCTCCCTCTTAGGAGAACAATTCACTAAATACAGAGTTGTTCTTTTTCCCTAATTCACCATATAATTCACCTCCCAAGTTCAATTAAGAAGCAATCTGTTTGTGACTGGAAGCAAGCTGCATTTATTTAGAAATACAAAATTATCCTTTGCCTCAGCAAAGACCGCATGGCTTAATAATTCTGGTGATGAATGGCTAGTTGGGGTTTCCTTTAAATGGAATGAGATATTGTGTGAAGAATAGCATACTTTGCAGGGGTGGGGGTGTGAGAAGTCCTGGGGATGTAAAACTGAGAAGAGGAACTTTTGTTGAGCTTGAGCTTAAGGAAGTGACGAGGACTGGGCATGAAAGAAAACAAAGGGAAATCTTAGGATGGGACATTGAAGCTGGAAAAGAGTGATAGAGTTCAGAGCAATCCATCTTGTTGAATCAGGCTTGTTCCTGTTCACACATCTAGTGGCTTTTGTCCAGCCAAGCTCTGTTAAACTATGGCACTTCCTTTGGGAGACAAACCGCTGATTTACTGTGTCTCTTGGACCAGGAAGCTCTAACCTATAGCCAGCTGAAAGTCTGGGTGTTTGATTTTCTTCTGAATTGTTTTGTAACTATCTTTCATCATAATTTTCCTGATATTCTTATCAGTTATAGTATTATAATGTTGGAGATTTGTTACCATCCTCTCAGTCCTTCTCCAAGGTGTCAGGGATATACCTTTTCCCCTGTCCTTGCCACATTGGACAGTCTGGAGAATTATTTGCTAGTAGCCAGCTGCAGAGCAAAGGAGAGTTTTCCAGCTGGCAAAGCAAAACTGCTTCAGTGACTGAAAGATGTCCAGCTGTCTTGAAAGTGAGATATCCCTCTTGGAAGTGTCCACACTGCATCCAGCAGTGCTGTATGACTAACAGTGTATTCTTTTCTGCATATGGTGGTTTACCATGCTCTTCATTCTTTATCTAGCCACTAAGACTGCAGAAACTTGCTCTTGCAATACCTCTACAGAGATCAGCTCATTCAGCTTCTGCTCTCAGTAAATCTCCATGAAATTAGCCTTCCCTAGAAGAGACTTTCTGCCTCTTCAGCATACGGAGAAACTAAGGCAATGAGTTGTAATGAGTTGTAGGGTGTCCCTGTAGGCTAGGAACAAACCCAGGAAAAGTGCCTAGCTTTATCAGGCATTTAGTCCCTGCTCCCTGCACAGGGAAAGCAGACAGTTTCTGTGGCCAGCAGATCCCCAACTGGCGTTACTGGGAGCTGCTGTCCTTTCCACATCAGAGCTCTGCCAACCAGCTCACCAGAGATGAGTCTCCGCTGTTTTTTCCTTTGCAGGAGGCCTGGGAGAAGAGATGTCAAGTGAGAATGCCACTTCAACTGACCATAGTGACAAAGCAGTTAAAAAGGGTAATGTGGTACCCCACCCAGACCTTTGGGTATCTTTTATTTACTTTTTTTACCCCCTGTAAAAATGTATTTTTGTCCTGTTGTGTATATGTGTGGGCCTCTCTGCCTGGGAGATCAGCCTTGCCCGGGCATTTTTTGCTGTTGGTGAACTCTCTGAAAGGGTGGGTTTGCCATGTGTAATGTGGTGGGTTGACCCCAGCCAGAAGCCAAGCACCCAGTCACTATTCCCCTCCTCCAGCAGGAGAAGTGAGAAGGCAGCAAAAGCAAGAGTGAGAAAACCCATTGGTTGAGATAAAGACAGTTTAATAAGTGAATGAAAGAGGGAAAAATAACCAAAGTGATATAAAGGCAACTGCTCACCCCCACCCAAGCAGCCCCTGATAGAAGGATGCATCAGGCCTCTCCAGGGAGGAGAATTTAACAAATTTCAGCTGTTAAGAGCAGAAAACTATAGCAGGAGTTAGGAGCAGTCAAGAGCTGTTGCAGGACTGGTGAGGAGAATTTGCTCAAGAGGGTGTGTTGCTGGCAAGGAATGGAAGCCTTGGTAGCACAGAAGTGTGGACCCAGAGTCCCTGTGCAGAGCTGCTGCTGCACCAGGCACAGGAGAGCGCAGGGCAGACAGCTCCTCACTTGGGTTTGCTGTGAGGAGCTGTCCGTGTGCAAATCCACAGAGATTTTGGGCAGCCCCTGGAGCAGTTTATTAATAGAAGACAAGACTAATTCTGTCTTGAGACCCTCTCTCTTCTTCTAGCCGTGGCCCTTGTAATGCCACTGCCTGTGCCAGTACCTGGTACCAGCAGTACCAGATGTATGCAAAGAGCAGGAGGTGATTCTTCCTTTGCTGGGAGAACCCCCAGCCTCAGAGCATCAGCCTTCCAGGATCCAGCAGCTGGCTTGGGGATGGGGCAGCTTCTGAAACGGGAGGTGCTCAGGAGTAAGAGGAACAAAAGGCACATTCCCGTCTTTGTCCTGCAGCTCAGAGCAAGGTATTCAGCAGGAAGGGCTTGACCTGGTGAAGCAGGAGGGAGGGTTTAAAGTTCATTCTTTTCATTCCCCTACACTGCCTGAATTTCCTTCCCATTGTATTGATCCCCTCAGCCTTGACAGTAGGGGTTTGCTCACTGGTGCTTCAGCTGGAGGGGTGAATAGGGGAAGAGGCTCTCAGCAGCCCCCCGTGTCACTCGAGGAAGGTCTTAGCAGGACCTGTGCTTTTTAATAACTCGGCAGCCCATGTCCCTGACTTGGAAAGCAAAGCTGTGGCTGGTCTTGCTGATTTACATACAAATTGCTGTCTTCTTGGGCTTCACAGCGGTCCGATGGGGAGCCAGTGTCAGCAGTGCTGCTCCTCAAGGTGACAAGGATGTTCACCTTGGTGTGACCCTTTAGGCCAGCACTCCCTGAAGGCATGGCAACCACTGTACTCTGTTCTTCCTTTGCCCTAGTCCAGCTGATGCACTGGCTGTGCAGTACAGGGAGCTTATGTAGCAAGTGTTGTGTCTACACAGTCCTTACACAGGCTTGTAAAGCCCAGCTGGACTGTGGCTGCTTTGAGGTTTGAGTGCCCATGGCACATCAGTTAGGGGGTGAACTACTGGGAAGCTTTGAGTAAAGGATATTTTCTCTGGGTCAGACTCACACCACATTAAAAGTGCAACTCATGTAGGCATGACCAGTATCTGAGCAGAACTGCAGCAGCGCAGGTGTAGGGCAAGGTACAGGGTCTGCCTAGAAGCCTGTATGAGTCCTCTGGCAGATTTTAAGGCCAGCACCAAACACCACACAACCAGGGCTCCTCTACCCTTTGTAACAAGAAATGTGATGTGTTCTGCTTTCCCTTTTGTATTTTTGCTCCTTTTCATTAAAATGAAGAGATTCAGCATGGATGGAGATTTGCACTTGTTTTTCCATCCTGAGCATCCCTCCTCCAGCAGAGACTGTCCGATCTATAGATTTCCAAACCACCCAAGACCTGGTATGTGAAACCAAATACTTTTCAGCCTTGAGTACAGATTTCAGAGTTAGGAGTCTATCACATCCTTCCAAGACCAACTTGAATGAGTAGTTGTTGCAGTGCAGCTATTCCTGATAGAACAAACCATTCTCTGCAGATGAGTGGATGGGTAGGGCAAGTTGAGAATATACAGTCATTTCTAGGCTTGTTTGATTCCCACCTCCTCTTCCCCTTGTTTAAGTATTGTGTCCCCATCTGTGAAGTTGCTGTTGCAGAGCTTGAGTGGCTAGAGACAGGGAAGGATGTGCTTTTACATCCTAGTGAGAGAACAGGTTTGGCATAGTGCCTATGGAGGCTCCAAAACAAGAAGGGTCAGTTTTCTATAGATTAGCAGTCTCAAAGTCCCCAAAAAAATCACTGGCAAATCTGGCTATGACTTCTGGTTTGGTTTAACACCTTGCTTTTTCTTTTTATCTTTTTCTGAAGCTCCAGGGTATTACCTGAGGGCTGCACATGGAACTAAAGAGGATTTAAACAGTGTTGCCACTCTGTCTTGCAGACGGCAGGCAGAACACAACGCTTGCATGGAGCCCAAAGAGGAAGGACTATAAGGATGAGTCTGGGATGGATACACACTCCTCTCCCAGAGTGCGCAGGGCAACCACATCCAGGGCTGAGAGGATCTGGCCAGGAGGGGTCATCCCCTATGTGATCGGAGGAAATTTCACTGGTCAGTAGTGAAAACACTGCTTTCTGTTTGCTATGGGATTTGTGTCTCAAACTGTGTGGTAAAACTCTGGAGCAGAGTTCTCCCACAAATTGCTCAGATCCTTGGGAATCTGTCTCCTGAGGTAGGGTGGGCATGTTGTTGCACAAGGAATTGTGCACTGTGGAAGCCTGAAGCTGAGGTGTGCAGTGAGATGGTTCTTCTCTTGGAGTCCAAGAAATAACCGAGTGACTGAGTCACTTTTCTTTAGGGGCCAGCACCTGTGAGCTGTGCTCACCCCCTGTGTTTCCAGAAGAGAATCCTCTCTGCTGTTGGAAGAGCAGCAGAAGTACTCTAGGTTTCTGACAATAGCTTTGCCTTAGTTTTGAGGAGCATCTGTAGCATTCATGAGATTCCTGGGTCTTGAAAGATGTGTGTGGTCATTACTTCATGTCATGAGAGCAAATTTGGCACATCACTTAGCAGCTGGTGTTCAGATCAGAACACCTGGCAGCTCTGCCAGAATGGCCTGTACCTAAAGAGGTGACATGTTTTATATGCATAAATACTGATGTACTTAATCTGTAAAGCTTGCTACCTTTTAATTAGAGCAGTCAATTCATCAAGCACAAGGAGAGAAAAGATGATACAGGAAGCTAGTGCTATGGTAGGAAGTGGGCCCCAGAGTCCTAGAGGTGTCTACAGGCATAAGATTGGCTGTTTGAAAGGTTGACTGTTCCCATATCCAGATGAAGTCCATTAGAGATTTTCCTGAAAGCCAAGCCTTCACTGTTTGCTCTTCTTGATTTCTTTTCCAGGAACCCAAAGAGCTATCTTTAAGCAAGCAATGAGGCACTGGGAGAAGCACACTTGTGTGACCTTTGTGGAGAGAACTGATGAAGAGAGCTTCATTGTGTTCACATACAGAACATGTGGGTAAGTGATGCACATATTCCCTGCAGCTCTCTATTGCAGACAGCCCTTTCAGTGACATATGGCTCTGTAACTCTAGCCCAGAATAGACCAATGGCTACATTGGAGAATCTGTCACAGAGATGCAGCTGGTCACTTTCAGTGAGGATTGCTAGGACTGTTTAGTATTTGCTCAAAAAGTGATAAGCCTTTCTGGATTCTTTTTTCCTGGGATAACACCTAAGTGTACATATGCATGTTTATAGATAAGCACTTTTTTCTTTATGTTTTCTGTATACATACATGTAAGTACATACAGTGCATGCAACTGCTGGCCTGTCCTGAACCCTGCCAGATGCCATCCTCTGTTCCTGTGTTTCAGAGTTCCTCAAGTCACTGAAGTGCTGCATGGATTTGTGGGTTTTCTTTTCCAGGTGTTGCTCTTACGTGGGTCGCCGAGGAGGGGGCCCTCAGGCCATATCCATTGGGAAGAACTGTGACAAGTTTGGTATTGTGGCTCATGAGCTGGGTCATGTGGTGGGGTTCTGGCATGAGCACACACGGCCTGACAGGGACCAGCACGTCACTATCATCAGAGAGAACATACAGCAAGGTAAAATCACACTTCAGGTTGTTCCTGGCTTTTGGCTGGGTGGAAACCTTTCTTGCTACACTTGTGGAAAATGCTGGTGGTCTGTGGATTGAGATGGAGAAGAAGAAATATTGCTACTTCTTGCCTAGAATAAGGGTCAAAATAGCTATATGAATAGACATTTTGGATGTCCAGTTGGAATTGTTGGAACACAGGAGCATGTCCATTTCATTCTAGGCTCCCAAAGGTAGAAGGTGGCTTCTTTTTTTTTTTTTCTCTAAAAGTGATTTGTTTCTTTTCCTTTTTGTTTGTCATCACAGGTCAGGAGTACAACTTTTTAAAGATGGAAGCTGGGGAAGTGAACTCACTTGGAGAGACCTATGACTTCGACAGCATCATGCACTATGCTAGGAACACGTTCTCCAGGTGATAATTCAAGGTTACATGTCCTTAGAACTATTTTTGGTAATTGTGGTTGACTCTGGGGGAAATGTAGAGCCTAGAAGGAGATGTCTGATCTATTGCTGCGTTGCAAGGCTTGAAAAATATTTGAAAAAGCAAGATGGGTGTAGTAATGGTGGGCTCCTGTTTTCCCCTTTCCACTGTATTTACTCAGTAATAATACTGATAATCTCAGAGAGTTTCCAAAGCCTTGTTAACATTCTTTGCAACCTTTCCAGGCAGCACATGTGTATCTGTGTGTGTATGTGCCCACGTGCAAGTTGGGTAATACGAAATCAAACCTTGAATCCTTTGGTTGTCCAGTTTATGCTTTGGAGTCACAATACAGCCTTCAGAGTCTCTAGTGGTTGTGCCAAGGGAGAGTTTAACTCTAGATCATGATCTTTAATTACTTGGGTATTTTTTTTAGCCACTTATGCATGAGCTTTCGATCATGGCCTCTGCAGCTATGTGGTTCTGTGTGACTGGGTTTTTTCATGGAGGACTTATCAGTCCTGCCCCAACTAACTGCCAGTTTCTGTATAGGCTGTTTGTCCTTGACTCCCATCTCATCCCTCCAGATGGAGCCCATTTTCCGACCAGACTGCTCTACTGAATAGAGAGGCGATATAAACATAGTTATGTCCTGGATTTGGAATGAGAGTTACTGGATGACCAGCTTCATTTTGCTACATTATTAGAAGTTTTCTTCCATAAATCCTACTATTGCTCTTTCCCAGGAGCTTTCTGTCACTATATACTATGAGTAAAGGGTTGGAAGGTACAGTGGAAGTATTCACACTCTTGGCAAATTTTTGTTGCAAAAATTAAAGGTGTCTTTGGGACTTTTAAAATTTTCTTACTCCCCAGTTGTATTGAGGGGCCAAGCCTGTTGTTTTGTGCTTTTGTTTTGACGACTTCACACCAACCAGTGGAAAATTATCCAACATGCTGAAATGCTGCTTGTTGTGGCAGGAGGAGATGGTGTCTGGGCAAGGGTGTTTTGCAGCCTTTGGAGATTTCTTTGCATCAGATATGCAAAGCAAACAATTTTTCTTTCCTTGAGGCATCTGCTGGACCCTTCCAGCATTTGCTAAACTCTAAATGGTTAGAATTATCTTGCACAAAAGCAGGATTAAGTTATTACCGCCATTTATATTGTGGATGCCTTTGCGTCTGTGTCTCTTGAAAAACCAGGGTCCTTCAGAGCACTGCTGGGCCAAAATGGGATAAAAATGGCAAGAGTCCTTCTAAATTTAAATTGGTGCTCGATAGGATTTTTAAGTCTGTTTTCTTTAAGCCCTTTGTCTCTGTGACCCACCCTTACCCCAGTTGCAGTCTTTGTGCAGTAATTGAACTGAGCAGTAAGTGCCTCTGTGGGCTGATTGTGCTCTCACCACAAATAAGCAGTGCTGGGAATAGGCTTTTACTTTGCCAAGACCTGTCTTGACGTCTGCTCCCCTGAGGAAGCAATGCATTGACCAGCCACAGAGACTGGTGGGTGTATGCACGTATGCTTCCCACCTCACTGAGGTTGGCAAGTGCTGCCCAATTGCAACCCAAACTGACAAAAGTACAGAGTCCATGAAGATACTAAGTTCTAGAAAGTTTCATTAAGATCAGTGGCTAGGAAAGGGAGAGAGTCCCTGTGTGACCCTGCAAGGGAAGGGCTGCACTGGGTGTGTCAATACATTAGCAGACACCAGAAAGCTGACACAGAATGGTGTGAGCACCTGACCAGCGGAGATGGGATGTGTGAGTGAGCAGGGGAAGGACACAGAGTCACATCTGTGACTTACTCTCTTGTAGCAATTCTTACCTGGCACTTAGCACAACCTTGTTTTTAACTTCTGTCAGTATTGGCGATAGTAAATCACATGGTGCTTGCCATGGTCAAATGCTGCTGTAAATCCTGGGCCCTTTTTATTCTAGACTTTTACCTAGGACACGAATGTACAGCTTTCCTGAGACTTGAAGAGTCCTAGCAGTGTTGCCGGTCATACTTTTGAGAATTGATGTGGAGTCACTCCTCCTTTCCATTTCATAGCAAAATATGTCTCTCATTTGTGTCTGTGGCTAATAGAAATAGGAGTATGGCACAAGAGACTGTAATGACAGCAGGAACAAGATTTTACCATTGGAATTTCTGTTCTCATCTGTCAGAAATTTGCCTGTTTTGCAGAGTGTGGCTGCAGGCTTTTATTTCCTGGTGCACTCCTTACAGACATGGCAGCAATCTAAACTGAATGTTGCCGTATCATGAAACAATTTCTTTTACAGCTGTCAAGACCCATAAATGGCAGCTTAGCAAGAAGAAAGTTTAAACCTCCACAAAGCCCTAAGCAAGTAGCTGGTTACCCTAATTCACTAAGTGGCTTGCTAGTAGACGTGGCAGCACAGTCTGGAGTTACAAAACATGACCTCTGCAAAGCTTGTGTTCAAATCAGGATGTAGGTAGCACTGCCTCCATGTCCAGGGACATCTTGTATTTGCAATGCACTGTCCTAATCCTGCACAAGACATACACATATCCTCCACAGCTTCCACTGCATGAAGAAGAGTCATGTTGTCTCTCTTCTGCACATGGAGATATAAATACAGAACTGGGACAAAAGATAGCTGCCTGCAGCTCAGTCCTTAAACTGCCTTGAGTATCTGCTTCCTTGAGTGTTGTTTAAGCATCTGTATTTTTTGCCCTATCTATTGGGACATGAATGTTTAGCATTTGCTGAGATCAGTTGATAATTTCATAGCATTGGCATGGCACTTTGCACGCTCAGGATGCTGTGTGGATGCTAATGACTCTTGTGAGTCTCTTCTCAAACTCTGTTGTTCTTTGCTGGTAGGAATGGTGGGGTGTTGTGCTTGACTTGCCACTGCATTGGGCAGCAAGTGCATGTTCTGCCCATGACTGGACAGCAAGAGAATGAGGCATCCGGGATCCATGGGTTCTTTTCCTACCTCTGGGAGGAGAGTTGAGATATGTTGCTCAAGAATGGTTCTGGTGTTAGATTTCCTGAGCTGCGCTGTTTAATGATGTCTGTTTGGTATTTATTAAAATATTTGCACTTCTAGAGACACTCACCAAATGTGCAGCTTTACACTCTAAGTGTTTTTAAGGGGATGGTGTTTGGGTGGACAGCATGGGATTTCTGGGACTTGGGTGGTTTGGGTCAGACAGACTCTCCTGTTTGGTTCCTTTGATGGCAAAATGAGAGAAACTACTTACTGCTTTGTAGTTGGGAGTCATGTTCAGCAATGCATGTGAAAGAAGAACAAAATTCAGTTGGAGGAAAAAGCAAAACCAAAAATCTGCCTAGAGTACAGCCTTCTGGAAGAAAATGTGTTTGGCAGGTAACAAGGGTAGTTTGAATTATGGATTGTTTGTGTTGTGAGAGCAGTGCCTGAGGTATACATGATGTGCAGAAAGCCAGAGGCTGTGAGTGCACAGTTGTGAGGGCTGGAATGGAAAAAAGAATCAAAAGTTTGCATGTGCAAGTGGTGGTTTTTTTATTAAATTCTGTCATTCTTCCCTGGTTGAGCCTGGAGATCTGCAGAAAGTATTTCAGAGGCCACAAAAGCATATCCCTGCCAAATGCTGAGTTCTTCTATGAACTCCTGAGGAGGCTAGAAAATTTACTTTGAGCAAACTGACCTGTTTCTATGTTTGTGGTGTTTCTGGAATTGGAGGATTTATTTTCAATACATAAACTTAAATAAATTGAGCCTAAGGCATGCAGCTGGCATATAGAATGCCAAACTGAATTTATAAATCAATATTTGATGGACTCCCCTCAGATCTTGTAAGTACTGATTTTGGTGCTGATCAGGAATTTTTCTACTGCTGAAAAAACCCCAACATCTCCCATGCAACAGCTGATTCCAGTTTTCAAAACAGGTTGCGTTCCTTTCCTTCGATTGCTTTCTTCAGTTTGAATATTTACAAAACAATTTCTCCCCTTCTCTTCCCACCTCTGGACTAGGCAGCACTAAAATTGTTGCTCCTGCCCTGATTTCCCGTTGGGCTCTCTGGACAGTTATATCCTGTCCTTCAGAAAGAGCAGTTTGCCTCACTGAGCTGATGCTGAAGGTTAAGCTTGGTGTTAGCGTTGGCATCCCCAAGCCTGTTTGGCATTCAGGGGTGCAGTGAAGGGTTCCTGTGGACTGGACAGCCTGGCTGCAAGAGCTTGGATTTTGCCAACCTGGAGCTCAGGTTTCTGATTCCCTCCCTCCTCCCTGCAGTCCTAATGCTCCCTTGGGGTCTCTCTTGCGTGCAAGCTCTTGCTTGGCTGCATGGACTGCATTTTGATAGAAGTGAGGCCTGAGCTTAAATCCTTCGCTGGACTGAGATCAGAAGTGAAGAGCTCCTGAGTGTGAAGCACGTGGAAGAAATAGTAGCAAGTAAAAAGAGGCAGAGACACGTGGAATTATTAGCCTGGAAACTCATTTAGAACAAAGATAGAGCACATGATCTTTTCCTCTTGTCTGTGGCAGCCCCAGTCACTGCCAGCCCAACCCCATCTGCTACTGAGAAAACCCCCCTTCCCTCTGCTTCTTTGGCTTAAACGCCAAATTTGTGCTCCTAGTGAGCCAGATGTGCCATGAGCGTTCTGCAAGAGTATTTCATTGCTTTTTCTGATTTATGGCAAGGAATGTGCTACCTCAAACAGAGGCAGCAGCAGTTTTGAGATATCCAAGAGGAATTTTCTGGCTTGGCAGACTTGCCTGTACATTTGGAAGCTGTCTGCTGTAGTGAGAAGGCTGTCCTGAGATAGTTAGCAGTTATTAGAAGCTGCACCACTCTTGCTTGTTAGCATGGGAAATATGGTCAGGGGGATGGGTGTGGGAGGCCTGCCAGCACTACTTTCTGTTCGTTGTGTCACTTTCCCTACTTCAGTGCTCTGTGTTTCTCTGCTCTTCCCTACAGAGGAGTTTTCCTTGACACCATCCTTCCCCGCCGTGACGATAATGGGGTCCGGCCAACTATTGGTCAGCGAGTTCGCCTGAGCCAGGGGGACATCGCTCAGGCAAGGAAGCTGTACAAATGCCCAGGTAAATGTGGCTTGGGGAGGTGGATCCTGCTTTATCCTAGACATGTGGTTTATGTGGAAGGCATTGGAGTTCAAGAGCACCTTAACGATGCCTTTGAGGGAAGAGACTTGGGAAACACAGACTATCAAATGCTTTAGGCTGGAGCTGTGGGGGAGAAGTGAACTTGCCTAAAATCTGTCTCCTGTTAGTACTTTGCCAGTATTCTTGTTGGCTTTAGGGCTTCAGATTGGTCCAATGTAGGCTCTATTCATAGAAAACTAAACCAATGTACAAGACCACAGACAGAGTGGGGACTAGGAGTTAGCAAAATGGTGGAAGGATGTCTCGTAGACTGAGGCCCTGGAAAGTGGTGGGTAGCTGGTGTGCAAATCCACTGTTTTTCTGTATCCAGCAGGAAAGATCAGAAAGTATGAGTCCATTAGAGTCTGAAGGGAATTCTGAGGGCTTCAGGGTCTGCGTGTTTGAGGATTATTGGTTTTCGCTTATAATGGGTGGTATAACTTCTAGGTCTGTTAGTTCTAATTAGCCTTTTTTTTTGTCTTTTTACCTCATCATTACATTTTTCTTTTTACACTCATCATTATCTCTAAATTGATTTTGGTTGAACAAAATGTTGTTCTTGCAAAATTATTTCATGGATTAGTTTAGGAGTTAATTTATTTTGCACTATGTTTTTTGACTGAGCCAGACTTAATCCAACCAGGCTTTTCATTCCCATAGCTGGAAGAATCAATTACAGATTTAGATTTCTCAAGGCAAGCTGAAAAGCCACTTTGGCCTGAGGTACTAACTAAGCAACTTCCTTTAAAATGAGGACTCTTCTGTGAGTCTCAAGTTTTCCATTTGCAAAGTAGAACTTTTCCTACTTTTTTTTTTTTCCACAAAGCTTTAGCAGAGGTTATTGCAGTTCAGAACATATTTGGCAGCAAAATAATTAGAGATTTAAGCCTACTAAACATTTTTTTTCAAATACCTGTTGTTCTGTTTTGGTTTTTTTCTTTGCATCAAAACTTATACACAGGTTGCATCTGAGCAGAGGTGCAGTATATTTAATGACATTAACATTTTCATCTGCCATTTGAATCTGTAGCTTGAAAAGTTTTCTTCCTCTGCAAGATACAAAGCAAAGGAGTTCAAACCCAAAGGACTTCAACTGTGTGTTCAAGCAGGGTCTGAACGAGAGCTGAGGATGAAGACACTTTGTTCAGTAGTCAAGCTGAAGACTTTAGGGTAAAGTACACCAACATAATTCAGAAGTTGAATGGCAGATGGCTTCCCTGTTAGAGTCTCCATCTGAGAATACCTAATAATATCTCCCAAAAAAAGAGCTAGTATGGTTGAGGATGAGTTACAAGTATGCGCTGGAATCAGCCAGAACAACTGCTGTGTCTGTTGTAAGAAACAGGGCTCTCCAGCTCATTAGACTGGAGCTCATGTGGCTGCTACAGTTAGGGCTTGCTTAGCTTGTCCGTTCTAGAACCCTGCTGCTTTAAATTCCTCTTAATTCCCCAAAGCTTATACCTGCTGGGTTAAAGTTAGTGCCAGGCCAGGTGAAACCAAATGAAATTTGCTGAAGGAATTTCTGGAAGGCAAGATGCAGTCTGCTACACAGTAGTTAATGCTAGATTTGCTGTGGCTGCACAGTGGAGGATTTGATTACTATAGTCACTACAAAAGCTTTAAAACAGCTTATCCTGATGTCTTGTGCTGTGCTAGAGGGAAGAGGCTTGTGTAGCTGTGCTAGTTGTGCAGGAATGGTTAAACTGTGAATTGAGAATGGTCCTGCATTATATCATCTCCTCCAGTTCTCTGGGCGTTTTCAGAAAGATGCAGTGTACCAGTAACCAGCTGATGAGCTGCAAGTGCCCATCACTCACTGCTTCATTTACAAACGAGTTCTGAAGCATTTTTTCTTTGCTTTCTACTTTGCTTTTCACCTCTGTTCCTTTCTACCTGCTCAGTTTCCTGGATCCTGGAAGTACCGAACAGTTGCCTTATTGGACCTTTTGGCTTCTTTGCTACTAAGTGGAGTGCAGTTGTATTGCATGTTAGAGTGCTCTGCAAGAGGTTGCAGAGCAAAGGTGCATTGCTCATTGTTGTGCTTCCCCCTGCACTGCCCGCATTCGCTTTCCTCCATGCTGGAAGGCCAGTGCCACAGGGTCTGGGGATTTTCCTCTGCAAGGGTCAGAGAGATAGATAGGTCTCCTTGCATATTTCAGCAAGGTAGTCTTTGCAAGCAGATACAATAGTACCTGTTCCATAATTACAGAGTCTTGCCAGTAGCTGTATAATTGCATTTTGGGAGAATTAAGTCTGGGCTGTTGGAAGCCTTCACTGTGGTTCAGCTGAGGGCAATAATCTTATGTCACTATGGTCATGTTGTGCATGTTTCCCATGATTTAGAGCTCCCTTTATCATTTCATGTTTGTTTAAATAGATTTTTGAGCAGAGAAAAAGAACATTTATTTATCCTGGTGCGTTATGGATTGGAATTCCCTCTTTATTTAAAAAAAAAAAAAAATTAGAAAACTCCTTTCTGTGTCCCCACATTTGTTCATCTAGTCTGAGCTGTCAAGCTGTGGATCAAACTTCCCTAGGGAAATTAAGAAATTCTGGCCTAGGTGACTCCTTCTCCCCTGCTTGAACGTATTAAACTTTTTCAATGGAACCAGTCTCTTTTCACCTCCAGCTGCTAACCCGCCCATCTAAATGTAATCATGGCCACAAAATTAGCGTGTGATAGCATCAAGCAGAGGAACAACCCCTGGCATTTCCATGAGAAAGGGAAGGCCTTGTCGGATCTTTCAAAGCACTGCTGCTTAATCGGGGATTTTTGGGGGCTGCCTTACCGTCTCTGAGGAAACAAGAGTTGCAGATCCAGGGCAGCTTTATACTATCAGTTGGTTATGAAATTGGAAAAACAACTGGCAAGCAGGCAAGCCAAGGTCCCTGCTCCTCGCAGTTGGCATTTGGATGTGTCTAGTAGGCACTCTGAAGGAAATGGGAGCTTTGATATTTGTGGTCCTCCCACCCAGCCAGTCAGCTGCTCTGCAGGTGTGGATGGTCACTCCTTGTTCCAGCTCAGTCATCCTGGCTCAGAGAGCAGAACTACAGTAGTCACAGCTTTTCCAGATGTTGGAAGCTGCAGTTCCCTAAAGGAGCATATGCATGTGCATATTCCTTGCTTTCCAAAAGTCGCTCTGGGATCTACATTTCATCAACTGCAGCAGGCCACAAAACAGGAAGTTGGAGACCAGTGGGCTGCTGTGCTCATATTTAGTCCTGTGCAGTGTAGTGGCTGGGAAGGTGCTGGGCAGCCAAAGCCCTGCTTTTGTTAGGGTCTTTTGAGCCAAAAAAAGACAATTTACGATGGTAACTAAGGAGAACCTCATTGAGCAGCTTGTAATGAAGGAAAAACAGTTTTGCTGGCAGCAATATGGGATTGTGAGATGGGGTGGGGTTAATACTTTGCATTTGATTAGTGAATGAGATATTCCTCAACTGAAACCTGAAAGTCCTGGCATGTGGAAAGAAGATGAAGGAAGAAGGGTTCTTCTTTGGAAGCTGTTTCCCCTGTGTCCTTGCACTGATCATCTTCTATCCAAGAAATTTTGACAAATTTCACATCACCCCTTTGGCAAGGTCTCAGGTGGTCAATGACCTTTGGCCAGTACCATAAACGAGCACTGTTGGAGTACCAGCCACCAACCTGCACACAGCAGCCATGAGCAGACAGTTTGGTAGATCCTGCTGTCTTTCAAAGTCACTCGTTTTTGATAGGTTTTTTTTCCCCTCTCCTGCAGCTTGTGGAGAGACCTTGCAAGACTCAACAGGTAATTTCTCAGCCCCTGGCTTTCCAAATGGCTATCCCTCCTATTCCCACTGTGTCTGGAGGATCTCGGTGACCCCAGGGGAGAAGGTAGGTGCCGCATCAGCACAAGGTGTACTCTGCACTTCCCTCATGTGAGGTTTTGCCTGTGATGACAGTGTTAGTACCTGCTAGAAGATCTCTGCATGCCTGGCATGCAGGAATGAAGCCCGGAAAGGCTCCTGAGCACCATTCAGGAGGGAGATGGAGTCAGGAATATGCGATCTTGAGGAGAGAAGTGGTGATGCTGGAGCAGAGCCCCTTGCATATCTGGGCTGTGTGTTGATCTCTGATCCTTCTCTCAGTTTGAGACTAAAACCTGCATGGACATTTCCTGCCACCTGTTAGCTTTGGCAAGCGCACATTCCAAAGCCAGTCAGATGAGTTAGATAAAATGAGCCACACTCTGGGGTCCTGAAGGGAGCTGAGGAGCCGTGAGTGACATCCGTGGCCTGCCCCTGTCATGCAGGCATAATGTCCCTGTCAGGGAACTCCCCCTTCCCGCCCTGAAACGCCAAGCCCCACTGCGCATCAATCACCCACCCTGTGACGTTCCTCCCAGCTCCTTTTGTTTTATTGATCTTCCTGTAGAAATGAAATCTTTCCTTAATCCAGTAACACCAGCCCCTCAGGCCTTTCACACCATACCAGGCTGCAAGAATGAGCAGCCCAGCTGGGGAGCTCCTTGGCAGAGTGACTTTGCTGAGGATCACCCTCAAGACATGCTTAAGACTCAGACTCGGACAAAGAAGCGCAGAGCTCATTCGTTTTGCAACAGCTGCCTGGCTCCAGGACCTGGTTCTGCCACCTGCAAGCCCAGTCCCATGCCATGCTGAGCTCCTGCCATCAGCTGCAGGGAGAGCATCGCTGGGACAAGAGGGCCAAGAGCCGTCCAGGTTTGAAAACAGTGGCACTGAGAGTTTCGTGGTGTCAGTCTTACTATAAACTCTCCCTTTGCTTCTCTGCCTCCTCAGAGTTGTGTTGGGAAGGATCCAGCATCTAAATGCTGAACCACTAATGTTAAAGAAAGGAAATAAAGACTTGATTTCAGATTAAATATTCAATTTACCTGTTAAATTCAGTGCAGTGATTGGTGCAAATTGTTGCACTGAGGTGTTAGCTGAGAACAGATATTGGGCTTATAGCATTCATCTGCATAGAAACAGATGAATCTCCTTTTGCTGTCCAAAGTCAGAATACTGCAAAAATGTGAAAAAAGGACATTGAAGGAGAACATCCATTTTAATGTAAAGACATTTCTGTGGCTATGTTCAGATTATGGATGTAAATGAATATATGGGTCAAATCTTGCAAGGGAAAAATAGAAGTACACCGCAACGGTGGCCTCCATAGGTGACCTCCCAGACCAAGGCCTGTGATCCATCTTACAGAGGAAGGAGACCAAAATAATAGCATTTTTATGCCAAGCTCTGTTTGGTAAAGCCACTGAATGCACTTGCATCATGATGATGGTGTGAGTCTGATGGTCAGAATGTGGAACCTAATTAGCAAAATTAGATATTTCTTGCAAGTATCATTTATATGCAGGTATAGACCCCAAACATGTGTGGTTTGTGACACTGTCTTTCTCTGTGATGTTCACATTACTCAAAAACAAAGATTTGAGTTTTAATTTTAAAAATCCAAACTGGGCTTTTGTTTAAGTAACATTTTTGTAACTGAGGGATATTGAATTTGAATTACAGAGTTGATAGTAAAGGGCTGTCTGCTGTTATGTACTGTCATGGTTTCATTAAAATACTTTGAGAAGCCTTTCCTTCTTGAGAAAAGGTGGTGTACAAATCCCACACACGGCCCAAGTGTCTTTGCCTGCATTCTCACTTAGGCAGCACTGTAGCAAAAATGAAACAATCTGTAGGATCTTCTCTTTACAGTAACTCCCTCCCCAAAGAGAAATGTGCAATTTCTTCTTTCAGATTATGTTAAATTTCACATCGATGGACCTATTTAAAAGTCGCCTCTGCTGGTATGATTATGTGGAGGTGCGTGATGGCTACTGGAGGAAGGCTCCGTTATTGGGTGAGTAGCTATTTCACTTTAATTGCGTTTTGGGTATTCTTCTTGATGCTTTGGAGAGTGGCTGGGGAAAACAAACAGAAACAAACTTTCCTTTACTTGGAAGGAGCCTAGGTCCAGCCAGTGCACTGGTCATCCCTTAGTGTCTCCATCCAGAGACGTCGGTGTGCTGCATTCACTCCATATGATCCATGCTCCAAGCCCTTTGGTCACAAAGGCTTTACTCCTTCCTTTTCCAGCTTGAGAAACGAGGCAGGGAGGGAAGTGAGCCAGGGCCCTGGCTGGGACTAAAAATGTTGTCTCTGGAGTTTTATTATTGCTCTTTCCTAAGTCCAGGGAAGAACTGTCAGGCAGTCAGAATGAAGCAGCTGCACAGCTCCTGACCCAAGCTCCAGCCATTATTTCTCATGTATTTGTGTTTACAAATACACAGTACTCTGTACTCCTGGCAGGGAATGTGCTATACCATGCCTATCATGTCAAATTGTGCAAGAACTCCACTCTGCTCCTGCTCCCAGAGATCTCTGGGAAGTGCAGCTCCTCTGTATCCTCCCTGTTTCTCTGCCTCCTGCTATCATAACTGCGAGTCTTCTGTCACCCTGAGTGGTTCAGGAGTTCCACCTACTTTGCCACTCCCTCTGATCCTGACCTCATGCCCTAAGCTCAGTGTCCCAAACACTTAAAATGCAGCACTGCAAACAGCCCCTTCTGCCCAAAAGGAAAGGAGCAATCGGGTTGGGCAGCATCCCCAGCTGTTTTAGAGGGACTGCATCCCATGCTGCAGAACAGGACTGGGGGTAGTCAGCATTGGGTCAGGGGGTTTAAGGAGGTTTGGGTGCTCTCCTTGGCCCCACTGGACATCCTAGCCCTGGTACCAGGTGAGGTGCTGAGGCTGAAGCCATGCTGCTTCCCAGGTTTCATTGGGCCGACCTTTCAGTGCAGTTGGCAGCTGGATTTACTGTTTACTGTCTGTTTTGGGGTTGGCAGTGTTTATTGCTGTTCTCTGCTGCATAGGCATCAGGTAACATTGCTCCAGCAGCTGCAACTTAGCTCCTCGTTTGTTTTTTTTTTTTTGCTGAGTAATTTAAAGGTACTTCAGAAGCCAAGCACCTTCCCGTCCCCCTAGTGCAGGTGGACTTGGGAATGTTTCCATCTGGAAGGAGATGCTGCGTGAGTGGCCGTGGCTCCCGCACAGGGCTGAGCCCATGAAATTAGGTCGGAAGAGGCAGACAGACGGCAATTCAGCAGGGGGTGGGGAGGGGGATTAGTGTGAATTGTGAAAGCATGGGCTTCTTGTGGAGAGAAAAAATACATGTGTGCTGCATATTTTCCCAGGGAAGTGTGTGAAAACCCAGCCTTTAAATGGTGTATAACTTTTTATGAATGGGCCCTTTATCACACTCTGAGGAGCTTGCTCATTCTTGTTCCTCATCTGCGTTTCCTCTTCTTGACACCCTTGTTAAACTCCAAGTCTAAATCCAGGAGGAAGTTGCTCAGTGACCCTAGAGGAAGGAGCTTTGCAGTGCTGATGCTGTTTTTAGCATCCCCTTTGGGAGTGGAGGTGGGTGATGCTTTTGATATGCTGCAGGGCTGTCACACTGTCCCAACAGCAGTGGGCAGGTTGGGGGCACAATAGTAGCTGAGTAAAGCTGGGTCCAAGATAATATTTGGATGGGTGACTCTGCAAGAAAAAAAAGCTGGCAGTGAAACTGCCATTCCCAGCTAGTTAATGGGAAATAAGATGCTGTCTTGAAGGTAAGGCATTAACCAGGTTTTTACCCAGTGGAAATTGTTCAAAGATGCCTTTGCCTGGTGTTGGAAGGCCAGGATCCCTATCACCACTGTTCCGACTGAATTCAACCTGAAGAACTGCTCTCTGCCTCTGTCAAATTCCGACTGGGATTCAGTTGGACAGGGTGCTAAGACCATGTTGAATTCAGTGTATAGCCCTGCTGGTGCCAGCTGAAGTGAAAAACCGTGTTTGCCCTGTGCAAGCTCCTGACCCAAGTGCAGGTCCCTGACTATCAGTGCATACTTTGTGCTTGCTCTGTTTCTGTGAGGAGCTTCTGGCTTCAATAGATAGAGGAGCACCAAATTGGGGTCGCTGAGGTTGTCTGGGCTGCAGATGCCATCTGCAGTTGTTCTGTTTCAGGGTTCATTCTTACTGGCAAAATTTGAGAGTTTACCAGTGCTCGTACTTGCCAAAGAGCTCAAAACTGGAGCAAAACGGCTCCTGATCTCTTTCTCTTGAAAGAAATTAAATAACTGCAGAAGCTTAACTGGGATTTGTTGAGCAGAGAATGAGATAAGGGGTTTTTTTCTCATCAGCATGGCCACGTCCTGCCCTTAGTTTGACTTGGACTATTTGCTCCTGGGTGCAAAATGCTGAAGGAGTTTTCAAGGCTTACCAGGTGGAAAGGACATTCTCTAATGCCACATCTCAAGAAGGACAGGGTGATGCTTCCCCACCATGGCAGCTCAATTCCTCAATAATGTGATCAAGACAAAAGCCCTTTTGAATTTACCAGGGCAATAGAGGCTTCATCCATAACTACTGGATTCTACTCCCAGCTGAAGAGAACTTTAATTCACTTAATAATTGAAAAGAATATGAATTAATGGAAGAGGGACACAGAAACTTATTCAAAAGCACAAGTGATGGGAGTGAAGGGGTGTTTTACACAAGCACACTCCTTTAACCCAAGACTCTTTGCTTCCCAGAGTCACAGGTGCCTGCTATGCCGTGCTGTCCCTCAGGAGACCATAGACATCTTCATTGTCTCTTTCCTGCCTTCTAGGTAGATTTTGTGGTGACAAGATTCCTGAACCAGTGATCTCCACGGACAGCAGGCTGTGGATCGAGTTCCGGAGCAGCAGTAACATCCTGGGCAAAGGCTTCTTTGTGGTCTATGAAGGTACAGCCCTTAGCTGGAAGTCTGTCACATTGTACGGAGCAGATGGAACAGGATGCAGGGGTTTTATGGGATCAGCAGGAGTTCTGCTGCATTGTGTGGTTAGATACAGCCATGCTCTTGTTTTTATGGGAATTGGCAGATTTTGTGGCTTGTTTCAGTAGACAAGACATGGATTTTCCAACTAGATCATCACATTTTGGGGGGCACAAGAAGATAGCAACACAAAGCAATAGCTTCCATACTTAGACCAGGTTCTGTTTGCTCTAACCTGCCCCTGCAAGCAGCATTGTGCAGAGCAAGAGTTTATTTCAGTGTTTTAACAGGCAAAGTTCTGTTTGGGATCATACATTTTATATCACTTAATACAGATTGTCCTGGGGTGTTTTTGTTTGTTTGATTGCTTGTTTTCTCAGACGCAAAGATTGTTCTTTTGTTTCTCCCTTGTATGTTTTACTCACAGAAAATTGGAAGTTAGCATGTCAGGTATTTTAGAAATTTGCATGGCACTGAGATGATGAAACAACTTCAGAGGAGGAGCAATACTACCATAGTCATTACAAATCAGTAACTTCCCTTTTCCATATATGCTTATTTTTTTGCAACAATGATTCCAAAATGTATTAAAAGCCTTCATAGTTTTCTGGGCAGCAGGCATTTTTCTTAGAAATACCAGTGTTGTCAGCAGTATTGAGGTTGACTGTATTGGTACCGACATTGCGTCACCTTCTTCCTTCAGCCACAGGAGCAAGCATAATGCTGGAAGCCCAGTGCCCAAGTGTCCCATAAACTCATGAATAATGGTACTAACAGAGGGAAGTGAAGCAAACATGGGACTGTTAAAGCATATGAGGATTTCACAGCAGTTTGGGGTTAACAAATCTGTTTCACAGGAAAAATATGTCGTTTCTGCAGGAATTGTTGCCCCAGAGACAGAGGTAGCTTGCCTGATGTTGAGGGTTTTTTTTAACATCTCTCCTGAAAAGCAGCTGTTGCCTGGACCATGTGGTTTGTAACACCCCCTTTATGGTAGTTTGTTGGAATTAGAAGTGATCAAATTAGTGTGTATGGCATCATCCTTCATGTTGCTAAATGCTATTGGAAGAAAAAATTTTACACTGGCTGCATTCCAAAGTCACTTTGCAAAGTGACTTTGTTTTCCCTTGACAATTTCCCGTATTTCCTGTTGATTAATAAATGATCCCTAAAGATTCAGTAAATACAAGCTTGCTTCACTTGACTCTTGAATAGAGCAACTGAAGGCAGAATATTAATCTAGTGGTCGAACAAACTCCAAGTTCATATTTTCCTGCCTCTTCACGAGTGGCTTTTTATATAACCCTTTCCTGCAAGAAGTTTCCCATTGGAAGGCTTTGAAATCCATGGCTATGCCTGAGAGGAAGGACAGACTATGACTGGTGTAAACCAGCTTGTACTACAGACACAGTGATGGCCCGTTGCACAGTTCCTTTCTTATCTCAGCCTCCTCTTGTCAGAACAGCAGGTAGTGAGATAATCTACATCGCTCTCCATAATTTATTTGCTAAAATAGGAGGTTTTCCAAAAATCTTCTTTAATCCCTATTTCCCTCTTAAGCAAGCTCTGATAATGGCTTGTTTCTTTTGCACTTCGTAAAGTGGCTTGCTCAACTGTTTCGTGACTTCTGTGCTTAGGCAATAAAGGTAGTTTTTATTTCCAGGAGGGATTGCCTATAAGTGTTTAATTTTCTGTCAATTTTTGTCCAAAATCTTTCTCTGTTGCTGTTAGTTCCTCTTTTTCTTTTGAACTCCTCCCTCACATTTAGCCCTGCTTCTCTGTCTTCTGCTTTAGTGACAGTGCACATGAATGCTCATGCATCTGAACTTTTCTGCAAACTGTGGGTGAGGACTGATTTTTGGATTTGGATTCCTCCAAGTCTTGGCCCTAAAGTTTTCAGAAGATGGGAGGAAAGAGGCTGGGGCATGTAGCCACATGGTGGTAGAATTACTTGATACTAAATGACAGTTTATGTAGTAAAAGTGTTCTCTTAATTCAGTCATTCTAGTCCCTTTCTTTCATGAGATTTAAGATGGGAAGATGTTTGTGTTTTTGCCTTACAGCACTGCTGACAGCCCTGAATTTGCCATCACTATTGTCTTCTCAGGCTCTACCAGCAGATGTTCTTTCCATTTTGCAGTGAGGCTCTTCCAAGTATAGTTGATGCTCAGCTGTATGTCAGTGTGAACTTCTACAGTGGATAGAGAAAGTATTATTTGTTGGCCGTCACTTTCATGGCTCTTAGGAAAAAGTCCTCAGCTCTTTTAGTCCTCTTTCTGTTAGGTGAGGGAGACAGTTCTTAAAGGGTCCTTCAGAGGTTTTCTCCAGCACCACTTGTAGCTCTGAATATATGAACTCAAATCACAATCTAAATTGTGCTCTGCAGCTGAATTTTTGGATGCAACTTTTTGATGATGCTTTAGCACTGATTCTGTAAGAAGGAGGTTAGCTGTGCATTAACGAAGCAGTGCTTTTAACTCAGTTACATTAGCAGCTTACAATGCAAGACCAAGACAGTGTTACACAATGCAAGCAGTTTGCAGGACACTACAGGGAGACCCATATCTGAATTGCTGATGCAATGCCTTGTGGGGAGAAGCCAAGGGTGAGGATGGCTGATATCTGGCAGGTGTCATTGCAGTACCATTTCTCTTGTACTTTCTGCTGGTGCTTTGTTTCCTTGACTTCAGGCACAGCCAAAACATTCATGTGTTTTATAGACGTGTGCCGTGCATCATGGGGTAACACAGCTTTTAGCCTGTGATCTTACTTTCATTTCTTACATATCTCGCAGACAATTTTGCTGAACTGCTGTTGTCTCCAAGGTCTTTACTAGTTTTGTATTAAATTAGATTTTCGTTAAATTTTCTATTTTAGTATTTCAACTTATTCTTACATTTGGCACTAAAACTTAATTTTTCATGCAGAGCAGTCAGCCTGATGGTCTGGTGGTGAACAGCTCAAGTCGTGCTTGTTAATATTGCCATCGTGTGGCTGGATTAGATTTGCAACTTCCCCCCACACACAACTTTTCTTGGTTCTTAGTGCTGCTAGGAGGTTTCAAGCAGATATGAAGGTGAGCAGGAGAGTGAATAACACAAATTTATAAAAATTCGTTGGCTCACTGAGCTCGCCTTCTGAGGACATGAGCACAGCAAGATAGGAGACACTGTCAGTAAAACAAAATGTTAGATTTGTAAAAACTTCCATAACTTGTGTGTTGCCTTTGTATAGCAAGCAATACTGATACAGATTTAATGAGAAAGGTGCGTATGGAGCAGGCTTTACCTACAGAGAAACTTGCAATCTTGGTGGGTTTGCTGTTTCTTTTTTATGAAGCTATTTGCGGTGGAGAAATACACAAAGATGCTGGCCAGATCCAATCTCCCAATTACCCAGATGACTACAGACCTTCCAAAGAGTGTATCTGGAAGATCACAGTTTCTGAGGGTTTTCACATAGGAATCACATTCCAAGCCTTTGAGGTGAGAAATACCATTGTATATTATATTACTGTTATTATTTTACCTCTAGAGACCCTTTAAAATGAAGAACAAAGTGGTAGAAATAATAATAATAGTAATAATCAATCTTTTGCCTACTTCAGAGTATCATTTACCTTACCAGATGTTTGCTCAGAGATTTTGAAGCCAAGTTTAAAATATGCTGAGTTTTCAAAAACTATTACTCTAGACAGAAAGAATTAGAAGTGACTCGGAAGTGTTGATGATGTTAAATAGGGTCTCATGAGTCCTTAAATTTTCACTCTGGTTAAATGGAAGTAAATGGTCACAATCCAGGCAAAAACTCTTGTTGGTGTCACTGGGACGTGTCAGATTGGAGGATGTGACTCCCCAAAGAAACATTGTGTTCCCAGATGGCAGACAGGCTTTGAAGAGCTCACAAAAAGTTCTCCTCTACTGGTTATAGGATGTCTTACACTCTTAGTTACATGCCAGTGATCAGTCTCTGATTACTGATGTTAAGTCACAGACAGGAGTGGACAGGACCTTGGCTGTAAATAAATCCCATCTCTCCCCCAGGCTCCTGTGGCTTGTGTCCACTCACCACGCTTGTCCTGTGGAGGGCTGACACCACTACCTCCCCACAGCTATTCCTTGAACCTTTTTGTTTGTAGTTGTTCTGCTCTGTTTCTTACAGCTTCTCATGCAAAAGCAGTTTGTAGATAATCAGGACTGGGTTTCCCTGGAGGATAGCCATGAAGTAGCAGCAGAACTGAGACGTGCCTAGGCTTGAACGCAGTTTGAACTGCAGAAGAGCTCAGTGGCAGCCGCTAAGTACTTAGTTGTAGCCAGTTGTTTGGGGAGCTGATCTGTGGCCAAAGTCTAACTGTGTTGCTAGCCTGGCTGGAAGAGCTCTTCCTGGTGAGGCACAGGCACACACTTTTCCTGTTGCAGATTGAATGGCATGATGCCTGCTCTTACGACTACCTGGAGATCCGAGATGGCCTCACTGAACAGAGCCCATTGATCGGCCACTTCTGTGGCTATGAGAAGCCAGAAGACATCAAATCCAGTTCCAACAAAGTATGGATGAAGTTTGCATCCGATGCAACCATCAATAAAGCAGGCTTTGCAGCAAATTTCTTTAAAGGTATGTGATCTAGTCCCTCTCACAGTCAAAGCTGGGGGTGATTCATCCCTTAAGCCATCCACAAATGACCAATTATCATTCTGTCTACTTGTACTTAAAGATTTGTTTGTACAACTGCAAATATCGAATTTCTATACAAATTGCTTTGAGAGTGTAAGGGGGTTGATGCTGAGGCAGGAACACCTCCTCCCTGATTAGGACAGAAAGCAGCTCTGGGCTGGTGTCGGCATAGATGTTGCACAGCTGGACAAAATGTCACCTCCTTTTAGCCATGCCAGAGGACACTGACATTTTCAAAGAAGTACTAATACTGCACAAAGAGTGTTAAAGGCAACTCTCTGCTTAAGTTTATTCCAAAAGAAACCTCTGGAGTGAAGGTAAATCTGAATGCAAGTAGAGTCCCAGAAAAAGAATACTGAGACCTTTAGGAGACAAATGTGTTCCTAAACTGAGATTCTCTTCAGGAAGACGTGAGTAAGACTAAGATTTTAAAATTTTTTCTCTTTTTAAGAGCTGGACCCTAGACACAGTCCTTTACCAGCGTCCTGGTGACTTGATAGAGGCGAGAACTAAATATCTAACTGCTTGGGAAAATACCTGTGGAGCTGCTGGGGGGCAGACAGTCATGTTTGTCTTAGGTTCAGTGACAGTTGTACAGAAATAATAGTTGCAATGCTAATATTTGGATTGCCTAAGTCCTTTATTTATTTCTACCTTAACTTTTGTCTTGTGCTAAGGGTGTCATGGTCCGTTTAGGTTTCTCAAATATTCAGGAGAACGTACTCTGTGAATTAAACTTTATTTCATGAACTTAAGGCTTAAAACAAACAAACGTGTCAGGGCTCAATCCCCTTTTCTCAGACTAGTCTATCCCATGAATTCACTTATTCACCATTCAAGCCATAAAATGTTATAATTTATAATCCATAATTCTTAAACCACGCACTTATGTGCAAAAAAAAGAAGTTAAATAAAGCTTAATTCACAGATTATATTGGCCTGTAAATTTGAGAGGTCTTAATGGACTGTGACAAAGGGTGATTGCAAGATCACTGGCAAATACTGTGACATTTAATCTCAGTCCCTGGACAACTCTGAAAGTTCCTAGGCTTCCTTGTTTAAATTTCTCAGGTTCCATAAAGGTACAGAGAATACTTCTTCATAAAGACATTTTGGCTCCTTTCAGGAGTGATCAGTGTAGGCTGACTGTGGCAGAGATGTCTTTCAGAGATTAGCACTATATGGAGACACAGCAAATCATTCTCTAAAATCTGAGTTTCACCTAGAAGTTTGTAGGGGAAGAAACTTACACACCTGAACCTGAGGTGCTTTTTTGGTGACACAGATAATACAGATAGTCAGAAATAAGTTTGTTTCCTTTTTTTTTTTTAATGTAAAAACGTGTAAACTTGTACACTAGTACAGTTGGAGACACAGGTATTTTCTGTGGAGTTTTTTCTGGCAGACTACATCTTCCAGTGTCCGCTCAGATTTCTCATGTTTGAACCAGAAACCATGTAGCTTGTAGATGGTTAGGGTGTTTTTAAGTCCATACTAGTAAATTCAGCTGAGGAGTAAAGTGTTTCTGCTTGGACCAAGCATCACAGTAGTCACAGCTGCACAATTTCTAGCCAGCTTTCATTGTGGGCAGAGCTGATGTCTGTGTGCAAAAGCTGGGTAGACACACCTGCAGGCTACATGTGGAGTTTCAAGCTGGAATCTGAAGACTGCAGTCTCTACCTCCGTATCCAGCAGGCTTGTGACTACCAGACACTCCATGAGCAAAGGCAACAAATTAGATGGCTCTGCAGGCACTCTTCAGACTGCTTCTCATAGCTGATTGAGCAATGGGTAAGCTTTGCCTTAATGAATTATGAAAGGAATAGGGCTTCAATTAAATGTCATACAACATTGAAAGAAAATAACTTAACCTAAAAAAATCAGAGTTAAGGATGGAACTGAATGCTATGCTTTGTGAGAACATGCAATGGTAATGTCTAACTTTTCAGAGAAAATAAACCTGCAATCAGCTTAGAGAGGGTTAGGCATTGGTCACGCCCAAGATGCAATGCCAGGAAGATACAGACAGCAATTACCCCATCTCCACTCAGTCAGGTATATCTCATGGGATATCTTCATTTTGGCAACAAATTGTTTGTATCACTGAAGCCTATTTTGTGTATGGTTGAAATGATAGTTCATCTACCTGGAGCGGGGGAGAAGAATGAGAAGTAGCAGCAGGGTCATGTACTGCCTGTGACTCCCCATGCCCTCCTGCCTTTGCACACCCATGGCTTTGCTGAAGGGGCTGAGTGTAACTTGCAGGGGTACAAGGCAGGGGGAGAGGAGCCTGGAGTGAAGCTGAGCCGGGAAAGGGAAGCAGAAAGGTGTTTTCTGTAAGTGTTTCAACATACTTGTTTTCAGTTTTTGTTTCCCAATACCTAAACCAGCACTCAAATATTTATATTAATTGGCAGTAAATTAAGTTAAATTACCGAAAATCGAGTCTCTTTGAGCAGAACAGTAATTGGTGGATAATTTTTCTGCCTCAACCCAGAACTTTCTTGCTCTTATTCTTCCAGTTTTCTTCCTCATTCCATGGGAGTGGTGGGCCAGGGAATGGACCAACAGCTAAGTGGGAGTTTGGCTGCTAGCTGAGGCCAACCCACCACGGCCATGTTAATAAAACCATCTATTAAGGGATGCATGTGGAATCAGGGGTCAGGGTGAGAAGCCAGTGGCTATCTTTATATTAAAATGTCAGTTCAGGTTGTTGAGATGTGACTGAAGAACCTGACTTCAAAGTCTAGGGTAGCAAGACTTCATGTGCCTGTGAAGAGGCAGAACTACTTGTGTGTCCTCCCAGCTCCTTTGCTGCCCCCTGCTCCGTGGGGTATGACCTCCCTCAGCTCCATTACTGTGTGTGCCATAATGGCTTGGTCCTTGGTAGCTCAAGTTACTTGAGAGTGTGAGGAATTTAAAACAAACAAAACAAAGCAAAAAAAATGGCACATGAGAACAAAAGGCAGTGAAGTCTTTACAGGAGACTGTTTTCCTGCTCGTGTCTAGAAAAAGCTCTGTTGGCTAGTAGCAGTAATGGTAGTCCTTTGTGGTTCTGGTGCTAGGAGTGTTTCAGCACTTGTGAGCTTTGCTGCAGTGCCTGTTCCACAGTCTTGGCTCAGCACTCAGTGCTCTGTTCCTTCTGTCCAGGAGGGTTGCATGAGGAATATCAGGGTGTTTGGGTGGTCAGGAAAGTGTGACTTGCTCTGGCTTTCTCCTGACAGAGATGGATGAATGTTCTCTGCCGGACAATGGGGGGTGTGAGCAGCACTGTGAGAACACACTGGGCAGTTACAAATGCACGTGTGAGCCTGGCTATGAGTTAACAGCTGATAAAAAGAGCTGTGAAGGTAAGTAACCTACAGATTGAGTCATCTGATTATAGGATAGGTACTACAGCTAATAATGGAATTGATTAGTCTTGGAAGTGATTTTCCTTGCCCCTGCATCCTCTTTATTTTGCTTTATTTTCCCCCAGCTGAAATTTTTTTTTTGTTAACATCTTCCATTGAGAAACACATTTGGTTAAAAAACCTGAAAATACTCTGATTCTATACTGATAAACATCCCTAAAACCAGTTGTCCTTCATGGCCAGAGATTGCTGTTCAGACCAGATCTCCCACAGTGCAGCATAAGGGAAGTGGGCATTACAATCTAACCATTGAGTGGCTCAAAAGTATTTAAATCTAAAACTGAATTTATTTGTTTTCAAAAAGGAATTTACTTCATATAATAAGATATCAACATTTTGTCTGCATGCAAAACAAACTTTCTTCATACTGAAGAGAATTTTCCTCCCTTCCTCTGTTATGGAGGAAAAAAACACATGTCTATAACAGAAGCTGTTTCTGTCAGCTTTCTAGAGAGTTAATCTCATGCAACAAGTGTTGCTTCTGCCAGCAATACAGCTGTTGGTGTTCTGAGAATCCATCCATTGTTCTTGTCTCAAAACTCTGTCTACAGGGACATGTAGGGAGCTCCACATGCCAGTGGTGCTCTCAACATCACCTGGTTTGCCCTGACTTCTGCTTTTGTCAAACTGTTTGGGTAAGAGTGCCATCGATTTGGTGAGGGCAGAGTCAGGTGTGTGCAAAAGGCTTTTGAAAGCTGTTTTTTTATTTTTAAGTAATTTCTTGCATTTTTGAGCAAGCCAGTTGCTGTAACTTGTCAGGGTTTTTTTTGAACTTCACTCTTAACCTCCTATTTTAGACTTCATTTGTGGGCAAAGCAGAAAGGATAGTATTTGAAACTGTAGCAATATACATCATAGTAAATTGCTTTTTTTTCTCCAAAACCACTTGCTTGCTACTCTATTTATATTGAAGCTGCTCCCTTGGGTTAGTCCTCTTAATGCAAAATGATGCTGGGAACAAGACACAGAAAGCTTTTATCCCTGTGGGTTTTGAAGATGTGGCCATATCTCTTTACTCTCAAGAAACAGCAAGAAAAAAATAGAAAAAAGAATTGCTTCATTGCAAATAGAATTTTTCAGCAAATTGAGGTTTACTCCTTTGAGGTAACAGCCCTGCCCTCCCACAAGAGGATGAAGCTGAGATGTCCTAAATTTTTAAAGGAAATGGGATAATAAATCTAAGTCTTGACTTTGTCTTCAACTTTCCTTAGAGAAGATGCAGTCTGTATATAATAAACCACTGAAGAGTTGACAGGAGTGTCTTCCCCAGGATTCCATTATCTCGTAATTATTCCATTACTGATAAACTTGCAATTGTGAGGTTTGTAGCACTTAGTGTAGGTGAATTTACCAAGCTGGCCTTTACAGCTGTGTTGTGCGTGTCAAGTCAACTGGTTCACAGTAAGCCCAAGGATAAAGATTAAAAAGGAAATTAGTCTTACACGGTGGCTCTCAGGGCCATAGCCTCACTGGGTGCATTTGACTGGTGATTTACAGCAGGTGAAGTTTCTGTCTTCTTCATATTTCCCAGCATTTTAAGCCTGTTCTGAAGGCTGGGATTTGAAATGTGCCACCAACCAGGATCTGGTTCATTTGCTAGTTAACACTGTGGCCCAATCTGTGTGTCTGAACAGAACCAAGTAAAACTTGTGTTCATTTATTGCCTCTCCAGCTGCCTGTGGGGGCTTCATCACCAAGCTCAATGGGACCATTACTAGCCCTGGATGGCCCAAGGAATATCCTACTAACAAAAACTGCGTCTGGCAGGTGGTAGCTCCAGCCCAGTACCGGATCTCTCTGCAGTTCGAAGTGTTTGAGCTGGAAGGCAATGATGTACGTAACCAGTCCCTGCATCTCAGAGGTGGGACTATTGGCTGAATCAGAACTGGATAAATCCTTGGGGTACAAGGAAGAAGAGGCTCTGTCTTACTGGTGGAGCTTCTGGTTGTTTTCCCACCCTCGATATAATTATGCCAATAACAGTGACTGTTCTCCTTGAAGTCTGGATTTGCTTTCTCTCTAGAGTGGAAGGATTAAAGCTGTTCTATTGTAAGTGGGTGCAATGGTTTAACCCACTCTGGCAACTAAGCACCAGACAACTGCTCACTCACTTTCCCCCAGTGGAATGGGGGAGAGAATCAGAAAGGTAAAAGTGAGAGAAACTCATGGGTTGAGATAAAGACAGTTTAACAGATAAAGCAAAAGCCACGCATGCAAACAAAGTAAAATGAGGAATTAGTTCACTACTTCCCATGGGCAGGCAGGTGTTCAGCCATCTCCAGGAGAGCAGGGCTCCATCACATGTAATAGTTACCTGGGAAGACAAACAGTGTCACTCCAAATGTCTTCCCTTCCTCCTTCTTCCCTCTACTTTCCCCCACTTTATATACTGAGTATGATGTCCTGTGGTATGGAATTTGGTCAGTGAGGATCAGCTGTCCTGGCCATGTCCCCTCCCAGCTCCCTGAGCACCTCCAGCCTCCTCTCTGGTGCAGTAGTACAAGAAGCAAAAAAGGTCTTGACTCTGTGCAACTCCTGCTCAGCAATAACAAAACATCTTGATATTATCAACCCTTTTTTCAGCAGAAATCCAAAACACAGCCCAGTACTAGTCACTGTGAAGAAAATTAAATCTACCCCAGCCAAAACCAGCACAATGGGCTTATTTTCTCTACTAGTTTTGCACAGTTGTAGGTATTTTCCATCCCTAATAGGCATCCTGTCTCCCACCTCCCCAGTGCTGCCTTTGCAGGGAAATAGTTAGAAATGAACAATGAAGTAGAGTTCTTCAAGGATAAATGGAATAACAGTGAAAGAGTCTGTTCTCTGCCATGCAGGGTGGAGTTTGAACAAAGCACTTGGGTCTGAGTTTCCCTACTGTAAATGGGAGCAGTGGCACTTCCTTAATTCAGGAGGCTGCTAAAGTTCATTCAGCACTGTCAGGTTCTTGGATAAAGTTGAAATAATTACTTTTGGTAAATTCAATGGGACCTTTGCTATTCTGAAAAACACACTCGTGCTTTAAGATCAGGGCAGCAAGTGAAGGGGTGATAAAACTGACAGAGGAGATTTTGGGCAAGTTAGGAGTGTATTTGGGTACAAGGCTATTTCTGTTCCTTCTCAGTGAAGTCTCTGTCCCCTTCCTCTGAAATGTGCTGTTCCAAGGCCACAGAGCTGAGAAATCTCTTCCTCTCTTGGCAGGTCTGTAAATATGACTATGTTGAGGTTCGCAGTGAGCTGGCTTCTGATTCCAAGCTGCATGGCAAATTTTGTGGCTCAGAGAAGCCCGAAGTAATCACATCATATGGCAACAACATGAGACTGGAGTTCAAATCAGACAACACGGTCTCCAAGAAAGGCTTTAAAGTTCACTACTTCTCTGGTATGTGACTCTATTCTTTTACTTGCTTAGCTGTCTCCTCTGACCGAACCTCTTGGTTTTGCTGAACTTTCTTCAATATCCTGTCAGAGCCTGACATGGTTCATTAAACGTAAAAGCATGGTTGCTCTGTGCTGTGTCACCTTCATCTTGGGTTCTCAGTGCAGTGTATGGTCCAGTTTCAGAGTGTGGTGTCAGCAAGATGCACGAGTTGCATCAATGCCTCCAGTCCTTCCACAGCAGGAAGCAACGTGGGACCTAATCCTAGAAGTTATTTCTGCTCATGGAGTATTAAAGGAAAGCTTTTTTGTCTGAAACTAGAAGATTTAGAAAATTTCCAGTAGTGTTCCATATAGCAACCATTCCCATCAAAGCAATGTGTACTAGGGGAAGTTTCTCATCCTCTGTTCTCAGTCCTTTATGTCTGTGAAGTACCTTGTTGGCAGGCAGTTCTGGAGGTTAACTGTATGTCATTTGGAAGTAGAAATTCAATTTCATTCTGTCTTTTCAGCAGAGTCCTAGGAGTATTAATGCTTTTGTGGGGAATGATCAGGCAAAATGGCCTTGAATTAGGACAGGTGCAGAGAAGAATCAGGGCTAAGGGGTTTGACTTATTAAATCTAACAGGAGGAAGGATGAGTTGGGTATGATTCATCTAGAAATATGTTTAGGAGTGAGGAGACAGATGAAGTTAATGAGATCTAGGGAGGGCATTGTCCCAAGAAAAATTTGAGATAAATTTTTTATAAATTAAATTGGACTGGAAACCATGAGCAGATCCTATGCTCAGAAAGCGAGATTGAGGAATGCATAGTCCTGAACACACAGGAGTGAAGATCCACTGGGGCGTATTTCAGCTTCAGGGAGCAGCTCATACCTTAGATCTTCTTCACCACCTGGCTATTTGTGCTCAGACAGAGCTATTTAGAAATGTAGGCTCATTGGAGCACATAAGAACTGGAAAATATAAAGTAGATTTTTACCTAGGCGAGTGAACTTGTGTGATGCTTTTCCTGGGCTCTGTTTTTAAAGAATGAGACGCTGCTCTAGGTTTCTTTTAGACAGGAGTCTTTAACCAATAAACTTACGTTATAAAATAGAACACATTTGTGATACAGTTTATGCAATGTAAGGCAGTTGAGAGTAATATCTGGGCTAAAAAGCTGATTGGACTACTCCAGCAGTAGAGTTGGAGATTTGCACTGCTATCTGCCAGCCTGGGTATGAGGCTCTCAGCTGGTCACTGTGGTAGCCTGTGTCCCTGTCAACTCAGTGTTTGTTGCTTTGATCCTGCCCAGACAAGGACGAATGCTCCAAAGACAATGGTGGTTGCCAGCACGAATGTATCAACACCTTTGGGAGCTATATGTGCCAGTGCAGAAATGGCTTTGTGCTGCATGAAAACGGCCATGACTGTAAAGAAGGTAAAGTCCCCACTCCTGCCCTCAGGAAGGCCAAGGTACTTCAAACACGGTTTGGTTCAGGGCGCTTCCTGCCCTGTGCTGGAAGTAAGTTTGTACAGCATACCAGGCAAGGGCACTGAAAAAGCCCCAGCTAGCTGAAAAACTGCCTAGAAACAGGACCATTCCCATTCCCCAGTCTTGCTCTCTATATGCCCACAGAGGATGGACAGGGTGGGGATGAGAAGTTGGACTTGCAAAAGGAGCAGTTGTGGGGCATCATCATCAGACTGGTCACTGCTGCTTCATTTAATTATTGTGTTTGAGTCAGAAGAGAAAGGATGGGCTGATCTAACCACTTGCTGGTGCCAAAACTATCTTTCTTCCTGCACCCCTATCCCTGTTGTGTGCTCCCATGGCCTTCCTGGGTACGGTCTCTGGTCCTTGTCTGACCTCTCCATGAGCTGATTCAGCTTTCCAAATTGGCAAAACAACGCAAGGCTGAGATAGCACCAAAGTCAAAACTGTCAGGGGTTGACATCATGGCCCTAGGAACAGGGCAGATGAGGTGAAGCAGCAGGAGAATAGGTTAGGGTGTGAGGACATGGATTAGGTTAATGAGGCCCGGGGGAGTGAGATGGTCCATTTCACCATCTGCCATGTTAGCTCAAAAAAACATATAGACAAACCCACCAGAATTATGGAGTAATACTTAAAGGTCTTGTTTGGTGACTGAAGTCTTCTCTGTCTGTGCCCTGTAGAGGGTCTCAGTGGGTAGAGAGGACCACGTAGGACACTACAGGGTTGCCATGTGAGACTTGGCCCAATGCAATTTCTCTCTCCCAAGCTGGTTGCGAGCACAAGCTGACTGGTGCAGAGGGAACAATGAGCAGTCCCAACTGGCCTGACAAGTATCCCAGCCGGAAAGAGTGCACCTGGGACATCTCTGCAACACCTGGCCACCGAGTGAAAGTAGTGAGTAACCAGAGTGGGAGTGTGAGGGAAGGAGCAGGCTGGGTTGTGAGGAGCTGAAGTGACTTCCCACCACCACTGTATGAGCAAGAGGCTGATGCCCTCAGGTCCTGTTTGGGGCTCTTGGAGGAGAGTTTCCTGGGAGGCTGCCTGGGCTTGCAAAAGGGCAGAAGGTCTCAGAGGGACACAAGGCAGAGGAGAGGCAGCTTGGAGGAGACTCCAGCAGATGACAACTGTGGAGTATTGCCCTCCATAAACAGATGGCATAAATGCCCTCTCACCCCTGCCCCTCCTTGTGAGCCACTCTGTTGGGGCCATATCCACATAAGGTGGTAGCTGAGCCAGCCCCCAGCCCCTCTGAGGGAGAGGTGTCAGGCCCATTTCACAATGTGTCCTGATGCAAATGGCAGGACATGCCCAAAGCTGTGCAGATGGTCCATGTACTGGAGGAAATAATCCCTGTGCTCAGTGGAAGTAATATTGCGGAACAGCCCATCTGGTGTGCTGGGCAGAATTTCCAGCCAGAAAAATAAATGATATAAGGCTTGCAGTTGATAACTGTTGTCATGCACCAATGTGAGGCAGCAAGGCTGAGGAAACACAGCACATTGATATGGAATTCTGATCTTTGCCACCCTGAGATCACTCTTGTCTGAAAGCACATTATTCTGTTTTAATTTGTGGAGAGAGAGGGACAGATGTACCATTTGATCTGTTTTTCACTTGGCATTTCACCTTATGCTAAATCGCATACTCAGATTTACAGCTGTCTTAATTCTCCATATTCTTGCTCTAGACCTTCAATGAGTTTGAGATTGAGCAGCACCAAGAATGTGCCTATGACCACTTAGAAATGTATGATGGGCCCAACAGCAAGTCGCCTATCCTTGGCCGCTTCTGTGGCAGCAAGAAACCCGACCCTGTAGTGGCTTCTACCAACAAAATGTTCCTCAGGTTTTACTCTGATGCTTCTGTGCAAAGGAGAGGTTTCCAGGCAAAGCACAGCACAGGTAAGCTGGTTACCTGCCAATACCACAGTGCCAAAAGATGTCATCAAGTCTCACTACATTTTTTACTAGGTGGAAACAGACACACCTCTCTCCCAAATCAGCTTAGCCTAAATTTTAAGAGATTGTATATTCAGTTCCCAGACCGTTGCCAGCACCATACCATAAATACCAGCTCCCGTAACAGCTCAGAAGTCTCTTGGTATTGGAAACTCCTGCTCAGGCTCTTTTGTTTAAATTGGAGGTGTTTGGTTGAGCAAAAATCCCTTCTGTTCCCCATCAATTTTTGGAAAAGGAGGTTATGCAATTTAGCTCATGTATTGGCCCACCCTCAGAACAAGCCCAGATGAGACTGATTATGGTAGAAGCAGAGCTGTGCTGTGGACAGACACAGCTTGATCCTCCTATCTGTGGCAGCACAGGGGTGGGTGTGTTGTGCCAACATTCATTTCTTTTAAATCCCTGCCACTGTAAACAGATGAAACATGCTCAGAGTGGCCGTGCATGTGACACTGGTGAAGAGGCGTCTTCCTTATTGGCTGCAGGAGAACTCTGCTAAAACACACATGTTCTGCACAAACACTGGGCTACTTTTGTGCGTTGTGTGGGCAGAAAAGGATTGTTTTGGTCCCCAGTTTTTTGATGTGCTTCCACTTCCCACTGACAAAATACTTGGGGTTAGAATTTCGTCTACAGGACAAAACAATTGCTTTCTAAAACAATACATTTTCCAAGAGTATGTGTCAAGAACCCTATCCTGCCAGTTTAAACTGATCACCTCTTCCCATGTGTGTTCTGTACCAAAAGAATCAAGCTCCTTGAAGCTATGTGGGTCTTTGGATTCATGGATGACTGTAGAATTCACTGGTTTATTGTAGTTTGGTGCAGTGTTTAATTACCTTTCCTATTGCACTTCAAGCTGGAGGTCTTCTCTGCTCATGACTGACCCAAAAGTGGGATGAGTCTTTGTTGTGAGTATGGACTTTGAGAGGAGGTTTTGTGTCCTTTTCTCCCTTCAGAGTGCGGTGGGCTCTTAAAGGCTGAAGTACAAGCTAAGGACCTATATTCCCATGCTCAGTTTGGGGACAACAACTACCCAGGTCAAGCCAACTGTGAATGGGTGATTGTAGCTGAAGATGGTTATGGGGTGGAGCTAATATTCCAGATATTCGAGATAGAGGAGGAGGCTGACTGTGGGTACGACTACATGGAGATTTATGATGGTTATGACAGCACTGCACCCCGTCTGGGACGCTTCTGTGGCTCAGGGGTAAGCCATGATGGTGGTGATTTCAGAGGGGTCGCTGAGGGTGGCAAGGAATTATCCTCATACCAGTTTTGGAGAGGGGCAGCTGTCACAAACTGGTACAGAGAATGCTTTGTGGCTGGGTTTTGCTTCTTCTCCTTCCGCAGGAGATCAGAGCCATTTTATCTGATGCACAGAGTTGGCTGGAAAATTCTTGCTGACTGACTGTCCATTTTTAGCCCAGGGCCATGTACAGCAGCAGGAGACTGCCACGCTGTTGTGCCCCAGCCCTGCCATGAAAGTGTTGTGTAAATGTGGGAAATGGCTCCCAAAGGCCAGTTTCATCCTCAGTTTCTTCCTGGCTGCAGCCAAGTTATGTTGTGGCCATGCTATGGCAAGGGTGAACAGTGGAGGGACTTAGAGCTGCTTGCTGCCTCCAGGATGACATGCTGTCTCCTAAACTGTCACCTGCATCCCCATTGCCAGGAGTGACTCTAGCATGAGTAATGGTGTGTGGTTTTTGAAATCAGAGGGTCTGTGTTTGATTTCTCTAGGACTTCAGCAATGAAATGGAGAAGTTTCTTATTGAATTTAAAGAGAGATAGTCAGGGATCAGGTGTGTGGAAGAAGTTCTCACAAACTGGGGAAATGGTCTGGAAAATAAACAAAGGCATAGCAGCTTGGTGTGAAGAAGTTCAGGGCAGCTGGGTAGTAATCTACCTACCTGCACACTGACAAATGAAAAATGGCTGGGAAAGGGAAGCACAAGGAGATTGCAGCAGGTCGCAACAGTGTAGGACATAACCAGAATTGTCATGTGAGATAAATACCTGAGTTATTTGAACGCTGGAAAAGCCTCAGCTGCCAAACAGGTTCCAGTTTGAATTGTATCATTTCCTGAAAAGACAATGACAAATTAGAGTAAACCTGAAGACTGGAAAAATAATATCCAGGGAGTCCTGTGAAAAAAGTAACTGGAAGAACTGGGATTGGAGAGTGGACTGGCATCAGTCTTCAAACATAAAGAGCAAAGGAATATGCTCAGGAAGGCAGATCAGGGCAGGAGGTACTGAGCATTCAGGTCTTCATGTTTACTGGCCAATCTGTCTTCACTGTAGTATCTATCTTAAACTCCAGTATCATAGTGCAGATAGTTACTTAGTCTGCATACTTTACCACTGTGTACTGTCTTCTTTCCTTTTCTACAGCCTCTGGAAGAAATCTACTCTGCAGGGGATTCCATCATGATTCGATTCCATACAGACGACACCATCAACAAGAAAGGATTTCATGCCCAATACATAAGTACCAAATTTCAGGATGCATTGCACATGAGAAAATAGTTTGACTGCTCCTCACAGACATTCCCCATCTGAAGATCAAGACATTGAACTGAACCCTTTTTCTTTTTTTTTTTTATTTTTATTTTTAAAGCTTCTGTGCACTTGGCCAAAAGCAGTGTACAGTATTTTCTGTAACTAAAACTAAATCCAGTCTCAAAGGTTTGCCTCTGCAATTATTAGCATGACCCTTTCTTGTTAACATACCCAGGACCAAAAAATTGTCTTTTAATCATACCTGCCAGGGCATAAACATTGTATTTTGCACAACTTGCCATGGGGCTGAATGAAGACAACTTGAATTGAGAATAGCCTTCATCCCTTGCATATCTTGTTTCTAGGTGACATTTCCCAAGCATCCACATGAAATGTCTGAACATATTTTCTGGAGCAGGTGATTTGGACAGACAACCAGTAGGATTTTTTCAAAGGACTTTGTGAGCCACCCGCTCTCCCCTACCTGCCCCAAATACTCTGTGCAATAAGAGAACAACCAGATGGCTGTGCCTGCATTACTCTTTCTGTCCTGTCTATTTATTGTCTTGCTTATTGTTGAGTGGAGATCAAGGCGAGGGCCAGGGACAGTCTCTTTAGGGCTGCTAGCTACTTGGATTCCAGGGAATGAGAAGGACCCGGTGTTTGTTTTGCAGTAATTGTCACGGTATATGTTAAATGGAAGTACTTGAGTGCAGTGCCCAAGGGAAGGGTGGTGGCTGACACGGAAATGCAGTGGTGGGATGCAAGGCATGACTGTGTGATGGTGGCAAAGCTTAGTAACGGGAGTGCTGACAGCATGCTCCAGTTACACCACCACGCAAGGCAGCTCAGAGGGCTGTGGCAGCAGTCCAGGCCTTGTCTTAAATAAGGAATCTCTCCTTCTCACTCTACCCATGCCTGCTTTCTCAGCCTTCTTTACGCTGCTTCCTTTCCTTACTACCACTTCCCTATGAGCCCTTCCTTTTCACAGCTGAGCTGCTCTCCCCAGGGCTCCCCACCACAACCTACAGGAGTGCTCTGCAACTTCAGCTGGCCAGAACATCTCACTGAAGGGAACGCCGGGGCAGGGGGAGTCAGGGTGTCCCTGAGGCAGAGGGACACAGGCCATGCTACAGGTCAGCTTTGGTGATCTCTGGATACCTGTCAAACGTGTGCAAGCTGCAGGCATGGGACTAGGAATGGAAGAGCTCTTCAGGTTTCTGCTTCCTCCCCGTTTGTCACTGGTGCATGGCCCAGTCTCTTAACTTCATGGCAAGTGTGCAAGCGAGATGGTGACTTTGACTTAGAGCACTTAGAGCTAGAAGGCTCAGACATGTTCTTGTTTGCTCATGAAAGCTACCCAGCTACAGGCTTGAAGAATTAACAGGTAGCTTGGTGCTTCTTTCAGAAAAAAATAAGGAAAAATGTGGTTTTGGGGGAACCACTGTAATTGAGCAGTTGATATGGGAGGAAAAACAATACTTTATTCTGAATGTTTCATTAAGGCACTCATGGGCAATTATGAGCTAAAAGCTGAGGTGTGTTAGCTTTAATAAAGTATTTATAATCCAAGGATTACTATGTTTACATAACCATTGTGCTGTCAGGCTTCGGGGTGGCACCTCCTCTCTGGTGTATGACTGTGGAGAAGTGTGGGGCCAGTGCCACTGTCAGGCACAAATGACATTCCTGGAGATAAGGGCATTTTCAGATGGATAATAAATAGACACAGCCCTCTCCAGAAATCCTTGACTAGAATATGGTCCAAGTATTGTGAATACTAGGAGAAGCAAATGCATGAAAATATTTTCTTGCTTAGAACAAGAAAAGTAAAGTAATTTATATACACACACAGAGGATTATATGTATATAAAATGTGCATGTAGAAGACCAGTAGTCAAAGCCTTAATAAGTGTAATGTGAACAATACTGTACCATTGACTATAGCTTTATTGCAGGCTGTATAAAATCATGTTATCTCTGTTTTGGTTTTGGTTTTTTGGTTTGTTTTATTTTAGCTCTGCTTTGTTTCTCTTTTTAGATTTTGTGGCCTTTTTACAGGCAACACCTCTGATCTCAAGCTGTTTGACCATGCAGGTCTGGGGAAGTGAGCTTTGCTAGATGGGGTGTGTGTTTGTCCTTCTCTTCCTTGCTCCAGTTCAAGCAAAATTACAGTGACTCAGGTCTGGAAATAAAAGTGTGACATCGATCCCTGTGAAACAGAAGCAAAGTTTCAGGTGACAAGCAGCAGTTCAAGTTTCCTGACCTTTTAGTGGCAGCAATGGCTCTAGGGAAAGGTGACTGTAGCAGGTTCCCATGTACTTTAAATCTTTGTTCCACGTTCTGGTAATTTCCCATCTACCCCAGACTGGTTTGTTGCAGATGCCTGCAATGTGGTTTGACAGATCTACTACACTTGTTAGTGTTCATCCAGGTGTCTTTTGTGACAGTGTGTTCACAAATGTTGTACTGTGTATTCCAACCAATGATCTATGTAGAATATTTCTGCTGTACTGACTGGACTTAACAGTCAATAATCCTAAATGTGTGAAATTTTCTTAAGGAAAAAAATGTCAAACCCTCTGATGTGTGAATATGTATTCTGGTCTTTGTGTGGTTTTACATTTCACTAACTAAAATAATTTTTAGAGGGGGAGAAGAAGAGGGTGTGGGGACAATCACAAATGTACCTGTGCCCAGAACAAATCTCTGCATTCATTAAAGGCTGTGGATTCAGTTGCACATTCTGTTGTATGCATGCATTTTCCACTTCCTCAATGGGAGGAAATTTCTTATTACGTTCCTTGTTCTGCCTACTGTTGTTTGTGTCTGCTGCTAATAACAGGAAGGAACTTCCCTGTGGGCCTTTAGGTTTGTCTTGGCTTTTGCAATCAAGGGAGCATTTAGAAGGTGGGGCAGAGAAACAAGTTGGCCAGCCAGAGGGCTATGTTATTCCATGGGCTGCTCACACTTTAGGGGGCTGAGATGCAGGTCTGCAGTGATAAATACCAGGGATCTGGGAATTAGTCTATAAGTATTTTTCAAAGGACTAGCTCATTTGCTACACTACAGGCTACGGCCTTCAGCAGCAGGTCCCAAAACCCAGAGAAATGAAACTCCTGTGCAAAGGACAGCAGGATGAGGCAGATGTTCCTTACTGCGAAGTTGTGATCCACATTCGGTGGCAGCAAAATGCTGCTAAGGCAGCACCTAAAATGCTTTTCTTCCTCTTTTTGTCCACTGCTTGCTGTCTACCCTATTTGCTAAAGATCATGTCTTTGTTCTTTCCCCAACACATGCATAGTTCATTTATGTCCCACGACCAAGAACATTTCCTGTGGTGAGTGTCACAGCTACCCCAGCCTTCGTACTGTCTGTATTTCCTCCCAGCTGTTCCCAAAGGCGAAGCAGCAATGGAGATGACGTAAGGAATAAGCATCCCCATGTAGCCTCCTGCACCAGAGTACCACGGCACAGTATGATCCTGTGGCACAACTTACTTCAGATAAAGAATGGTGCCGCAGACCAGACAGGCTCATTGGTCTCAGCATCAAGCCAGCAGAAATCTTCCACTTTGTTCTGGCATTTCCAGAAAATCCTCTGGCAGATGAGGTGCTAGCCTTAGAAAGCAAAAGTAGGATTCCCCTCTGTGCCTCACGTTAAATGCACTCTTAGAGCCAGAAGCTGCCTTATTTGCCATGCAGCTGGTAGAGAGGAGATGGAGGCTTCAGTGCCCTGAAGCCCAGCTTCCCAGGTGCACACCAGAGCCGTGGGTGTGCTGGGACCCAGTCAGTTTGTGAGTCAGCCCGAGAAATGCCATCATCTCTTCCTCTTTACAGGGTCTGCATGTATTAGCAGGAAGAGAAGCTTATCCTAAAAGGAGCACTAACCCTGACATTGGGCAGTCTGCTGTTACTGCATGCAGGGATTTTTTGTGGAGAAGCGTGAAATGGTGAGTGGGAGTTGGTTGGGTCTTTGGATGGGAGTAGTGGGGGAAGGTCAGAAAGCAGGAGAGGTGAGACCACTGGACCACATATCTATTGGTTGAAGAGCTCCCTGGGAGTGTTTAACTCTCCCGTTCTCTGCCCCAGCCAGATCAAACTGACTCCTTCATTAGCTCTGCTTTTCCTTATGGCGCAAAAGACAGTTTCAGATACCTGCTTGGATTTTAGCATCTGCCCCCAGCCTTTCTGTCCTGGAGATATTGCCTGGGCTTAGGGCAGTTGGAGCAAAGAGGAGGCTGGTGCCCTGGGTTATGAAGCAGACCTCTGCAAAGTCATTCTCATGGGCAGGTGTCAAGTGGACCCAGTCATTGTTCCAAATGAAAGAGTGTTTTTGCATCCAGCTTAGGATATGTTGGATATTATCCCAAATATTATCCCCTGTGTGGTTATTTATCCCCTGAGCATGCCCTGCGTTCTGAAGCTGTTTAGTAACAGAACATTTTCTTACTGCCCGGTGCTTCTCATGCAGTTGTTTGTGAATTGTTGATAGATGTTGTTTGTCACGGTTTTGTTCATCGCCTGAGATGAATCAGCATCCCAGTGGGCAGGAAGGACATGAATATGAATCATCCCCCCTGAGACCTCCAGATGTAAGCCATTTTTTAACTTGTTCTCAACAAAGCATACATGCTGCAGAGTTCCTGATTGCAGGACTGTCTCTCAAGGCAGCCTTAGACTACTGGAAAGCTCAAGGTAATCTCCTCCCCATTGTGCCTGGGCCTCACATGATTGCTGTTTCTGCTTGCACGTCTGTCCATTTGATGCAATCCCAGATGAGTGGTCAGCAATGGCTTGCCATTGTTTTAGAGTATACAAGCATTAGAACTGCAGCCTTCATGGGAAAAAATGGAGGGATAGACCTGAGATGTGGGCAAATATGATATTTCCTTCAAAATAGTGCTAAACATTTCCAAAGGGAGGTGGGAATTCTTGCACACTGTTTTCTCTGCAGTACTCACATGGTCTCTGAGTGCCTTGTGACAACCAATCACAGAAATTATATTTTGCTGCTCGGACTTTTACATGACCATGATGCAGGGGACAACAAGTATCTATCTAAATGAAGATCAAGACAAACACAACAAACTGAACATCCAAACACAACCAAAGCCCACAGGAACAAAGAAGCCCAGAAGAAAGTCATCTGTGGTGGAATATTTTTATGAAAACCATCCAGCCTCTTATTGAAAGAAGGGCACCAAATTGTATCTGGGGCCAGAAATAAGAGACAATACCCTTTTGCTAAACTAATTCCTTTTAATAAAGAACGTCTAAATCCCTGCAGTGATACTGCTGGTAGAAAAGAGCAGCCAGAGAATTGGTTGCAATTTTCCAACGCTCAGGTAAGTGATCTCCTTGCAACAGCCTGCAAAAAGCATGAATGCATTCTTTTCATTTGGGAGAAAGCCCCCAGGCTGCAGGACACCGTTCCCCTCCAGCACCATGAGCCTTCTTGACTGGAGGTGTGCTGCAACTGCTCTGAAGCTGCTTGCAGGCACCAGCAGTGAGCAAGCACAGTGGATGACAAAGACAGGATCCTTGCCCAGGAGGGACAGCCCTTCCCACAGGGTGCTGGCCACAGGCTCTGCAGACCTACTCTGCAGTGTGACAGCAGATGTGGGCACTGCCCCAACCCAAATAAATAACAGCTCAAATCTTCATAAATAGATTTTTGTTTATTGGATCATTAATGTACACACGTGCAGCACTATCCATCTGCAAAGCATGGTCGTGGTGGGACATGTGCTGCAGGAGCTGTCTTGGTGCTGTTTGATGCAGCCACTGCACTCAGTGATCCTGTGACAGAGCACCAGTGCAAGAGGCTGCAATGTCACCCAGAGCCTCCTGTGGTGTGGTGGAGTTCCAGGAGGCTTCAGAGGTCTCTGCTTTGTGCATGTTCCTGTGTTTGGACTGCCTTCCTGAAGGCCTGGGAAAGGTGGACCAATGCTCCTGCTGTTGATTTTAGTAAAGGAGATGTAAAAAGAACAGCCAGTTTCAGGACACTATGGAGAGTGGTTCAGTGCTTTTCAGCGGGGGACAGCACAGAGCTGGTAGGCAGGAGGTACATTGCCTGTCCCACTCAGAGTCGGGGTTATGTTGAGCTCCTGGAGGTTGACAACAGACTTCAAGGTAAAATTCTGTAAGATGGTGGCTATGAGTAAGAATATCTCCATTCGTGCCAGGCCCTCTCCAGGGCATATTCGTTTTCCTGAAAGTGAAAGCAGCAAACACTCAACAGGTGTTTCTGAGTAGACCAGAGTTAGTACTAAGCAGTTGTGTTGCACAGCTTTGTTTACTACACACAGCCATAGCAGTGAGATGACTGTCAGGGTTACTGAGGACATTTTCAAGAGAAGAATTTGTTGGCAAAAGGCCCTTGACAGTTTGGATGTGCGTATGAAGGAAGAACAGGAGCAGGAGAAGACTTAACCGTGGAGGAAACATCGCAAGAGTCAAGATGAGAGAGAGCAGGGTGACATAAAGCACAGGTGAGAAAGTGGAAGGTTGGGCCTATTGGTAAGTGAATGGTTGCATGTAGCCTAAGAGGTACTTAAAAGTTACTGGGGAAAAGTAGAGCTACCACAGAAAGATTCGTTCAGGATGACTGGGGTGGTTGTGTAGGAAGGTGACGGGTATTTTAGACAGTGTCAGTGGATCCCATTTACATCATTACATTGACAACTCCTAGTAGGAAATTTGAGAAGTCATGAGGCCTGAAAAAGATGGGACATGCCACTGGAGATGCAAGCAGCAGGGAGGAGTTATCCGGAGAGCAGTGAGCCCCAAGGAAGCACCAGTGGGACCATGTTGGGAAGAGGCCATGTGTGTTGCAGGGAAAGGCAGGGTGGTCACCAGAGGAGGAGGCTGACATAGAGGAAAAAAGCAAAACTGTGCTTTACCTGCTGAGAACGGCATGAAGAAATCACTCTTCCTAAAGGTGCCGTTCTTGTTCAAGAAATGTTCAGGGTTGAACTCATGTGGGTTTGGAAACTCTTTACTGTCATGGAGGACCGAACTGAGGATGGGGAAAATCGTGGTGCCCTGAAGCAACACAAGAAGAGCAGAACATGAAAGGCAGGCAAATTAAATCATTCAATCTGACTGCCTGCCAAGTTGAGATTGTGCTTCCCTGTATAACCCTACCAGTGCCTTTGGTTTCCCTTTGGGGACCCTTCTTTAGAGGAGGCAGCTTTAGGGAGGCTCTACTGAATGTCACAGCAGTTTATGGCTGCTCTTCCTGAATACTCCCTCTTGCCTCCAGAACATTTATCCTCACTTTGCTCTGGTCGTCAGGGGACACCCCACCTAATTCTCTTTCTTGGTGTTTCACAGTAATGACCTTGTACGTGCACTATGTCTGTTCTTTTCTGTGAGCCCAAAAAATCAAAAGCACGCAAGGTTGTGGAAAAGAAGCTCAATTCCCCTCTCCTGACAAATTTTTCCTGCTACAATCCTCTACCTTCCCACTTCCTGACCAGCCATTAAGAGGGGCTGGAGTAATCAGCAGCAATGACACAAGAGTTCTCTGCTGGAATTTGAGCAGTTCTCTGGGTCCTGCCTTATGATTTTACACAGACAGCTGGAAATTCCACCACCAACAGCCCATGTACTGCTGTTTCCCAGCTGCCCACAGTCACCCAGAAGAGCAACGAGCACTGCTGTAGTGGGCCAGGCCGAGCCATGGGCTGCCCTAGCCCACCAGCCTACCTCTGGCACTGGGCAGCAAAGTGTGCTAGAACAGAGCAAACAGGTTTGGCTTGTTCCATTGAATGCAAACATACCCTACAGCATTTTGTGGCTCAGGGTCTTTCTTTGCTCTATAACCAGCAACTGACTTTGCTCCCAAGCATGTGCACAGGCTGTCTTGGATGGTGGTGAGCAGCTCCTCAACTTTGTTGCCTTTTGTGTGAAGAGTCACTGCTCTGGGTTTTCGTGAACCCACTGTGCTTCTGCAGATAGGTAAAGCTGCAGAGCAAGGGAACAAGGGTGTTGGTCAGAGCTCCTGTTCTTGTCTTGGCCCATGGAGCATCAACAAGGGAGTGCAAGTGAGCTACAGCTGCCTGAGGATAAAACCCTCACAAAGGGCTGGGTGAAAACAAGGTCAGGCTACAACACTTCTAACTCATGGCTTGTAACTGACAGCCTAAGAACTGCTGAGCTTGGGGGAGCTAACCTTAGGAATGACGTAGTCTCTGAAGCTGGTGTCTTTGGTCACAGTGTGAGGGAGACCCAGGGGGACAAGAGAGATGAAGCGCTGGATTTCATGGACCACTGCATCTGTGTAGGGCATCTGGGTCCGGTCAGCCACACAAGGTTTTCTTGATCGTCCTACTACATGGTCAATCTCTTCTTGAATTTTCTCTGTCATGAGAGGCACAAACCATCAAATGAATAAATAAAACCAAACCTATCTAAATAGGTTGCCCTAAGCTGTTTACAAATCATAGATGGCAGGAACATTATGTTGGTTTTGGTGCTGACTAGAACACAGCTCCACTGCTGCCCATGCAAAGAAAGTTCTCCTATTGATTTGGCTAAATAAAGATGTGAACACAGTCAGGTCTCGCAGAGAGAGAGACAGAGGGAAGGAGAGAGAGAGATGAGGGGAAAATTTGGGAGAAGGATGTGGTGTTAGTCATGTGCCCAGCCCAGGTGAATAGCTAGAGAGGAAGAGTTCACAAACTGGTACCTTGTATCTTTGGGTGTTTGAGAAGAAGCAGAAGCCCATATCGTATGGTGGTGCTCGTTGTCTCAGTTCCAGCAATGAACAAGTCGAAGGTGCTTGTTATCAGGTTCTTCATGTGGAAACTAGAATTGGGACGATCTTTCTCCTAAGGAAAAGGCTTTGTTTTTTCTCTGGCTGAGCTGAGAGAAGTGGCCCTTTCTCATGTCATCCCAGGCCTCCCTTTTCTTCTAGAGCTGTTGCATTTCTCTGCTAAGGTGCAGCAGCCATCTGGGGCATTGCAATGCTACCTTGAGCAGTAAACTCAATCCCAGAGCAACCTGCTTTTAAGCTCTGCACTGAATAGTACTCCACTGCTTGTTTGCTGTGCCAACTGCTTTCCAGTGAAAGAACTGCAAGACCAGACTGAAAAAGTCCCTGTGTTTTGGTGAGAGCAGAGGAAGCTCTCCCCCTCCAGGCAGCTGCAGGTGGTGGTGGCTGCTAAGCACTCAGACCCAGAGCTATAAACTCTAGTATAGGTGATATCTGGGGTATTGTTGCTGTTTTCCCATTGCACAGCTGACTGGGATGGGTTTGTCCCAATGTCTGTGTTACTCATGAGAGGGAAGGACTCAGAATAGATGTGTTTGGGGATGAGGGATGAGCTGGGGCCATCTATCTCCTTACCTCCTGCATTTTGCTGAGGAAACAGTCGATGAAATCCTGAGGGGAGTTGGGATCAAAGGAGGCTTGGTGCAACTTCACCTCCTCTGCTGCAAAGGCTTTTAGAGCATCAAATTCTGCAAATATTTTGTTGTGTGGGCCAGGCAAGTAATCCAGGATATTTGAGAACATCTGGTACAGCTGGAAGGAAAGAAAGAGGAAGGTGCCTAGTACGACATTTGCCTCATCCTTTGATGTTAGCAAAAAGCCAAGAAAAGCCGCAACCCTGTCAAATGAGGCAAGCAGAAGGACTATGAGGCTGGGCAGTCTGACGGGGCTTGCTCAGTAGTAGTGGGAACCTTACAAGCGGGGAAGAAGGGTATCCAGGACTATTGGGAAGCCAGCGCCTAGCTGGCAAAGCCAATTCCATTGGTGAGGGAGTTTCTTGCTCTTGAATGAAATCCCTTCTATGCAGCAGAGCATTGATGGGGTCCTAAATAGAAGCCTGAAATGGAACTTCATTGAAAAGGAGGCCTCCTGTTCCCCTGGGAGGATGTTGTCACTTTGTTGTGAAATGCCTACTAAATGTACCTGTCCCCAGCGGGAGTTCATCATCTCGAAGATGTTGTTCATGTTGTTCATCAGGGCCAAGAACTTCTTGTCTTTATAATCATATCGTTTCCCAAAGACAATGGAGCATATGACATTGGAGACAGAACAGCTCAGCATGAAGGTTGGGTCAAAAGGTGTTCCTGTGATTTCAGAAAAGTTACAGACTATAAAAAAAACCACAAAATGTTGTATGTCTACTGATTCGTACTGTGGGTAATCTCAACTCTGGTTGTTAGTGGCAATACCAGATCACAGACTCTGAATGACACAGAAGGGTCCTCCAAACAGAACAGAACATGATCACAAAATTATTACAGCTTTGTAATGAGGGGTAGCTGGTGCATGGACCAAATCCATAAGAACTTCATTCCTTGCTAAAGATGTGAGCTCCCTTAATACAGCCTATTTTTTTCAAACATAAAATATATTAAAAATTGACAGTACCCTTTGTTTTGTTGATCTCTTCCAGCAAGTAGTCAGATTCCTCCTGTATCCTCTCTTCAATGCTCCTCTTCCCCATTCCAAAGTTCCGCAGAGTGGTGAGAGAAAACCGCCGGACTTGTAACCATGGCTCATTGTTGCTAAAAACAATCCCTGCAGAGGAAGAAGGAAGAGGGAAGACCTGGCTTGGGCTTGCTGGGTGTGAGATGAACAGTGGCTCACAGTGACAGTGAACCCTGTCCCTGGAGAGCACTGACATGGTAGTGTCATAGCATACTGTGGTTTGGAGGTTCTGTAGTCCAACTGCCTGCTTTTGGCCTTCTCCGCTACATACCCAACATCCTTGTGAATAATTCATCACTCACCCACACACAGTGTCCCATGCTGCAGCTGGTGGCTGCTGCCCCTTGCCATTTCCCTGCCCATCTTTGAGAACAATCTGGCTCCCCTTCTCTGCTACCTCACCCCCTTTGAGTGGTGGAAGTCAGCAATTACAGCCCTCTCTGGCTTGCACTCACCCCTTGCAGTTTTCCCTTATGCAAGGTACACTCTAGCTCTAACCTGCAAAAGGCATCCTCAGCCCTTCCCTTCTCCTCAGAAGGAGCTCAGTCAGCAAACATACCCAATCCATTGTTAGCCCTGTCTCCTATTGGCATGTGTCCTCTGGCAGCAAACTCGTCCGCGCGATCAACCAAGGCTTCTTTCACCACATCATGTCCGTGCAGCACCACCACTGGGTCAGAGCCCAGGTGCACTGTGAACACTGGTCCATACTCTTCACTGAGCTGTAAAAATGCAAGAGAGAATATGTCCATGGAGCAAATAGTGAGGAAGAGTGGGGAAGTCTCCTTGCCGCTGCCTCCCACTGCAGGCAGTTAGCCTCACACACTGATAACATCAAGATTTGGTTCTCTCATGATAAGTGTGGATGTGGAGATAGGTCACAGTTATCAGGCCCTGAACAACATGGCAACAGCAATGAGGGGGAACAGCTGCAATCCCCATGACTTTTCTGCTCCTCTGGAATTGCAAGTCATCGAGCTATAGCCACAGGTTGACCCCATGCACAAGTCCCACACATTTCTCACCCACAGAAGAGAGAAGAAGAAGTGGCCTTACCTTCTCGAGGGTTTTGGCCAAGTTATTTGGTTTCACCTGCAGCAAGTTACCTAGAATGGGAAGGGGAGCTGGTCCTGGAGGCATCTTCCCCTTTCCAGACCTTCCCTTCCATGCTGCAAAGGAGAGTAGGCAAGCAATGCAAATCAGGAGGACAACAGTGGCTCCTCCCAGGAGCTCCATTTGCTTCTGTGGCTCAAGAGGGAGTGACTCCAGCTGCCAGAATCTGAGTTTAAATACCAAAGGTCCATGTTAGCTCAAGAGCAGGTTTTGGGTCACGTGGCTGAGTCAGTCGGTGTTACCAGTCAATCATTTGTTAGATTGCCCTGTGTTATGAAACTAAGACTTTTATTGGTATTAATTATTCATTGAAGACACACCTTATCTCAAACAACTGCAGACGCCAACAGAGATTAAGAAATCTGTAATGTGCTCATAAAACTTGTTTGGTTTCACCTAGAGTTAACTGTTAAAGAGATCATGCTAGGGACACACTCTCCTACTGAGGCGCTCACAGAAATTCACTGTCACAAGAGCATCTTCAAAGTACTTCAATGCCATTTAGGTTTTCTGTTCTTCAGTATTGATTGTGCAAGCCCTCAGTGGTGTGAGCCATCCTTCATTTTTTCTGAAATCTTCCTGACATTATTAGTAGTTTGCACTGCATGTGATTTGCCGAAGGACATGCAACAGTGTTTTCCTCAGTGCACAGCAGTAGCCTCAGTCTCTCTCCCTAGGGATGTCTGGCCTCACAAGAGAGGAAAGTATAAAATATCCATCTAGCAAGGGCAGAAAGGTCTCCAGACATGACAATAGACAAGAAAGGACTTGCTGGGTGAGATAAAACGAAGACATAAGAAAAGGGGACGAGACCTTGAGACTCTGACCTCTTCAAGGTCTCATAGAGGAGAAAAAGAGAAAAACAGGCAGACAAGAGAGAAATCCAGAAGTTGAGAGAGTCTCTGGGGAAAGGTTTCCCAAGCTGGGACAGAGATGCACTTGTCCGAGGCTGGGTATAGGTTATTGCAACCTGGCAACTACTCCTTGAATTTGCAATTACCGAAGAAGTTCATCCAACCTACTGCTGGAAGCTGGCATGCACAGGTTCTTGTTTTGTTGATGTCTGACTCCACTATGAGGAACTAGTGCCCTGGAAGTTCCCTAGGTGCTCTGGGAGACAGCAGAGCATGTCTGGTGTGTTGCAAGGGCTTAAAAAAGAGCTGGAGGCTTCCCGCCCAGGATTACTCCAGAGCCTGCGTACCTGCAGGGTCCCAACTGCAGTGGTGATGGCTGATAGAAACAACCCTCAGGGCTGTGCTCAGTTTGTTCAGTCTGGCCTTATCCCTCCGTCTCTCCTGAACTGTGACACATTTACAGGCAAAACTGATCAGAAGGTGTTGCAAGGATAGGGGATGTGGGACTTGGTGGGAATTAACAAGAGGCCTGGGTGAACTGAGTGCTTGGTTGGGGTGTGCTGTGTTTGCTGTGCAGCAGTGTGTTAATGTGAGTTTCCCTTTCACTCAGAGGAGCTAGTGAAGGTCTCCATCCCTTGCAAAAGTTTTTGTACCTTCCCTACGGAAGGGAGTTCTAAGTCTCTCGCATAGGTGCAATAATTTGCCAGTTGTTCTTTTTAAATCTCATTTTACTTCTTAGAGAGCCATACTCAATACTTTGGAGGAAAAACAGAATTGTCAACAACTTTTGGCTAGTTGCTGATTTGCTGGCCAAATTCCTGCATCAGCTCTGTGTTGCTGTCGGGGCAGTTCATGGAAGTTCATGTAGGTTTATGGACTTTCACCTGATGAAAGTAAAGTTCAGGAGAGTTTGCTCTGCCACATGAGGTAGCTGCTAGCTACCAGTGTTCATGACCTTGCCACCTTGTCTACAAAGTTCCCTTTTCCCATGACACTCAGACTAGTGGCCCACAGAGAGGTTTTCTTCACCTGCCTTGATCCTCTGCATGTCCTTCCTGTCTGTGGTGGTCTTGGGAGCTATCTGACCTGGTGCTTACAGCTGGGTCACTGTAATGCATGAGAACTATCAAACGGGTGAGGAAAAGATTTCTGAGGAAGAGACCTGCCTGTTTCACCTGAGCTAGGCTGCTTTCCACTTTCTGTAACAACTTCTTTCAAACAAAGCATTTAATTTCCGTGAATTTCAGGCTCATTTGAAGTGCCTCCCATCCCTACATGATCAAACACAGCTGTTTGATGTCTGTGTAGGAACTAGGAAAGGCCAGTTACCTGAAACCATTCCCAGCACAGGTACTCCTTGTTGGATCTACAGCACTTCCGGGGTTGTTTCATGTAGAATTATTCTTCAAGTCCACGTAGACATTTTTGCTGTCAGCATAATTAAAATATTGATGGATTAGAGTGTGATAAAAGTACTTCCCTATAGCTCCAAAGTACTTCACTGATTTTTACCCAATTATCAGCAGGTAATGCAGTCAAAGGAAGCATTCGGCAGCCACGCAATGATGATGCGATTTGGGCATGCACAATGCTCAGCTTCTAAAGAGATGAAACCTCCCTCCCTGCCGAAGCCCAAATGTTTCCCCTGGGTGCCTCTCCACTGTTGCTGCCCAGTGCCCAGGCAGGCACTGTGGGGAGCACAACTGGTTCATGAAGGCTGCTCAAGCCTCAGCCACACAGGCAGCCTGTCAAGATCCATTGCCTTCATCTCCTGTTGCGCAGAGCTCTGACAAGGTCTTACACTTTGTGGAACAGCCATCCTGGTTGGCGCATGAAATTAGCAGAGATAGGTGCAGTGATGTTCTTCACCAGCTGACAAGCTGGGATTGTGGCGTCCTGTACAGCTGTGCAGCAAAGATGGGCTCTGGGCTGAGGTGGAAGAGCAAAGGAAATGCTTCCCTCAGACTCAGCTGCTGCCCACCATGCCCATGGTGAGGGCTGGCTGGGGCCAGTGTACTGATGGCTGCACAGTGCTGTGCAGACATCCAGGAGCTGGAGGGTCTGCTGAGGGCAGAAGTGTAAAGACATTCACACTTCCATTGCATGAATGCAGAAATATGTATGGAAAGAACAAGGAGGCATTCACTTAGTGTGGCTGCCCGATGTGTGGCTGGGGAGAAGGCTCTCTGTGAGACCTTGCATTTACAGGCAGGCAATGTTTGCTGGCAGGCAGAGTTTTCTCTGGGATCACAGAGGCTCCCTTTCCCTGTGTTTCAAGCCCATCTTAGGGGCCCACCTGCCAGTTTTTGGGGTAGGGGTCCCAGAGAGCACACCATCCTGCCACTTAGCAGCCAGGCCTGAACCAGTCCTGCAACTATCCCCCCACAAGCACACTGCAAACAGGGCTCTAAGTCCACAGACAAGAGTGTTTATGGGGAATCACCACTGTTCAGGTCCGCAAAGCCTCCTGAGCTCCATGATTTCCCACAGACTTTATGTGGAGGGCTATTTCTGTGCTTTTATATCAGCACCCTGTGTCTGGGTGAACCAGTACAATCTTTAACAGAGTAAAAGAGAATTGTCACTAAGTTTCGCACTCATGCCATGTAATGAGCAATTAGAGCAGCAGTAGGGTGCATGGGGAGAAGCAGACAGATCTGCATGTCCCAGCCATGGGAAGAACTCAGGGTAAAAAAAAAGGTTTGAAGACCCTCCTGGGGCTCTACAGTATGAATAGAGACCCATCTCTTGACATAAGCTCAACTCTCGCCCTTTGGTTTTCTTCAAAGAGTGCAAGCAGACTCTGCTGAACTCAGGTGAGGGCAATGGAAGGTGTTAAACTGCTGGGCTGGGTCCACCTGGACACTTCAGGGATTTCTGGTCCCAGCTGGCTCCACAATTTAAAAGGGCTAGGCTAAGGACAGCTGCTTTATGGGCCTTAGCAAGAGAGCAGGATGGGTATTGTAGGGTGTTTTAGGGCTGCATCAGGAGCTATGCTCTTCTGGGTGTTTCTTGGTCCCCTGGCTTTGGTTTTGGGGGCTCATGTCAGTGTTTTTTCTGATCCTGCCCTGCTGATTTGTGGCCAAGAAAGCTTACAGCTCACCTTACCTCCAGGCTGGGAAGGGAATGCTTCATTTGTGCTGACTACCTGGGGTGAGGCAATGTCAAGAGGCATTTTTAGCCATATCTTTGCCCAAATGCAGAGGTGCATGGAATGAAATGAAAGGAGCAGGTTTTAATGTGAAGTGTTGCTGAAGAGCTTCTGTGCATCTTGCACAATCAGAGGGCTGTTTATACACAGCAGTCAAGGATTTGGTGAAGTGCTGTGTTTGGATCTAGATGGTCTTGTCTGCCAGTTTTTCTCACTGCTGTTCCAGACCCTAATACTGGCTAGGTGTCTATTTCCTACAGAAAGGTGGTATTGTAGTGGATCCCATCTGCAATGTAGGATGCTGAAGACCCTGCTGCTGTGTTCTCTTTCCCTAGATACTGAAGGGAAGGCGCATACTCTACAGAATGACTCTGACTGTGGGCTCTTGGTATCTGGGACTCCAGATGGCTCCAGGAAAGTATTGGTCTCTTATGCTGGCTGTTATGTCTTTGAGTGGGTGAGTGACCTTAGGGATTTCTGCTGGGACTGTGACTACTGCTGCTCTGGCTGTCCTGACTGGTGTGGCTTTCCCCTAGGATGGTAATTACCTTATACTGGTTGGGCTTGAAGGAACAGACGCTGCTGGGCAAAATGTTCTTCATGAAGAGATGCTGCTCAGGTGCCCTGTGGACCTTTTTGGTAAGATACAAGCAGCTGTCAGAATCTTGTGGTGATGAGGGCCATTCCTTTCAGATAGCTGTTCCTAGTCACTTGGGGGGCTAGGAAAGGGGACTTATTGCTGTGCAGAAAACTTCATGGAAAAGGGTTTGGACATAGGAGCCACCAACTTGCTGGGGACTTGTGCCTCTCTGCAGGGTCAGCAGGTGAATATGTTCATTGTGTCTCCCTGCCATATTCTGGCTATATGAGTGCCTGAAAGTTCGGGATTGAACTGGAGACTAGGTACAATGATTTTCTTAACTACCAAGAGTTGATCTAGAACACTTTAACTTGACAGATCTGATATAAGTCCAGTTTCCTGTACATGGCTTCAGGGGGAGTCTCCGTTCCATGGAAATGCAGGTCCCTCCTGAGCAGGTTTCCATGCCAGATCCAGGCCATGTGTTTGACCCTCATCTGACTCTAACTTCCCTTGATTCATATGCAGAGTCACCAGGACACCTTCCACCAGTGTCCTTCATGTCTTTGTCCACCTGCTCTTGTGCTTTAGCTGCAAAGTACTGCTGTTTTTTTCCAGCCCTGGATGCTCCAAGCGGTAGTGTCTGTTCGGCTGTTCCCAGCCCGGACCGGCTGCTGTGTGCCTCCCTGCCCATCAGCCAGGGAGATTGTGAAGCACGAGGCTGCTGCTATGACCCCAGAGACAGGGTGAAGCCTTGCTACTTTGGTAACACAGGTAAGCCTGAGCAGCTCTCCTCCCTTCCTCCTGAGCTGCTGCAAAACTGGATTCCTCACTTTGTGGGCAGGGCAGGGTTGGTGTGTACCACTCCTACAGGTGGCTCAGGGCTATGTTTTTGGCTGTCAAGAATATCATGTCCCAGTGATGTGTCCAGCATTTTCTAGTGTATTGCAACAGACCTGGTTTTATGGCCAAAACAGGTGTTGTTGTTGGAGCTGGTTGCACTTGTCTTGCTGTGCTTAGCACTTGTTTTGTGAGTTAAAGGCAGGACAGCTTGCAGGAATTGCTGGCCTTGTCTTGGTTGTGATGGTAGGGCCTCCTTTCCATCCCTCTTCTCCCTGAACTCAAGACTGATTTTATTTTTTTTCCTCCAGTGACAGCTCATTGCACACCAGATGGCCTGTTTTCCATTGCTGTTTCTCGAGATGTGACTCTGCCACCTGTTGCCCTGGACTCAGTGCAGCTGGCCAGTGGACACAGTACTGGCTGTGTCCCTGTCCTGAAAAATAATGCCTTTGTTGTGTACCAGTTTCCACTCTCTGCCTGTGGCACTACTTTTCAGGTAAGAGCTGCAGCTGTTACTAGGCTGGAGCAACCTGACATGGCTTTGGCTGCTTAATGGACATTCTACAGACTTCCAGAGGCCAAATACTGTTCTCCAGCCTCATATTGATCCAGCCTGACTTTACCACAGTGATGGTGCCTATCTGTCATTCCAGGTGACTGGAGACCAGGCCATATACGAGAATGAGTTGGTGGCAAGCAGGGATGTGAAGACTGGGAGCCTTGGCTCTGTCACTAGGGATAGCATTTTCAGGTATTACCCTGGGGCTGATACTGCTGGGTGCCACTGTGTCCAATGTTGCTAGAGAATTCCTGCTTGTCACAAGCTCTGAATTCACATGAGGGCACTGGAGTAGGTTAAAGACTGGTATGTCTCTAATTAGTAGGAATAAAGCTGGCGTTGATCAGTGACACTTTGCAGATTCTCAAATCTAAACACTGAAGAGAATTTCAAGTATTTGTTAAAAGGAAGTGCTGGCAGAAAGGGGATATAACTAACTAAAGCAGATGATATGTTGCCATATTGGAGAAACGAGGTATCAGAGTGACTTTTCTTCTTTGCCTGATTTGGAGCTTTCCTTTCCTTTCTCCCCAGGTTACATGTCCGATGTAGTTATTCCATCAGTGGGAGCTCCATTCCCTTGAGTGTTCAGGTCTTCACATTGCCACCACTCCCTGCTGTGTCCCAGTCAGGTCCTCTGTCTTTGGAGCTGCGTGTTGCCTCAGGTAGGAGAGGTTTATAGGACTTACTCAAGCCTCTCGGTGCAGGGCTCTGGTGTCTGATGAGTAATAGTGGAGTACTGATGGGTTAATGCAGCACTGCTTCCCTGCCATGGTGCAAACTTACTGATATGGCTATAAAGGATGCCTATTCCTGTTTCTTCCTGCTCTTAAATGGCTCTTGTGTTTCTCCTGTCCCAGATGGAAGCTATACTTCCTACTATACTGACAGTGACTATCCTGTTGTGAAGACTCTGAGAGACCCTGTTTATGCAGAAGTCAAGATCCTTCAGAGAACAGACCCAGACCTGATTTTAGTTCTGCACCACTGCTGGGCCACGCCAAGCACCAACCCCCAGCAACTGCTGCAGTGGCCAATTCTGGTGGATGGGTAAATGAGTTGTGAACAACTTTGGGTCAGGGGAATAACTTGCTCTTTTTTCACTGCTTACCTTTCCTCCTCAGGTGCCCTTACACAGGGGACAACTATCAGACACAGCTGATGCCTCAGAGTTTTGCCTCAGGACTACTGTTCCCCTCTCATTACCAGCGTTTCACCCTCTACACATTCACCTTTGTGGACTCCACTTCCCAAGAGAAACTCTCTGGGCTGGTAAGATGCTGTCCTGGCTGCCTAGCTTCATATTTAAGACAAGTAAAATGTGTGAGCAGTAAGAACCACTTCATAACTATGAGACTCTTGGGGGAGTGGGGCAAAGACTAGGAAAATCCCCTCCTGAAACAGAAGGGGGAGGTTGATGCCAGAAACCTTATTCCCTGAGGTGAATGTGGTAGAGATAAGATACGTCGCTGTATGTGTGACAGAAAATGTGACTACTAGAAGGGTAGTAGTTTACTTAAGCAAGTGTTAGCTTGTCTGGTGAATTAGCTTAGGGTGTGTGCTCTAGTTATGCTGACCATAAACTACATTTCTTGGCCAAAATTACTTGGAAATAACTCTGAGTACCTTTTGAAGCATCTGGGCTCTGAATCTCGTCGAGCTTCTCCAGTTAAGTCAAATTAAATTCACCCTGCTTTGTACTGTTTGCTCAGCACTCCTAGGATCAATTAATACTCAAAATTGGTCTCAGCTGTACCTAACAAGGTTCACGGTGTAGTGGTGCTCGGGCAGTACTCCAGGTGTCAGGGAGAAGTGCTGTAATGCCGGATTTGACCGAGTTTGAAAGCGCACGGTGTAAAGGTTTTGAAGCTGTCTCGCAGCGGACAGCAGAGGGCTCCAAGGCTACAGCCTGGATGTGAAACAAGCCGAACAGACCTTCCTGCCTTTCCCCTCCTGTGACCAGGTGCGCTGGTATGGAGTTTACTCTCCTCAAAGCAGCCCATATGGTGCTGTGGCTTTGGACTTGTTGCTAAAACTGTGTTGAAAACACATGTTCTTGCTGTTTGCTGACTAGCACTTGCAGAACACCAAGACTTTCTCCTCATTCTGCTGTCTCTCAGCCTTGTGTGAGTAGGCATGGAGTAGGCTAGAACCTGGGAGGCAGCAGAGCTGATTCAAATTGACCAAAGGAATATTCCATGCTGCACGATTTTATGTTCAGCAGTAAATACGGGGGGATTTCATCTTCCAGTGTAGATAATGCTCCAACTGCCTGGGCACTTCTCTGCCTGTAGAAGCCGGGTAGGTGACTTGCCTTTACATCACTTGTGCTTTAAGTTTTTTCTTCCCTCTCCTTCACTTATTTAACTATCTTTATATCTCCAGCTACAGGTTTTCTTGCTTTTTTTCTTCCTATTCTTTCTCTGCCCTGCTGGGGCAGAATAGGGGGAGTGAGGAAGCGACTGTGTGGGTGCTTAGCTGTCGGCTGGGGTCAACACACCGTACCAGGATACCACCAGTCTCCAGACACTGCCTGAGGGATTTCAGGCTGTGTTCCATTTTTCTCTAGGTGTACCTGCACTGCAGTGCTTCAGTGTGCCACCGGTCTGTACAAGAGTCCTGCACCAGCAGTTGCCCTGTCAGAGCCAGTAAGTGTCCCGGCCTTCTGCTTCCCTACCCAAAGGGGCAGCAAGGGCCTAGTCTCCAGGCTGGGGAGTAGGGCACAGGTAGCCTATGGACTAATTCCCTTGAGCCATGGACAGCTTGGCAAGGCATTTCCTGCTCCTTTCCTCTGACTAAGGGCTCTTCTTATGCCAAAAAGACAGAGGTCTTCATAGGCTCTTAGCTCTGTGTGGACTCACATGGAAACTTTGGCCCTCAGAGCTTCTCATGTGTTGAGAAGCAGACCTGGACAAAATTTGCTGACCTTCAGGGCTATACCTCTTCTTACCTACAGCCTTCACGTTGCTCTTTAGGGGGTAAAAGGAGTGCTGAGCATCCTTTTCAGGAAGGTACTTCCCATGTCTCCAGCAGAGGCCCTGTGATTTTCCTCCAGGATGAGCTGAGACAGGACACAGCCAAGGATGGCCTTGGTACGTGTGTTTTGCAGCAGAGCAGGGAAGGGGGCTGGTCTAAGGCCTTACAGAAAGGCTGGGCCTCTAAGGCCTCACTGGGAGCATTAATTGGGTTGTCTCTCCCCACAGGAGCAGCTGTGCATGCTGCAGCCCCCTGGGCTCTGGGATTTGCTGCTGTGGCAACCGGGACAGCTCTCTGTGTGGTGCTTGTGGTTTCTGTGCTGTGGCACAGGAAGGTGTCAGCAACACATGAACTCAATGGATTACAATAAAGCAGCTGTCAAACCCATTTGGTTGGTGGTATCCCTTCGCCTGGAGACCCTAGGTGTAAGATTTTATTTGGAAGGGAAAAGTTATCCAAATGGCTGTGAAAGCAAAGCTTTCCAAATGCTCCAAATTCATCTCACTCTGGAATTCTTCTGCTCCAGGTTTGGTGTTAACTGTCTGCCTTGGACAAACTGGAGACCTTGTCAAGGCCTGGGGTGCAGACTGAGGCAGGATTGGTGCTGGGTGGTGTCAGCATTTCTGTTAATGAATATAGTGGCCTTCAAAAGTAGTGACCTTGGCTCCATTCAAGCACTGAGCAGAGGTACAGCAAAACTCACTAAAAGGAGATCCTGCAGCTACTTCTCTGGGGATGCAGAGCAGGTATTTTGACTGTGCTGAGGACCTGGGAATTGCCCACTTGTCCCTAAGGCACTAGGTAAGTTAGGACTGTGCTCCTGTGGTAGGACTGGAAAGCAAGGATGCCAAAGCACTCCACAAATGGGCCCACCTAATGATGCTGTGCATGAACTTGCCTTTCTTGTCCTAGAAACAGAAAAGGCTAGGTGGCATTTTTCTGGTGAATGAGAATATGGAAACATCATTCCAACTGGAAAAAAATAAAAGGGTGGTTTGAACTTCAGAGGGAAAAAAAAAATCAAAATTTTACTTAGAGATTAATCTTAAGCCCTTAATGTGACAGCAGGCAGTTAAGAGTCTTCAAAGGTCTTGGATTAAAGCTAATTTGACAACACTGTTGGCATAACAGTGTTTTTCTTAATTTTTTAACTTCTTTTAGATGGGAAATAAAACTTGCCATTTTGAGCATCAGGAGCAGTTCAGGGTGGTGTTGTCAGTCCCAGTAGCTGGGCAGCATCCCTCTTAGCTTTCTGAGGTCCTAGGTGAAAAAAAGTACAGCAAAACTCTCCAGGAAGTAGAGGGGAAATTGGGCTCCACCCCCTCCTTCCTGCCCAGCCTGGGGGAGCTCTGGTGCTTGCACTCACACTGAGATCCACTTATGGCTGATGGAGTAGTCCTTGAGGGGAAGGAAAAATGTTTTTCCCTTTTTTCCTCTAGGGCTTGATTAGAACTCCTCCCTGTTAAGGGCAGGAGAGGAGTCTTAATTGTACTGCTTTGGGGCCTTTAAAAGGGAAAAGTAGCACTTATACATGGAAGCAAAGAACTGATCGTTAGCTTGCTTGAGGTAGCAAATACTGTTCTTTTTAATTAGGTTCTGCTGATACTGTGTGATTGGAGGGTGTTAACAAGTGGTGGGATCTGTGTTTTAACTCTTTTCCCATTCCAAGAAACTTCAAGAGTCATCTTATATTTTTACTTTTTAGCAGAACTGCTTTTCCCTGCTACTGACAGTATAACCAGTGATCTTTGTCTTGCATGCTTTCAAAACCTAATCAGAAGAAAAGACTGTTCCAAGTTGTATGGTGGGAGGGAGAAGGAGATGACAGGCCAGAAAAAATCATTATCTGAATATAGGTCAAACAGCCTCCTCCTTTGCAGCAGGCCTCTGGCAACTAAATGACCTTGGTACAGGTGGAGCTCTGTCTGGGAAAGCAGGATGTATACTTATGATGTGCCTCATGACAAGTCTTTAGCAGCTGTCTGTAATGTTAATTAACTGGGCAATTAGAGGAGTAATATAAACCACACCTTCTCAGTGCACCAGGCAGGGTACTCTGGCACTGGTTTTAACTGTGTATGCAAGCAAGACCTAAAGACCTCCTGTCTGCTACTGGAGCCTTCCTATGCCTCAGTAAGGGAGACAGAAATATTTGCTTAGAGAGCTTAGGTGCCTGTGTGGATGCTGAAGGGCTGTGAGAGTCAAGTCCCTGCTGCCCTTCATCAGGTTACTGAACCATCCCAAAATGGCAGGGGGCTTTGGGTGTGTAGCCTATGGGAATTGTGTAGACTCCCCTTCAGGGGGGCTGTCCCTTTGAGTGCAGAGCTCGGAGTAGGAGGCTGGTGTGATGCTTAGGGTAGGGTACATGCAGTGCTAAGTGGAGGTGGGTGAGCAAAGAAATGAACTTAATTCCCTTACCCACTCTGGGGAGCCTTCTGTGTTTAAGGCTTGCTGCTTGGTCCTCAGCTGGTGGGAAGGGCATGAGCAGCAGTGGGTTGAGTTGTTCTTGTGAAGCACTGGCACAGGGTGAAAGGCAACCCGGAGGTTTCCTCCTCTGGTGCATTGGCCCTGTGTTCACTGCCTGTTCTCCAGCGCCACTGCCGTGTTAGTGGCTCTCATGGCTCCTGTTATGCAATATTTGCTTCTGCAAGAAGTGTGTTCTTTTCCTTCTACCTTCACAGGTGCATTTCTGGCTTATTTTTTTTCTAGGCCTCTACTTTCTTTAGCTGAGTCTCATTGACTTTTCACGATTAATTCCTTTTGATACCTGTGTGTGACTTCTTGTGTCAGCACCCTCTTTAGCTTCACTCTGAACCACCTGGTTATACAGTTAAGTTAAAGCTGTTGGGGGTGCTGTACACAGTGTCTTAGACACCTGCAGGTGAAGGGAAGTTGCTCTGTCCAGGAGGGTGCTGCTGGCTGGGAATGAAGGAGCTGATGAAAAGCAGCCCTGAGGCCAGCCAAGATCTGTCATTTGAGGCTGTTGTGTAGTGCTGTTACTGAATCCAGATCTTCAGAGAGAAACCCCAGTGCTGAGCATCAGCCCACTTTGTCCCCAGTGCCTTCATTGGCTCTTCTTGGAAGTGCTGTGTGTGCTGCCTGTCTGTGGAAGCAGAGCCCAGCAACAGCACCCAATACAGGGCCACTCAGAATTAACACATATGTTTTGTCATAGCTGAACTTTCAAAAGGCTCTCCTCACCCTCTAGATCTTTGAGAACAGCCCCTGCTTCCAAAGAGCAAACCTGCTTCTTTGCCAAAGCTAAAAAAGTTCTTTAAAAGCTTGGAGGTAACAATTCTGTTTTTGACTAGGTATGCTCACCTGACACCCTAAAGGTATGGCAGTTGCTATACTACAAGCCAGGTGTTCATTAATAAAATAACTGAAAACAATTATCGTAATAGTGATACCTTTATTAAATTTCTTATGCTTGTATTACAATGGATCCTGGAGTGGAGAACTATACAGTATGTTACACATTATAAATACATTTATTTCTGAAAATACATGAACATATTTAATATAATGCCATAATGAAGAAGAGTGCTAGTTTATCTTAGTTTAAAAAAAAGCAAACACAAAACACCCAACAAACTTATAACAGGAATGGTGGGGGTTGTAGAAAATAGCAGTTTGTGATGCTATGTCTTAAAACACTTTAAATTCAGTTTGCACTGATTCACATTCTGTACAGTCTCTGTAAAAAAGCTGGAGGGATGACAGAGGGTGGAAGTTAATGCAGGATTTTTGTCCCCTATATTTATGGAGATATACAGACTATTCACAGAATAATCAAGTCATAAATCTTTCTAGCTTTGGATGAAGCTAGCAAGATATACAGTGAATAACCAAGTCCTGCAGCAGCAGCTACAACTGAAACATTAAACACAGCACCTACTTTAGGGTGCTAACCTTCAGTCAGCACAGCCTTTTTTTTTTTTTTTCTTTTTAATGGGCGTTTGGGTTGTGGGGTTTGGTCATTGTGTTTGTGGGGTTTTTTTGAGATGCTAAGTAACAACAGTAGCAACCCTTCTGAGTACTTGGAGAACCTGGCCTGAGCTACTGCCCTCACTCATCCCTGCAAACTATACTGGCCCTGGAACGGCATGGCTGAGATGCTCCGAATCCCAGAAAAGATCCTGCTCTGGTTTGGAGGACTCCAGCGGCTCCAGCTGATGTGGATGAACAAGGGAGAAGCATCTGTTACTGAAAGACTAAGCCTGCTGAAGTTGATCATTCCTGCCAGCTTGTCAGATCTTGGTTCTCAGGCAAGTTGGGGTTGCGGAGAGATTTTTAAACAGCAGTTGCTTGACTGGTAATTATATTGTAATTTATGGGGTAGAATAATCCTTTATCAAGAGGCAATGTTAGTTTACTTAAATCTTTACTCCATGTGTATTGATTATTTTGCTAGTACCAATAAGAGCTAGTGTGTAGAGATCTCTGCAACTATGGGATGTTCAGAAGCATGCATTGCCTGTTCCTTGAGTCAGGAAGCAGTGGACATGTGGCAATAAGGCAGCCACCACGCACAGTCATAATGTTGCACATTGTTAGTGTATCCCAAAAGAGCACCAGTTTATAAAGGATGTATTTGAATTACTTTCCCTTGCAGCCTTGCTCTCCTCCTCACCTTTTCCCAGTAGAGAGAGCCCAGATGGAGCCATACAGCAGCGTGACTGCCCCACCTACAGCCTCAGGCCCCTACCTGCACAGACAGAGCACTTGAATGGAACTCAGAAGTAGGAATTCAAGCATGGTGTCCTGTCCTCCCTCAAAAAAAAGAAAAAGATTGATTACAAAATGGCTGGGCTGCCCTGTGGGGCAGAGGCTGCCCTGGATGCCCCCTCCAGTCTCTCGAAAGGCTGATTCCTGCAGTGCTGCTTGCTCTGGTCTCCACAATGTGTGTACAGTGCCAGCTTCTGTGCAGAGTAGCACCGGAGTCCAGGGGCCTCTGCAGAAGGAGCAGACCCACAGGATGGGCAGCTAATGGTGGATTCAGGAATGACCTCAGCTTTACATACTTTATTTTCTGGCTGGATTCCAGTGAAATGGCACAGCTGGCCATAGGCTGCTCTGAAGGGAGGAGCTGTGCTGGGGACAAATGGAGACAGCCATTTAGGTCCCCCAGAGGGAGGAGGCTGTCTGTTCTACAGCCACCTCTGCCCTGGGTAAGGAGTCCCTGGCACACCTCTACATGATGCTGTGTCCTGTAAAGCTAATGTTTATTTCAGCTGGAGAAGTCCCCAAAAAGTAATGATAGTTTAAAAACTTCAGTGTTTCAGGTAATTCTGTTCCTAACCCAGAGAGGAGGAAGAATTTCCAAATCTTAAAAGTCTCTGTTGGTTGTGTTGCCAAGATGCTAACAGCAATTTTCATCTGTGACTTGACTTTTTTAAGTACACTTCGGATTCGGGAGCGAAGCCATACATAGCTGAGCATGTATCTGCCCACAGACCCTTCTCAACATCCCCCTTCCCTCTTTCCCTTCCAACACTCAATTCGGAGTTGCTCTGTTGACAATTGTCAGATGTAGATTGCACAGAGTAACCCCAGGATTCTTGATTTTGTGTCCCTTGGTGTTCTCGCCTTGATGTTCTGAAACAGAAATATGCAGTGAATGTGAGATGAGAGAGAGTTTCTCTGCATTTACCCTGTGGGCTGAGCTGGGAAGGTGGAAGATGAAGCTGAGGCTGGTTTTCTTTTGGTCTTCATTATGGACAGATTGTTTCTTTCCCAAGACATCTCGTTGGCTTATTATTTGGGAGTCTTTTGACTGACTGCAGATAAATTAATTTACTGCCTTTTATGTTTTGTAAAAAGGCTGCATGATGTAGCCTGTATGACTACAGTTGCCTTTAAATTGTGTGTTAGAGTGAAAAAAAAACAACAAACCAAAAGCTAGGGGACTATTCAAATTAAGATATATGGGCCAGTCCTCAGTAGGCATCAGTCCACATCATTTGAAATTCAAAAATTGGACCTGTTGCTGTCTTTGCATTCTGGAGTGTGTCTGGACGAAGGAACAGGACTGCCTCATTTTTGTGCCAAGAAGAGGTGAAAAACCCCAACTTACAAAGAAACACATGCTGCTTTACTTACTTTACCTTGCTCCGTTTCGCTCAGGTTATCAGAAAGGCCATAAGTTTTCATTCTTTGTATTTTGTCCCAGAACAATCATGGAGTTCCTCTCAGTTTTCCTCAGCTCTGAAGTCATAATATCTGGCCTTAAAGAATGGACAAATACAATTGGAGTTGACAGTGGCCAGAATGCATGGCTGTGTTCTTAACATTAATATGCTGTGCCTATGTATCTAAGATATACCCAATGCAGCTTCCCCCTCTCCAGTCTGAAATTCCATAACAGATGCTCCAATATTTGTGGCAGCATCCAAAAAAGAGAGAGCCACATCATGATGGATGGATGCAAACATCATTTTGTTCAGAGCAACCAGTATTTTCTGCCTAGCTGGAAGCTGGGGGATAGACTTGTGGTTGAACGTCACAGGGAGCTTAAAATTTCTGGCCTAAAATAATAAGTAGGAAATGAAGTATTTTGAAGACCAACACTAAGCTAGCTGCTGTAGACTGTCTCCAGGTTAATTTTTTGTTTGTTATTTATTACATATTATTGAAATTAGTATAATACATCCTGTTTGGTTGAAATTACTTAGCTCAGGCCTCCAGGACTTATGAGAGGCAAACCTTTTGAACCACTTTCTAAAGACATCTTTAAAATAGGTTCTGTTTAAGAAAGAAAAGCTGTAGTTTGTTTTGGGGGATTTTAAAAGCAATATTTGACAGATATTTACAAAAAGTAAAGCTAATAGCTTTTTACTTCAAATCTTTGATTTGAAAAATTTTCAACTCGAAGTCCTGACTAACGTGGTGCAGACTCTTTATTTGCAAACTACTATTTTTGGTTTTTTTCTAAATTTTGTACATTTTTATGTTTTGTTCTGCTCTTAGTTCTTTTACAATGGACTGGTCAAACTTCTGCCTTGATGTTCTTTAATTCTTTGGCGGCTTCTCAACCCTGAGTACAGTATTGAGAATACCTTAGTATTAATTTTCCATGTGAAGAGCAGCAACCTGGGTCTGAGGTTCCTGGGCATTTTTCAATCTTTACTATACAATATTGAAGATGGGATTTTGTAATGTTAAAACTGCACTGTCCTTCCTAGCTTACTTCAACCTAACCACAAAGTAGGCATCATACAGCAGCAAGCTTTTAGTGGCTTCAAACTGAAACCATCATCTTTATAATGAAAAGCACTGTATTTGAGGTTAGCTCATGCCCGTGAATCTGCATTAAAGCTGCAGCTCCCACAGATACCCAGGTGGGTATATCTGCACAGGAATGTCAGGAGGGGATTGCCCAAAGCTTCCTACATTACATCCTGCCCTGAAAAGTGGAGGACCATGTGCTGCCTAAGTTCATAACACCATAATGAAGTCAGTCATCAGTCTTTTCTGGTCCTTTGCACAGAATAGATGTTGCTTTGCAGGAGCAAATGTATTAGCAGGAAAAAGAAAATGAAATGAAAACCTGAGCCTGTTTAGAACAATGTATGACAAACCACTGAGTCTTGTGCCAGTATGTTTACCTTGGCAGGCCTCCCCTCTCTCCTGCTAGAAGAACCAAGTTCTCTCTGCTATGAGAATTCTTTTGTGTATGATAAAAAAAAAAAAGAGACAGAAAAGAAAAACAAAACAACCACCCTGGAGCAGATCATTCATCATACAGAGAGTGGGAGCATGAAAGGGGATTTGCTTTGACCTAGTTACAAAAACAAAAACAAAGAGACTTTCTCTAATTGCCCAAATGACTCAAGTGGGACTGGGTGTCAAAAGCAACAAATCTCTGCTTCCTTCAGAGCTGTATGTTAATACAGGGCACCAGGCTCCAGCCTGTTCCAGTGCAAGACCTGGAGCCCAAGAAAGCCCGGGTAAGCAAAAGCCAGCCAACTCCACATGTCTGCATGTACAAACAGGACCAGGAGCCAGGACAAACATGTTTCATAAATTATAACAAAGACAGTGGCTTTAAATACTGAGAGTATCAGGGCTTCAAGGTTTGCTTTGCCAGGAGCTGCAGATGAGTGAGACTTTATTGCTTTACCATTCCGATACGGCTGCAGGAAGGGTCTGTTACCGTCCAGCAGCATTTGCTGGTCTATCATTGATCCCCTAAGCCTAACTTTTTACTTTGTAGGAGCCTGAGGGAAACTGCATACCCAAACTGCCATATGAACAAGGTGCCCAACTTTTCCAGGCACCAGTGAAAAGGATGGGGTTGGTACACTGCTGTTGCTGGGTTTGGAGTAAAAAGAGCAAGATCAAATACAGATAGAGCTGGGAAATAAGTGCTAGAATGCAGGAGAAAAAGAAATGGAGGGAGATAAGGCACATGAGTAGATGCAAGGGTTTTGTGTAGATGTACGGGAGAAAAAGGTTAGTAGAAGAAAAGGCCATTCATCAGCTACAGAAAACAGCCTGCAAAAATCAATGTACAAGAGCTCTGTAGATGCCTGGATACAGCCAGGTAAAAAATTGTCCATTTGGCATCTCATTGTACAGCATTTCCATGACAGTTGTCCATTCTAGGAGACTAATTTCTAGGGAGCTAGAATTTCTGCTAGGAGCTCTTGGGCTGACCCTTCATTGGAAATACATTAATTTAGACAGCTGAGGAGCTAGCCTTCAATTCTCATGCAGGGAGTGCTGGTGCTGTCCTCTGTGCTGCAGAGATGGGGCAAGCAGAAGGTTACAGAGACAGAACTTTTCTGAAACCCAAATAAAAATGCTGGTTCTATTCAGGTTTAGAGGGATGGTTCGCAGGAGTTTGTATTTTTTCCCCAGCTGGTTCACCATCTATTTTAGATGGAACTGTTTGATCTCTTTCTGCTTTGTGTTTGTTTCAGTTTCCCAAACAATAGGAGGAAGCTCTCCTGTTACGTGTGCTTGGGCCCCAACCAAGCTTCTCCCAGCTGGAAAAATCACTCCATGTATAACAGACAGGTTTTTTTCCAGCTGTAAATACAAGATTCCCAGTTCCCTTAAGCATTTTGTAAGGTAGGTACAGGCTGTCTTAAGGGGAACAATAGGACATTCCTGAGTGCTTAAACAACTGTTGTTTCCCCACCATCACCCCCTCTAAAACCGGAGGAGGGCTTAAGCACATTTGAGCTGTTCCGCTCAAGGTTACTGAGACCTCAGCTGAAAAAACATCCAGGGAGGTGCACAGCTCCATCTAATGCTCCAGCTTTGGTGACTAAGATACCCAGGCTCTTCCTGTTACCTGATTATATACACAAACACTCCAAATTCACCAGACTAGCTGGGAGGACTTGGCAAGTGCACAGGGAATATCTGTGCAAGGGGTAGCTGGCAGCACTGTCAGATAGACGCGCACAACACAGCTTAGCTCAGAGGCAAGGCTGTAACCAGCCTGGTAGACAAACCTACCCAAGGGAGCAGCGTGGATCACTTACTAGAAATAAGACCTCATGTTTGACTCAGATATTCATCTACAGCAACAAACAGGTCCCACCCATGAGCACACATTCAGCAAACTTCATCTCTTCTTCCTCTGACAAAAACCGTCCAGCTGATCCTGACTGTCCCATCCCAACATCAGGTACAATATAGTTACTGTCCCACTGGATGAAAGGTGGGAAAGCGGTCAAAGGAGAGCATTAATCCTGACTGCAATGCTTAGGAGAGAGCAGGAAGACAAATAATTAGGCTATAGAATGGCTCTGGCTAATTGCCATCATCCTCTTGCCCTGCTGGGGAGAAGCGCCTTATTCTAGGGACCCTAATGTTTCCATGATTCTCACACAGGTAACATCCAGTTGGGATCCTAGAGCATCTGGGCACTAAAGAAGCAAATGCTACTGCTAGCCAGGACCAGCATATGCAATGGAAATAAGGTGAGGAGTGGTGTTCTCCAGGCAGCAGCAACCAGAGGTAAACCTTCTACCACCTACTCCCAACACTAAAGTGAAAATCTCCCACAGCATTGTCTCACCTATACAACTGCGGGCAGGACCTCTTCAGAGCAGCAGAGGACAACCCCAGCTTGTTCTGGTTTGTCAACCGTGTCTTCCTCATAAGATCTCTCATTCTTCTCCAAGCATGGCTCTCACCCTAGGGAGCAAAAAGAAACCACAACTTAAAGGACCAGAGGCAAATTGCTGGCTGACTTCATCTGTCCGACATATGATACTTTGGGGTAGTCCAGGGTGATGGGAAGAGGGAAGTTTCTTTATTTCAGACAGATAAGGGGCAAGGCCCACAAAAGAATTTTTAACACTGTGCAATGATGCCCAATAGCCAGCCTGTACCTGTATAGGACACAGGGAGACAGGATTGATGAACTGTGAGTTAATATTATCTTTTTTTTGTATTTTGTTTGGTAACATCTCTCTTCCTAGGGCTGTTCTTTCTGACAGGATTTCAGAGAGTGAAGGCACCTCACTGGTGAATGCTGAGTAGCTGCCTAAGGGCACGTTTTACCCTATTGTTATGCTGTACTAAAGGAGAAGATCAGTTTGGTTTCCTACCTACTCACATGCACACAGGGGGCCTTTACAACAAAGCCCAAAAAAGCACTTATCCTTTCTATTAGGCCAGGTGCATTGGTATCAGCCTTTTTTAAGGTGGTAACTTTTGTGGACCATGAATTAGAAGAGATCAAGCCTTTGTTTCCCTGTCACGTCCGCAAGCCACAGCTATTGGGCCCTTACATTTGAAATGCTAATAGAGATTATCAGGAGGTCAAGGAGTCTCAGGAGGCCATCTCTAATGTTTGTTCTCTCCAGGACGGGCTCATCTGGACCAGTGAACTAAATGGAGTTGTTAAAAAATTTAATGTTTTTTTTTTCCTCTATTGTTTTAAATTTCCTAAAATGATGACTGGAAAACCTGGGGAACAGAACAAAAATTATCATGTCCCAGAACTAGTATAATGTAGAGAAATTATTCGCATTTCAGTGAAGTTCTCAAACCACTGTCACGTTCCTGACATTGTTCTACAGTGTCCCCAGGTTCCTTCTCACTGTGTGGTGGTGCTGGTCTGCCACCAGCAGAACCACTACTACAGGAGTTGTGGCCACCTTGAGAGCACAAGCTGGCAGCTGCCCAGCCACCTCTACCAGCCCCAGCCATGCCTATTGCAATAGTTCTTGGGGATATCTGCAAAGTTTTCAGTTCAAAACTTCAGATGAGGTCATGGCTCAGCTGAGAACTGCAACACCTGATTCAGTGCTATTGAGTTAATTGCCTGTAAGCGAGACTGTTTACTCATGGAAATAGCAAACCTCTGTGTTTACTGCTAGGATTAATGTGTGCTGTGGAAGGGTTTTGAGGCCTCAGCAGTTAGTCCCTCGTTGTGCTGGTGTTGTCTCAGACAAGTAAGCACTGCTGATACCGCAGACAGCCTGAGCAGCTGATGCTCCTGTCATCTATGAGAGTAAACTTTGGGGGTGAGCAAACCTCTTGTTCATATAATGCTGTGCACTACACTCTGTGATAATGTAGACACAAGTTAAATATATTCTGCAAAGGCAGTACATACCGAGATGTTCTTGCTGACGTCCAGAGCCTAAAAACAAAAGACAAATACATTGATAAATAACAAGACAGCGAGACCATCTCCCAGCGTTTGCAACAGACCGGGCTTTGTTCTCAGCTCTGCCCTGGAATGTACCCATAGCCTTGGTCGAGTCCTTTATCTCATTTTTACATGCAGTCCCTCACATGTGTGATAATCCTTTCTTTCTCCTTCCACCTCTCGCCTCTCTTTTGTATTTAAACTGCCAGTTCATGTGTATAGTACCTAGTAGCCTGGGGATGAGTATAATAGACAGAATTCCCATACAGTATCTGCACTGTAGGAATAAATGGGGTGTTTCATGTTCAGGGTCCAAAATCCAATACTAAGTGCCAATACTAAGGTGTGATATAACAAGAGAGGATGAGGATTCAGTTTAAAGAGCGTGGATCTTTTTTCCATGGTCCTGTGAAGTCATCAGAACTTCCCACATGCTTAAAATAGTCCGGAAGCTGGCTGGATACAAGGCAGAGCATGGAGCACCTTCCAGGACTCAGCCTTAATTTGGGTTCTGAAGTTCATTGAAGTGTTTCTGACCTATTTGCAACTTTGGGGTGGAAATTTCATGAGAAGGTCTTTCCCGTGAGAGACCTACTCCTTCCTCTTTCCTGTTGGGCTGGGAATACTCTGATTAGAGTCTCTGCTCTGGCATTTCAGCACTTCTGATCCCCACCGGAACATGAAAGTGCTGATGCAGACACAAACAATGGGAAAGAAAGGGAGAGGAAAGTATTCATCCTGGCTCCCTTGGACTTCAGTGACACAGATTTGCTGAAACACATTCCCTGGAACATGCCTTGAGGACTGCAACTAATTACACTGATATGCTGCCAGTCTGGTAATTAAGTGTGGCCAGCTAAGGACTGATCCACTGAAATTTTTATAAGTGGGAATGAATGCTTGGTTTAATCTCACTAGCATCAGTAGTGGAGATACTTATGACAGAGTCCACACAATGAGTTATTTGGAGTTGGTGAGGACTAAACCCCATGCTGCTGTCTGCAGTACTCCTCTCCCCTGCACCAGTGATCCATTTGTGCCTTTCTTGGCACAAAGACATAGTCCTTCTTAATTTAAGGTTGGGAGCAGAGAGACACAGACCCCCCCGACCGTCGCTGGCCCAGCTCTGCTCGGTAGTGGACGGGGTTGGCTTGCTCTCCTGGCACCTCACTCTGATCTGCCTGAGCAGAACTTCTCTCTGCTACTCCCACAGGTCCCACTCAGAGTCTGGCTCCAAGCTTATCACTCACCTTTTTTACTGCAGGGTCCTTTGACAGAAAAGCCTGTCCATCAGCCATACTCCCAACTTCTCTGAACTCATTCTCCTTGTTGTTCCTATTGTTTGATGACTTCCTGAGCCCCACCGTCGGCTGGCTCTTTCCTGATTCTGGGTATCTCTCACTTCCTGCAATGAAATACAAGGACTTACTTCTTAGCAGTGTCCTGCTAGGATGGCCTCTGGGCAGTGCTGTTAGCAAGTTATGACTTCAGATGGGATGAGAACCCTAAGGATTTAAAGATGGGTTAAGACCCCATGTGATCCCAAAGGCTCTGACTCAGTTCTGCTAGGAAGATGTTCTGTGTTTCACCAGGTATTAGAAACAGGCTAAAGACCAAGGTTTTAAATAAACGAATCAGTCTCATTTAGTGAGCTGGTTCACATCTAACATTGGATCCAGACTTGTCATCTGGCTTTATCATCAGTAGGCTGAGCCCAGTGTTTCTCAGCCTTCTGGAAAAGTTGGTCTCTGGATCCAAGCTTTGCAGCTGGGGCTTATTTCCATTTGGTCTATAGAATAAATCATCCTCCAGGAATGTGTTCTGTGCCTACTTGAGAGGGTAGAAGACTAACAACAGGCATAAGGCTTTCCATCTTAGATCAAATCCCACCTTGCCTGGGGGAGGGGGGCTCCACTAATGGTCCCATTCAGGCATGCTAAGTTTCCAAAAGACATATTTTATAATGCATTTGTCCTAATCTTTACAGCCACAGCTGCAAAGCAAAAACCCCGACTCACACACATGAAGCAGCCAGTGTTAAAATCCTAGGTAGAGAAAGAGCATTTTAAATTGCTTCTCTTGGATTTCAGCTAGGGTTTAGTTCTACTAAAACTAAACTTTCCTAGAGAAAAGAAAACGGCTGGGCAGCTTGTTTGACCGAGTGGTGGCAAACGGGAGGGCAGGTTAGAGGTGTTTGAACTCACCATTGCAGCTGCTCAGCTTCTCAGTGTTCGCTCCTATTTCTGGGATGATGGAAAGATCAGAAGGGTTTCCAGTCTGAACCAAGAGGCTGTGAGGTCTGCTCCTCCCAGGAAAACTTGTTTTCGTGTCTTGATATGGGTTAAGGAAGATACCGGCAGCTCCACAGGAGCAATGCTGCAGAAGGTACTCCTATACCAGACAAAAAGAAAGTATGCAGGCTCTCAGGCTGCAACAATCCAAGGTAACGGGTGGTGAGATGGTACAGAGAAACTGTAAACATTCCAGCCCAGAGATGTCCATCCTTGTCCTGGGACCCACCAAAACCCGGACAAATGATTTAATTCTCTAAAAGGCTGAACAGCCTGTAGTTAGTAATACAGAGCTTTCTTGGCTTCATTAGCATTTAACTTAAATTGCCTGATACTCAGCATCTTTTCAGTTTGTTTCCCAGAAGGAACTGAATACAAGTTTATAAACAGAGAGCTGCTCAGCTAAGACATTAGTGTAAATAAACAGATCAGGTATAACAATGACTCATATCTTAAGATGTTATTTGTTTTGGAGCATGCATAGACAACAATATCTTGTATTTTTATTGATGGGATGCCATAGTTTTCTTGTGTGTTACTAGCCAGATTGACTGTATGTGGTACTTCAACCAGTGTACTTCTGCTGTTGCTGGTGGGGTGAGGAAGGGGAGATGTTCTACCTTGCACAACCATGTTGCAGAAGAGTTTAACAGGACAGGAAGGCAGGACAGCTTTATCCAGCTGAAGCAGAAAGGGAACCAAACTGTCTATTGGTGTTGGAACCAGGACAGGCCAACACCAGTTTAGCACCTCTGGAGACGCCCAAGCAATTGACTTCTCATCTGGATATGTTGTCACAGCAGTGTGGCACTTTGCATTACCTATACCTTTGGGAGATGCTTAGCAGATCTGATGAAAGATGCTGGGTTTGGCCCATGGTATTATAGATTTCCCTGTAAAGCACAGGATGTGGACCAGCAGTGTACCCTTTGTGTCCCAGGATCAAAGCCATCATTTCAGTGGTGATGTCTGTGCACCTCTCAAGAACAGCATCGGAAGCACTGGTTATCCCCTCATGACCAGCTCTTTATACCATGATAACCCATCTCTGTTTTGGGGGTTATGTCTTCCCTAGCCATGTCTGGGACATGGAAACCTTTCCCTGCTCGTAGTCTATGGTGGTGGTTTGTAAACGAGCCTTTGGACACCCTCCAAATTGTGGATGGCAATCTTCACGTTTTATGGCAAATGGGGTAGCAGCATTCCCCTTCTATTCAGAGGGGCTATGACTGAAGAACAAAATGATGATGAGCCATCTCCTATATGGCTCAAATGTAAGAGATGCAAGCACCACAGGATACCTGAGAGCGCCCAGTTTTGTAGTTTACACTGCAAATGCTGAATGTTACATCTGAGGATCCAATTCCCCACTGAACAGTATGAGACAAATGCATCTGAGAAGACACTGCTGAGAGATCTTCAGAAGTACCAAAAAGATCAAAGTTTCCAATATTTAAATGAAAGCACAGTGCCTTTCATTTCAGTGGGAGCTGGGGAGGGGACATGTACACCAGATGAGTTTGCAGCTTGAAAGATTTACTTCGAGCAATGACTCACAGTTGTAAAGCTTCAGGAAATGTGTTAACAATTCCCAGGCTCTATGTAGGAGGCTGCATTCCTCCGAGTGTGAGAGATGGGTACATGGAAATGACAAGCTACTCTGCTCTGCAACCTGACTCAGAACTTGGCTTTGGCTCTGAGGAGCAGTCAGTCACCTACTGCAGATCCAGTCCCAGCAGGTGGGAGAGCAGCACCAGGGGAACAATGACGCTATCGGGAGAATAAAAGAGTCGCCACAGCACGTCCGGGAAGAAATAGCTGAGTGTGACAAACCCTTTCTGTTCCTTTGGGGAGTGATAAACAAAAAGCAGGGGAGAAAAAAAGTTGGAAATCTGGTGTGATTACTGAAGAAAAGATGGAGTAGAGCTTAACAAAATATGCAGGGGCTAAAAAAATGCTGATGCAAATGCTAGGAAGACCCTGAAATTATTTGCGAATTTCAGTCAAATTTTCCAGCTAGCTCTGGCTGATAAAAATGACAAATGGGAGCACAAATGTTTCACGTCAGAGATTCTTCATCTGGCAGCTCAGTTGCACGGGAAGGGGGAAAAAGCATGAAGCTGGGTCATGGTATGGCTGCTTCTCTTTCCCCATGTGTCTGTTTTGTGAGCAATTCTGGGATTTTGACAGTTTGAAATCAGAAGGAAATCATAGATCTTATAATTCAAAATACAGTTGCCAAGGAGCTCTGTGGATTTTGTTTTGATAGTATTGAGATGTGTTCTTGTGAAGTTTACAGCTGTAGAGAAGTAAAAGTTACTGACTTAGAGCAGGTCATTGCATGAGGTGAGAAGGGTGCTTTTTAACTCAACAGAAGCAAGCACATCTGGGAAACAAAATGGAATAAGAACAGAAACTCAAGCCCAGCCTCAGGAAACTAAGCCCATTGTGGTGGGTGAGGCCTCCCTGAAGACCGAAGTACCCATACCAGGTGGGTGTTGGTAAATGGGCATCTTCCCTCACACAGAACTTTCTGTTTGGGCCTTGAGTTTATTACTCAAGATATATTACTCTATTACTCAGTGGAAGATACTGTGGTGTCCGCTTACCTCTTTTATCTGACTCATCTTCTGCTCTTTCTGCAAGCTGCACACTTGTTTTTGGAGACGCAGGTTATGCTCCTGAAGCTGCCCAATTTTCTCAATCAGTTGGCAGATGTGTTCCAAGTATCCCAGACCAGAACCCAGGGCTTTGTTGTTCCCTTGGTTCACCTGCAATGACAATGCATCTTGGACCATGGAGTAACAAGAAAGCAATTGTTACTAGGAGCTGAGAACCCTGCATGCTCCTTACAGTCACGTGCTGTGATGAAGTCAGGCTTCCTCTTGCAAGGGGCTTTGGTCTTACCACAGATTTGAGCTACAGCATCACTTGCTGAAGCTCTTTTCTCGATTACTCAATTTCCACTGTCACAGGGATTCTTCTGACTGATCACAGGCTGATGCAGAGGAAAACCTCATGACAGCCTGTTTCTAGTTCCACCTCCCAGGCTAATTTTTGTCTTTTACTGGCCACAGAAGCCTTACAACAAACAAATATGGTTCTACTGTGTGCTATAGATGGCTGGGGTTAGTATGGCCCACTTAGCCCATAGTCCTCAGTGCAGAGTACACTTACGTGTACTGAAGCTGAGCTTGGCTCCTACCCAAAGGCACTGTCTGCAGGTTGCATTGATCTGCTGAGTTGTGACCAACTTGGGGGTATACTTTGTCTGCTGTACTCAGACCCTCATCACTGGTGTGGCTGTGAGAGAAACATACTTGAATCAAGCTGCCAAAGAACATCTTTCCACTAGTCTTTAGTAGATCCCAGCTTACATCCCTGCTGCCACTTTCTCAGTCTTGAAGAGATGCCTGAAGAAAGTCTGCAGGATCAACTTTTCTGTCTGGCTGTGGAAGGATAATCTCTACCACCTATTTCTCTTCACCCAGGACCTGCTAGATTCTCACTGCTGCTCAGCCAAGCACAGTGCTGGAGATGGAGAGTAATCCTATAGCAGAAGATAAGCTTCTCAGCCTCCTGCTCTGCACCTCACCCTCTCTGGTGCCAGGACTTCCCCATGCACAGCGAGTGTCCTCCCCTGTGCCGTGATCAGACTGTGTCGAACGTGCTGCTAACAAACACATGCAGGGGCTCACTTCCACCTTGGCGCTGCCTGCTGATGTGCATATGATATCAGTGAGTAAAATAAGCCTCGATCTTTACAAAAGCAGTGCTCTAAGTTTATCTTACTTCAAAAAATAAGTTCCCTCTACAAAAGCAGGAAGCTTACTCTGTCTCCTTTCCCACAACAATCTACATTTTTGGGGAAATGCCAGCCCTGGGACTCTTCCTGTCTTTTCATTATGTCAGAAAGCTCATGGTGTGTTCAAAAATAATCAACATTAGGATTTACTTCTTTTTAAACAAATGATGATACAACGTTATTTATAAACAGGTATTATTAAATCCAGATGCTTTTGTGTCTGAAGTTGGGACAGAGGTTGTTGACTCCAAGTCAACCCGTCATTCATTTTATGACTTTTATTTTCCTCTCAGGGAGAGCCTGCAAGAAGTGGTGGCAAGACAAAAGTTACTTGGCCACAAAACAGTACTTACTGGGGCTGTGCAGTGGGAAGGGGCACAGCCCCAGGACCCAAAGGGAGAACAAAACCTGTGTGGTATCTAGTGGGAAAAGTTTGAATCAAAAGCACTGTAACCAACATATCTGAGAGCAACCAGGGATTTGGGGGTGCCCAGATTCAGAAGCATAATTTTCAGAAAGTACACGGGTATCACCTTCTGAAAAATTGGCCATTTTGAGCTGTCCCAAAATGGACAGTCATTTTTTGTACACTGCTCCAATGGATAGTCAGAAGTGTCTTGTTACCCCTGAAAATATAGGCTTTCTGCCACGCTGTACCCTCTTTTAACACATCTAGCAACTCCCCTTCCTGCCAGTATGCTACTGCATGATTGGTGGTGTGTCTGTACTGCCCTAAGGGTACACTGAGCCAAATCCAACCCATTATAGCTGTGGAAACACACGGGGAGGCTACAAGGGACAGAGGAGGTCTTGGAGAATAGGATGAAGTAAAACATTTGGCTCTACTTAGATTGGAGAAAAAGAATGAAGCATTTGACTGTGACCTCTTTCAGTTAGAGACCCTCTTTTGTTCCATATTTGTCCTGTGCTTAATGTTGTACTGTCCTGCTTCATGTCCGTGGCTGCTGGGTTTGTAGGGCAAAATGGACAGGGGGAGGAGAAGAGAAGAAGCCTTGATTTTCCATGCTCTGTGTCTAGGGCTGAAGGCACTGGAAAGCAAAGGTGTGTTTGGGACAGGCATGGAAAAAATCTGACTTTAAGCAAAAGTTAGAGAGAATCTCTAACTCCTGAGAGTAAATACAGGTGCCCAGAAAACGAGAGGGAAAACCTGTAGAGTAGTTGCTCCAGGTCTTGGGGCAAGGTGGATCTACCCCTGTAGAGGACCTAAACCAGACTGAAGGCAGGACTCAATATGCTGAAGATCCCTGTTTCACAGCCAGCCTTCAGAGGCTGCTTAGGGCAGTTTGGGCTATTTAATAGCAAATTAATCTGCATTTTATTGAAGTGATTTCAGAAAGTACAAATCAGTGAAAGCCTCCAGTGCCTGCACATTCCTACAGGGCCAGCCTCCTCTGTGGTCAGAATGCAATGGTAAAAACTTTTAGGGGTGTGGTTCACCCTGCCACAGGGCCTGTTAGCATCAGGATTGCTCAGAGATGGCAGGTGTTCTATACATAACATTTGCGTAATTTAGCTGGTTGTCCCCAAAACAATTGCACAGAGAGGGTCACTCTAGGAAGTTTTCAAGGACTTTGTTTTTTTATAGACTGGAAATACCTAAAGACCCCTGGCTATCTTTTGGTGTTGCCAAGTGCAGCATAGACTCTGGTCTGTCATGTTCTCGTCTAAATATTTTCCTCTCAGCACCTGTGAGACAGTTTTATGCAAGTAGTGATGAGTGAGCAACCACAGGAAAACTGCAAACATTTTCTATTTTCTTCCATTCTCTGTCCTCCCCACTGAAGCTTTATGACTGAAATTTGTCCTACTCTCCACATGGGAATTGTCAAATAGTGTTGGAACAAAAGCTGTATGCCCATTTTTGAGTTGATGAAGCCTATGAAGAAAGAAAAACATCTTGCCTACTTTTCTGTAAGGTGAAGATATGGAGGATCATACAGACCATTTATGAATCAAATGGTTAAAGCTTCTCTAGGAAAGTAAGAACGTAATGTGTAAATAGGTGCCAGATTTTGCTTTTAGGTATGTGAGACTGAGCCAGACCCTCATCTGGAAGAAACAGAGTTAAAGGCTCCCAGCTATGCTATGCTCGGTTACCCACATTATGTTTTTTTGACCCTGAGGAGTCAAGGTGCACTACATTGACTGTACACCTGTGTAACTAAAGAGGGATCTCTGCCCTTGTCAGTGCTCACCTGACTAAGTTTTGGGGACAGGTTTGCAGTATGTGTGTCCCTGGCAATAAACCATGACAGTTGTGCTGGCCCACAGATTTCTTAGGAAGCTTAAAAATACTGGATCAGCATCTGCACTGAGAACTTTGGCTTATCAAGAGCCCTCTAGTCAATATTTTGGTTGATGTAAATCACATCTTTTCCTCTGAGGCTACCCAGCTCACAGAGGTGGGAGCCTGTCCTCTTGTCCCTGGGGAACATTGTGCTCACTGCAGCATCTGAGCACTACAAAGGCTTGAAGTTCAGTGGGAGCTGCAAGAATGAGAGTTGCTTTCAAGCCTCTTGTCCAACTGATGTATAATCAAAATCTGCATGTCTGATCATCTAGTTAGCACTTTGTCCTGCCTCATGTCAGCCACTATCTGTTACTTGGATGCATGTGATGTGCTTTTCTACAATTGGGCTCAATGGAGAACTGTCCTGGGCTAGACCTGGCAGCAGGAGCTGAAGATGACAGGCAGTTTGCAGAGGAAGCTTTTCTTCATTCAGACAAATGCTCACCGATGTATCTTGCATTGCCTTAGGTTTCTGTATTTCACACAATGATCTTCACTTTTCTTGTGGATAGTTTTGGGTTAGACTGTGCTCCATCCTGCCATACATCCCTCACTGCGTGCTGTTGCCACGTGAGCATGGCCAGCACAGGCAGCACGGTCACTGCGCCACTGGACAGAACGTAATTACACACCTCCCATCACGGGCTCAGAGCAACCAGTTAGTGACACCACAGGCTGAGCGGGAAGCATTTGTCACTGGCAGCTGACAGCACCGAAAGGCTCATGAATAACAGGAAAGAGAGGGACCGTGATGTGTATTTCTGATGGCTCCACCCTGCTGTCCAGGAGGGGCTGTGCTTGCTGATAGCTTCTGGTTTCCTCTGAGCAGCATGCTCAGACTATGGGGCTGGCCACCACAGGTAGCTCTATCCTTCCCCTGAGCTGTACCACTCTGTAGAGAAACATTTTGACTGCCTTGGCCCAGGATAAATAGCACTGCGTGAATAATGATTTTTTTTTTCATTTAACGATGACAGTGCTCCCATCCTCTTTCTTCTTCTAGCAGTATGGGCTGGGCTGACTTTAAATGTAAACTTTATAGAGTGTGAGGAAGTGTTTGTAAAGCAAAAGCATCAAAAGCTATGTATCTTCAAACTTCAAGCTTAAAAGGAAATGCTTTTATTTAGGCTTCAAAGTTCTTTCTCTTGTTGTTTGACAGCTTCCATTTTCTTTCATCTTTCAAAATGTAGGCAAATTTCAAATAACAACAGTTCAAAACAAAAGATCAGAAAGCTTTGTCTAAAAATGCAGGACTGAAATGAATTGATGTATATTTTCAGCCAAAGCCATTCACCAACTGAATCCAAATGGTCAAAACATTTGGTCATTTCCAGTCTCTCTTTTTCAACATTTTCCTTCCTGTTCTCTTGGAAGTCGCCTCAGCAGCAAGGGATGGTCAGGAGGGCATCAAGGGACAACTTCATCCAGAGACTGAGTCCTTGACTGGCTGTGGTGAGCCAGTAAGCCCAGTTGGCATTACCACAGCCAGCTGGGCTGGGGAAACTCAGCTGCTCTTCTGTTACTTGAAAGTTCCCAAAACCATCAACAGAACTGAGGAAGAAGGTGTCATCTATAATTAAATAATGTTTTCACCTAGCATTAATTATAAGCCAGTGTAAGCACTCTTACATTTCTATCAACATTATTTAACGCAGCAGGAATTGATTTGATGGAGCAATTTGGTTTGCCATGTTCTTGCCGAGCAGGGTGGGAATATGCTGTGCTGGCCTGCTTTCTTTCAGACAACACACTGATTCATTTCCAGGGGTATCTGGGTCCCTCAGAAGACAACAGGCCATAGCAGAGATTGGGTTTTAAGTACCATGTTGTGTCATGGACAGGTTACAGGCAAATGTGAAAACCACAGAGAAAGCCTGGAGCAGAGCCTCAGACGGGATGAACCAAGATGCATCTGTCAGCTGTATGATGACCAGATGATCATCTGGACATCACTTCTGAACAGGTCTCTGTTGTGTGACAGTGAGGACAGGTCAGCCTGGTGCAGATTTGGTGAGGGCAGAAGGCTCTGCATCTACCAGAGGCTGTCCTGGTGCTCTGAGGCACACAGAGCAGCAGCTGCTGCAGGGCTGTGCAGCAGCCCGTGGGCATTTCTTGTCCCAGTCAACTTTGGTGCTACCTGGCATCCCAGCAGTTTGAGGAGTGCTGCTCTTGAGATACAGCAGCCTGGAGGTGTGCTGTGAAGAGGGGCAAACTTCCCCAGCATCTAGGTCACAGCTGTATTTATACAGCTCAAAAAACAAAGACAGTAAAGTGCTCTAGGGCACAGAGCTTTAGCACTCAGCCAGTGAGGATATTAAAAAGGAGGGGAGATAAGCCACCAAGAGCTTCATTTCCTCTTCAGCTTCTTTCTAATTTTTTCTCTTGTTTATTTAAATGCTCTGCTTTAGGAAACTGAGGCTCCATTTCACCAAGGATTTAAAGGAATTTCATGGGCATACAGAGCTGTCAGACAAGACCAAATCTGGCTGCAAACTCTCCAACAGTGCAACAGAGAATTTAAGTAACTTTTTACGAAGTCTCCTTATGGTCAGATTCTCCTGCTCTGATCCTTTCTTCAACTACATGGCCAGGTCTGTTGGAATCTGTGCAAAATAGACATCTGTCTTTTGCCATGTGTGAGACAGCTCTGGGGAGGAAAACACTGCTCAGATGGATCATGTGTTGCTTGTACTGCCTTGATATGCAATGTTAACAGAGATGGGACATCTCTGACCTTCCTCACTGCTCAAGAGGGTTTGGCATGCTGGAGAGGAAGTCCAACGCCTGATTGTTCAGGGCAGCGAGGTCATGGTTAAGTTATATGTACAGCACACACCACTTGTTACTTGGCTTCCTCCCACCCATTCCCAATTCCAATTCATCACTATTACCACAATGAACGCCCCAAAAAGAAATCCCCGCTAGGCACCATTTGATGCTTTTGTGTGTTGGTGTGACCCTCTTCACCTAGTCTGCCCTTCTCCTTTCCCTTTGCTCATGGGGCTCTTTGGTCTGTCTCTGTCGAGAATCAGCTCCCCACTGAGATCTTTGCCTTGCTGGTTCTTGGAATCCACTGCAGCGTGCAGGCAAGGCAGTGATCTGTCTGCACTTCAGCAGCATGAGGCTTCAGGTAAAGAACTGGGGGGAGTGCTTACCAGTACCTGCTATGGGAGAAGGTGCACAGAAGGGCTTTTTATTCTCTTGTCAGTGGCACAGGGTACCCAGCAAGGGGGAAGAGAAGGAGTATGCAGTGGGACAACCTGCTGAAATTAGGTCTTTGCAGTTTGGTCCTTCACAGCTCTGTTGGCAAGTTAAAATGGCATCTCCAACTCCAGCCCAAAAAAAATCTGAATTTGTGAATCAGCTCCCTGCTCATGCATTATTTGAGACAGCTGGCTCAACAGGACACAACAGGCATGGACAGAAATGAATTATCCCTTAGACAAGTTCTTTACAAATTTCAGTGACCCAAAAGCAGGCCAGCTGTTCCCAGAGACAGGAATAACCTGGTCTTGAAAATAAACATATGTTCTGACCCCCACCCCATGTATCAGAAGATGATTACTAACTTCATAATCTTCATTTTGAGACCAGAATCGAGTCCGTGCTCTAATCTAGGGCTTTTTGAAACACCAGATCTCCATGAGTCATTTGTCATTCTTACCCAGACCTGGTATTTACAAAGTACTTCAGAATTTTACTGGTATGAAAAGAAATCTTAAAAATCAATCACCATTTTTTTACTGCTTACAGCAGTTTCAGGAGAGATATTCTAAACTCACTCAGATGTGCCTAGTTTGTGACAAACAGGACTTGAACAGTGACTGAGGTGTTTGGACAGGCCTAGCTTTAAGATTCAGTTTAGGTGTTTCTCACCTCACTCAGTCTACAGCATTCATCCATGTATTCATCCAGACTGTCACTTGTGGGGTACTTCTTCAGCTGATGTTCATGGATCTGAAGGTCTTGCACGCTGCCAAAATTCTCCGGGAAATTGTCAGCAATTGTCTTTGGCTCTTCTATGGGACCTGGGGTAGAAAGAGTGCTTTCCCTGGAAAGGTCCGTCTCTGGGGTAGGTTCCTTTTCTGGAGACTGCTTGTCTCCCTGGTCAAAATGTTCATCAGGACTTTCTTCCTGAGGGACATTGAAGTCTTCAAGGGAAGCTGTAGGATCCTGCGCAGCATCTGCCTCTTGACCGTAGTACTCATCTTGCTTTTTGCTCTCTGGATCTTGGAGGCTGACTTTTCTGGCATGTTCTTTACATGTTCTCATTAACTGATGGTCAATTTCTGGAGAAGAAGAAGTGCTAAGCACACCCGAGTCACAAAATGAGTCTCTGCTGGGAAGCACAAAGCTCTTCTCCGAGCCCGTCGGCGTTGATGGAGAATTAGCACCGCTTGGCAACTCAACCCCTGAGTCCTCAGATTCAAATTTGGAGAATCTGTGAAGCCGGCACTTGGACTCGAAGGCGCTGAGGTCAGGCAGGGTGGCCACGTAGTCAGTGCTTGCCAGGCCGTCCGCATAGTCTGCATCTGCTGCTGCGGCTGCTGCATCTGGGCTTCCCAGGCAGTCTGGTGGGAGACTGGAACTGGGAAGATGGGACTCTTCTGTGCAGGCTGTGTTAGCTGGAGCATCTGGGATTAACCCTGGGTTTTGAATTCCTTCATTGCTCAGTATCTTCATGTGTGTTAACACGACTTTGTCCTCAGCAGGTGGGCTCTTCTTACCTGCTTAAAAGAAAACAGGTAGAAGGTCACAGGAGGCTACAAAACTCAGTGTCTAATGGATCCCCTGAGGGATGTGGAGTGTAAAACTGCCTGTACCAAGGAAGTAGAGGGGGACAGCCCTAATTTGTTTTCCTTGAGCTATGTGAAGCTTTCTTGTAGGCTTTGCTGCAACAAAAGCCTTGTGTTTCATAGCCTCAGAGTCCTTCAGGGGGGCTCATAAAAGTACAATTCTGATTTGGTAGATAGGTAGAAAACAACACACGTAGCTAGGTGAGTTTTAGTAATTACCTGCATATAGATGGAGCGATGTACATGTTCTTTCAGCCTGATAGACACTAACTTAAGGCTCAAATATTTTCTCCGATTAAATGTATTCTGAACCAGCAGAAGAAAGAGCAAAATGAAATCAGTCTTTCAACGGTCTTAAGTGAATTTTCGGTTGCAACAAGCAATTTGCAAACTCTTCGGTATTCTCTCTAGTATTCTCTGCTCACATACAAGTGACAAAAATCAGGTTCTGAATAGCAAAGCAAATAAGGCACTGTAGATCTTTTTCACTCCCTGTATGGTTTTAGCTATGAAGTAATGTTTTTAAGAGAACTCCTACCTTATTCATAAAGACAAAAGAGATGGGGGCAGTCTTGTTCAAGAGCTTTTTGCACATGGACAAAGAAGACTTGTTTTCAAATCACAATTATTTTACAGTAATGTGATAGAACAGTCTCTGGATGAAAGGCTGATCTTCAGGAGTCAAAGATCTGCCCCCAGGTTTTTCTTACTGTTTTTCCGAATATAATATTTCATAGTGCAGACTTCTGGATCATAATGGTATGAGAGCCAGTGTGAAAGTTCTGCATCTACCCTTTAGCAAACCAAATCTCAATTCCAAATACATATGTTTGTGGATTTGGAACTAAGAACTGATGCAGAACAAAACTTCAGTTTCTCTGGTATCTTTTTTCTTATTAGTGCCTGACCCAGAGCACTTCAGAGAGCTACAGTGCATACACTTTTCTGGATGTCGTACTTTCTACTTAATTCCCCTCTTCTATTTCTTTTTGCCTGAATCAAACCAGCAGCAGCTTCACAAACTCACTCCCAGTAATGTGACTGTCCCTAGGTAGGCAGGAAAGCCTGGGATCTACCCCACCAGTGGTGGATCAGGAAGCGCTCTGCTGTGCAGTTCTCTTTCACGGTAACCCAGGAAGCTCCCTGTTTCAGAAATAACCCATTTTCCAGCTTTACCTCCTCCAGCTTGCTTAATGCAGCGAACTCAGACAAGGGAAACTTTTACTCATTAAGGCCAAGCTAACTCTTACATGGATAATTTTCTACTTTATTTGAATTCCCTTCATTTGATCTTGAGAATTTCCTGGGATACCGCTGAAACATGCCCTTTGCTGTTCATAGACACCCACTGATTTAATATTTTACACTGGATTTTTGTAAAGGGCAATCAGTGATAAATAATCTGATGGGCTTTTTGTGGCACATAGTGCTAATACCCCTTATAGAAGATTTGTTTATCATATACAGAATTGCACTGTTTCCCCTAGCATGATTCACAGGCATCTTCCCGCTGCAAAGAGCCATGTTTGGGACAGCCAGTGCCAGACCTCAGCAATACAACACCAGGATGTTGCTGTGGTGGCGGACAAGAAAAAGACATTGCCCAGGAAAGCTCATAAAGAACTGCTTGTGCTGGGCTGTGTTGTTATTCTTCCACTTTTGGGATCAGCATGAGGGACCCTGAACTGAGGATAGGGAATAGGGTGACTGGTTTGCAGCTTCACATACATCAAAACACCAGTTGTAAGAGGGAGCTGGGTGCCAGGTGTTGGAAGGAGGAGGTGGAACTGAGTCGCTTTGATTTGGAGTCAAGAGGATCTACCTGCTCAGCTGCAAACACCTCTTGGCAGTAAGAGACAAAATGCTGTATCTGCATGAAAAATACAAGGCTTACAGGCTCTTCTGATGGCATCACCACCCCAGCTGGCCAACAAAACCACTGAGAGTAAGGAGGAGAGCAGTTGCATTCCTGCAATTATTTTTAAGAACAAACCATACAGCTGTCACTCTTACCAGGAATTATTATATGCAATGGTAGTTCCTTCCCACAGACTGATTGCTTTCACTTATTAATCATGCCATGCTTTCCTTTGACTGGAGATTCTCTCACTTCTTTCAATCTGCCCTTTTTTTTTCTTGCTTAACTGGTTTCACCCTGGCCTACACAAATATTTCTTTGTCTAAAATCAGGAAGCAGCATATTAAAATGAGGTCTTGCTACTTACAGAAGGAGATGTCAGATGCTTTAATGCGTATCTTTTATGACTACAAAAGCTGCAATGTGAACAAGAAGGTTTGGCTGGAGTAGGAAAAATAGGAAATAAGATGAAATCTTTGACCCTCTATCGGATGGCCACCTTGATGCCAACAGCAGTTCTTTGCTCTTCCCTTACTGTGGTCACTAGCAACATGTTTCACAAAAATTGTTTATCTGTTCTAGGCTGCAAACCACTGCTCTCAGCACTGTTAGGTCCTGCTAACCACAGTGTTTGAGCATTTCTGATTTATTCTTCCAACGCCCTGTGACGATGCAAAATGTTATCATCCCCCCACCACAAAATGAGAATAGTGGCAAAGGACAACAGGATTTTGCAACACACTTAGGGACCTTGTCCTCATTCATTCAATAATACTTTCCCGTGGTCAGTGAGGTCATCTGTGCTACAGCAGAAAGATCTCCAATGATTAAGGTAGTGACCTGAAACTCAAGTTATTCTTGCTGCACCTCACTGACAGAACAGTCTCTCTTCTTCCTCTCTGTTAACTGGCTTATAGAATCTAAGCCGTGGGGCTTCCAACAAGCAGATTGTTCCTGCTACAGATCTCAAAGGAGGCATACAAAATCACTCAGCTCTTTCAAGCATATTGCTAACAAACATCAGAATGGTGCAATTAAAGCTCATCTGTGCAATTACAAAAAAAAAAAAGTGACCCAGACCCTCAGCTGCTATAAATTAGCTTATTTCCAGGGCCCTTAACAGAACTGTGTCAGCTAATTTTGGCTGAGGGCTTGGCCTGTAAGTGCTTTGTTCAGCAATACCAGGCGCCTCGAGTAAAGCAAGGAAGGGAGATAACTCCCTCCTGGCACTGGAGGGAGTGTGCTGCAGGGGTATGGTTACAAACAATCCTGCACAGAGGCTTCTGAAAGGAGGTGTGAAGAACTTCAGAGACCTGAACGGTGGCATTGACAATGCTAAGATGTATTTACTTGTGCTGGAGGCCAGCCAGGTTTGACACTGCTGTTCCTGGGAATTCAGCCAAGATTTTTGTTGTTGTTTTTTGTTTCTTTTTCCCTGGACTGATTGTCCACACCCCTCCGGGGTGGGGGTAAGGTAGCAAATGCTGTAGCTTTTAGGAAGCTGGCTGCTACGCTGGTGTGGCAGCCAGGGAAGGAGTGGAGTTTCATGTGCATGCTTCAGAATCAGTACAGGTTCCTGAACCATCTTCAACATGTGTGCCCAGGCCAAACATTGTCTCAGGTTAGCTTGTGCTACTTGCCTGGTAGCCCTCTCAAAGAGTTCCCTGGCTCTGTAATCACCCTAGAGATAAACACGGTTCCCTGGATTGAAATCTATGCCTGTAACTGATGGTAAGTGATCATGTGTAGCCTTGGGAAGCTGGGTTTACTGTGCCTGTAAAGCTGGAGAATCAGACTGCTTCCCAGTTCACAAGGAGGTGGTGACAGTGAACTAGCTAATACCTGAAATTATCAGGTAGGGAGTGAAAGGAATGGATGTGTCCCACCTAAGTCTCTAGAACTTTGCTCTGCATCATTTCGGAATTGCTTTCTAGGGTATTTCTATGTTGCAGTTAGCATAGCCTAATAGAAAAAAATCTTTCCAACGTAAATACCCTCCCAGCAGCTCCTCTCCCAAGGCTTCCCTTTCTTGGGACTTTTAAGTCCAACTGTATTTTTCCAGTTGCACAATAACCAGCAGCTGCCAGGACTCAGCCTGGTGTATTAGTACAGAGATCTCTGACCAGGAGAAGGAGAGCAGATACCTAGACATAAAATTACTTTCAAGCAATTTCTTTATCCCAAGTAAGTTGGATGCATGAGATGAACTCAAACAACTGCCCAGGCAGAACTCCTATGCATTTCCAGTCCTGCTCAAGCCCAATTCTAGCAAAAGCTCCCACCTTTCTAGTAAACCAAGCCAAAGTCTATATCCAAATGTACTGAAACCCATGTCTGATTTTTCTTCTTTTTTGCATCTATGCCTGTGGCTCAAAGCTGTGTTTCACTGGCAATTCCTTCAGTGCAAGACCTGTTAAGCTCTGCTACATCCCTGAGAGGGTCCTTGGCCTCTGATGCACTGACTTAGGTATCCCTAGTACATGGTCTTCTGATGTATGTGACTAATGGAAGCACTGGTGGATGGGAAGAGGCCAGGCTGGCAGTGGAATGAGTGCTGCTACTGGCAGTAGGGAGCCATGCCATACCAGCACTGTCCTCTCCTGCTCTCCTCCCTTCCAGTCTCTGCCCACCTGTCTTCTCAAAATGTTCATCCTGATTTGTAGGCTACTTGGCATGGGGAAAATCTCTGTTAAACATGGCACAACTGAAGCCAAAGCTTTGCTTGTCTCCATCTCCCACTGTCTTACAAAGGATAGCACAGTTAGAGCCATGGCAGCCTTCTGCTTGTCCCCAGAGCTACTGCAAGGTCCACGTGCACAGCAAACCCATCCACAGTGGTGGTGCTGGCAGGCTTGTGCAGGGTGAACAGCCCAGATACTCGGAGAATCTGTTCCTCTCCCTGCTACTCTCTGCCACAAGACATGCAACATCCTACACACTGCAGTTCATAAGGCCAGTGCTTTCCAACTTTACTGTGCCACCAAAAATAAAGGGCATCACCAATGACTTGGGTTGCTGGAACAGCAGGGACTTCACACAGCTGCCCTGCAAAGGAAGACCAAAGTCAAACCACATCGCTCCTACCAATCTGCTTAGCCCTGAGTGCAGCAGTGAGGTGCACGTGCAAAGTGCCAGAAAAGGTTTTTCAGCATGCTATAGAGGACACAGCCTGCCGAGTAACTCCCCTCTGGCTCCAGCTGTGCCAATGATTAAACCCTGCCATGCAGGACTGGTTGTGTGATGTGGCTGTGGCCTCCAAGTAACAGACTAAGAGATAATTGTTGCCTTTTGAAGAATCATTAGGTAGCCGTGAGTAGTGCACTGTAGTCAAACTCATGACCTAGAAACGAAAGGCTGCCTTTCCCATTCAGTCCTTGCATTCCCTCATTTTCCTTCCTTCCCTTACAAAAAGACTCCCTTAGTTCTGTCACTGTGCCACATTCTCTAGCACTGCTGGCAGTACGGCTCAGGTGGTATTTCCCTTTCATTTCGAAGAGGTGGGGTTTTTCTCACCAATGATGAGGTCTCAATTTCCCAGCATTTAAGAGAGAAGGGGTCACTTCCTTTCTGAAACAATAGGCATTTTTTGCTGATGACTTTTCCCCCATGTGTGCCGAGGGGTGGGGCTGGGCGCTGGGGCCGTGCTGGCACCTTCTCAGCAGCCCCCACGGAGAGCCTGTGGGAGCTGTGTCACCTCCCCGGCTTGGAAAGAGCTGTCCCTTGCACAGCCCTGTGGGCTCGGGCAGGCGCTGCATGGACAGGCCCTCGCTGCTCACAAGAATTGAATTACTCTTACGCTTCCAAAAAACCCAAACCAACCCAACAAACAAAAAAAGGCCCCACTCCAAAAAACGAGTAACCACTATCAATTGACCCTCTGTGAGAAAAATCTATCTCCACACAGCTTTGCCATGGATTTCCACGGAGTGGGGATCTCCCGACTATCTGGTGCTTTACTGGACTGTTGATCCCAGTCCTGGCAATGGCAGAGGTGCTGCTCGTCACCAGAACTCTGCAAAATATCTGCCTTCCCAACGCTTTTCAAGCAATGCAAGCTGAGTGTGCTGCTGGATCTTGGGCTGCCTAATCTGAGCAAGGCTTCTCCGAAATAATTAGGACAATAATGAGCTGAAAATTTTTTATGGAAAGCTTATTGCAGGGTATCTGGTGTCATCAATGCACCAGTTACAACTATCCACAACAGCAGAAACTTGTGAAGGCTTGAAAATCACTATTATAGGAAAGGTGGGGATTTTTGTTGTTTTGTTTTGCTTGGTTTGCTTGTTTTGGGTTTTTTTACTGGAGTTGTGACTGAAAAATTCACATTTGCAGAGGAACATGCTCCCATGTCGTAACAATATTTGCATGATAAGACCCGATTCTCAAAACTTCAATTTATCCAACTGGAGAAGTGAAATGTACGTGGATTTCATGAATGTACATATACAATTTGATTTGCTCAAAATGTTGAATGCAAAGGAATAGTTATGACAAAGTTGAGATTTCAGATAGTCCTTGAACAAAAAGCACAAAGTACTTAGATCCTTTAGCTCCAAGGTGGTCTCTAGTCTCAATGTTAGTTAAGCGTGTGAAGTTCCTTAGGATCCTAGTATGGTAATATAATGTGACCAGAAATGTTCTAAATCCCCCCAGCAGCAGCTGGTAATGATAAATCCATATAAAGTAGATGCCGAGAGAAAGATAACAGGGTGCAAGGACTCTGACTGAGAAGATATTCATTGCTTTAGTACTCACGTTTTAAAAAAGAGGAGATAATTATAGCTCTTTTCAAGCATTTGAGGAGGAATGAAAGGGAGATTGATTGATTGTTTACTGATTGATATAGTTGGGTGAACTAAAGAGGAAATGGATTTCCAAGTAGAGAGGCCACTTGACACTTTTACAGCTTGCTCCCATTCATTCCAAGTGACCTGTGAAGTTTTTGAAACCAAACGACAGGTCTGATAGATTAGTGACCTCTGGCAGAAAGTCCCGGGGCACAGCAGGTCCCCTCAGACCACCTGGTTTATCAGTTACTTGTGTAGGCTGCCAGTCACCAGTTTTTAGACCAACACCTGACCCTGCGCACAGCACCAGCCTAAGCGCTGTTCCCACTCATTTCCGCATTTACCCTGCAACTTATTTCTTTGTATCTATGACCCAGTGGGAAAACCAGGCCAAGGGCAATTTCGGTGCACGAGGATCAGTGCCCAACTCTGCAATGTAACCAGTCGTGGGGGCTGGAGGAGGGAAGAGGTTCAGCTCCTGCAGTCACCCATGGGGTTTATTTGTGAGATTTTTGTCAGGGAGACGACAGCTGTCACTAAAGACCTGCAAATCCTTCTCCTTGGAAATTCCCTATGTGTTCCTCCAGGAGAAAGGTTCAAAACCTTAAATAAAGGAAACAGTGCTTTCATGAGCAGCCCTGTATAACAGCAAAAGATTATTTAGCACACAGCTCACTGATGTGTCTGAGCAGAAAATGAAAACAATAGAAACAAATATATCACACATTGGCAAAAACTCTAATTTAGACCTTTTCCTTGTACACCTGATTGCAGGCTGCCTCATATCATAGAGGATTATTCAGCCAGAAATTAACTAGGACACAGGAGGCCCTTTGCAAGGATGGAACGTGCCCCCCAGGGATGACAGGTATGTAGTAATTCAGGTTTTATTGCCTATAATAAGCTTGGATAAACAACTGTTCAATAGCCCCAAAGACCAAGGCCATTTAGACACCAGTGTTTCAACTGAAGCCAAAGGAACTCGAGAATTGTGTTAGAAAGGTCACTGTTAACCCATTCTTCATGAGCAGTCATTGCTGTCCCTTGGCAAAACCCTGGAGAGCTGCTTCTGCTCCAACAAGGTAGCACTGGACAGGTGTAACCATACTCTTGCGTGTCTGAAATCTTTTGTAGTTGCAGTGAGAGCAGTAATGGTTTTTGGGTTTGTTGCACTTGCTGGGGCCACACAGGGCCCTTGGTGAAATGATGAGGAGGTGGTGGTGATGCAGAATGATTCTGTAATTGCAGTAAACTGAACTTGTAGGTACAGGAGGTCCTTGCTACCCTGATACTTCTGCTTTAACAGCCCCCTCAGGAAGGAGGGAGGCAACATCCAGCCTAAATCCCTGTTACTGAGCTGCCACTCGAACAAAACTTTTTTTTTCTGTTTTATATTTTCTATCTTAAGTTGCTCTTGGAGGTGCAACTTCTAAGTCTCTGTTACAAAGATTTCAAGAAAGAGCTAAGAATGCTCTTTCTGAATAGAGATGAGGTCCAAATAAGGACACACATAATATTTGGTGCTTTTTTCTAGCTGAGGTGGTTAGAGAGTGCTGTCGCAGTTTTTTACGTGGTTTGGAGAGATTCTAGCTGAATCTCTTTTTTATCCCTCAGTGCTCTGTATGATAACTCTGTTCCTCCACCAAAGCTTTCACCTTCCCCATTAACAATACTGCTGTGTCTGGGTGGTGAGGGACACTTCCATGTGGAAGAGCAAGCTTCCTTTTGCCTCCTAACCCTGACATCAGGTTTGCACTATATATCATGGAGGAAACAAGTTCATGGTCAAATTACATCCAGGGCAAAAAGGAGCGGTTTCCACCATACTGTAAAACACTCTTCAAACACCCTCCACATCTTACAGGGATGCTGGCATGTTATCACAGCAGCATTGCTCTACAGCCCTTTGTGTCGTTGGGTAGCAGTTTCCAGACTGAACCCAGGCAGAGCAACGTGCTTCAGCAGCCTTGCTAGCAACAGCACCCAGCAGTTACCTGCTAGGGTACCTCAGAGAGGCTCCAGCTCACACTGAACTCTAAGTAGCTGCCCCAAACTAGGATAGCTGGGAAGCACAATCCAAGCAGAGAGCACCTGAGTGGATGCCCGAGAATGTGGCAGCTCTGATGGGAACAATTGCTGCAGCAATCCAAGGAGGCAGGAGTTTGGCATAGGTATGGAAAGTCAGGACCCCAGGAGGTATAACCACCCTAAACCCATGGGTTTGCAAATTTTTACCGTCCTGCTGTTGCGCTGCACACTACATTTACACTCTGACAAACCCTGTCTGTAGCTGCCTCCATGCCAAGCAAACCCAGTGATGCCAATGAGACAGAACCTGCCGATCTCGTTTACAACTGCCACAAGCCAGGCTGAGGGGTAAACAGGGATGCTAAGGGAATTCTGCTACATGAGGCTTGTGATCTCAAAGCCTGCAGCTCTGGCTAAGGAATAAAATACAGTGGCCCCATTATGCCTGAAAAAGGCATACTGAAGACCACAGAATTTGTTTGCACAACAAGCTTAAAAAGTTACAGGTGATCAGCTGCAGGACCACAGCTGCCTTCCCTGCCAGAGTCACCTCAACTACACAGGAGGGAGCAAGTAAAACACTTCGAACTCGCGGCAATCCCTGTAGGATGGGGATGCACTAGCCTAGGAAGCGAGCCGATGTCCATTGCCCGCGCCGTGACGGGCGGAGGGCAGCCCCGACCCGCCTCACGGTGGTGCGGGACCCGCGCGGTGCCGGGAGCAGCCGCTCCGGTGGGTGCCGGTGTCTGGGCAGCACGGACCGCTCGGAGCCACACTGCTCCCGCCTGCCCTGCTCCTCTCTCCCAAGCTTTGCCACGCTTACCAAGGCGAAATAAGCCCATTTAGAGGAAATCAAACCGGTTCCTAAAGCGCGATCTTTGTCCCCGCCGGCCCCGGGGCAGAGGCTGACGGGCCGGAGGCTGAAGCGAGGGGGACGGGCTGTGGCAGCCTTACCTGCGAGGGGACAGAGGCAGCCGGAGAGCAGCGAGCGCAGCATGGGGCCGGGGCGGCAGCGGCGCGGTGCCCGTCCGGCGGGGCCCGGGAGCAGGGCGGGCCGGGATGGGCTTGTCCTAAGTATCGTCTGCGCGGCCGCTGAGGGGAAGGAAGGCGGTGGCGGGGGTGCGGGTTTGGGGAGGTGTTGGCAGCCGCCGGCTGGTCCCGGGGGGCGGCGGACTCACCTCTCTTCCAGGGCGCTCCTAGGGAGAAGCTCCGATGCCAGCTGAACATCCCGGCGGCAGCAGCCGCCCTCAGGGGCGGGCGGGGCACGGGGACGGGGGTGCCATCTCTGCCGACCCTCCCCGAGCTGCTGCGCGNAATCCCCGGAGAAGAGAGGGGGAGAGAGGAAAAAAAGGACAGGAGAGAAGAAAAAGAAAAATATTTCAGTACTTGCATAATATCAATAAACAACTCCCCTCTCTAGTGGCAGGGAAGGCTGGAATGTTTAGGGCGGGGGGGAGGGGGAGTA
>VWZT01010910.1:237-21303 GCA_013397055.1 Pachycephala philippinensis | reverse complement strand
TGTTTTTTTTAAATTATTTTTTTATTTTTTCTTTTCAGGTTTTTTCTTGTTCTCTATTTAAATTGCATGTTATGTGTTCACAATGCAAAACTGCCTTTGTTGTCACTTGCACTGCAGACTATGGGTAAGAAGGGTGAGAAGGAAGTGTCAGGACTGTCCTGGGTGCAAGCTCCCATGGGCAGATTTGCAGTGTCACCCAACTGGAGTGCACTCTAAATGTGCAAGCCAGGCATGAAGTGTTCTGGGATGCCCTGGGCACAGTGATGCCCTTGAGCCCACTGGAGTGTTGTCCTGGGAAATGTGTCAGAAATTACTCCTAGGCTAAGTTTAAAGAGTACAAGTTCCCTACAACAAGCAGCCCCATAACCTACACAGGGTCTCTGCTTGCTACGAGAGCACCAGTCCCTGCATTGCTCCCCCATGTAGACTTTCGCTGACATGAGCACTTTCAGGAGAAAATGTGCTGCTCCACCGGTTAAACCGGCCTAATTCTGTGGACTTCAGCTGTCCATAGGATCAGTGGCCCCAAGGAGATCACAGAGACAGTGGTGCTACAAATTCAATGAGAAAGTGAGTGAGACGGGAGCTGTCAGGGGAGATCAGTTCAGTTGCCCCATTGCTCTGCAGGTGCCAGCCCTCCTGTGCCTCTGCAACGCACACTTCAGGCCACGTATCAACTAAAGTGAATTCATTTTTTGGTATAGGGGTCACTGGAGTTTGCTGATTGGCACCAGCCACAATTTAAAGATAGGGTGTCTAACTGGCCCCTTTTCCCACCACACTGCTCTTGTATTTAATTATTAATTGCTCCCAAATTTGTGTCATCCAACAAAAGGCATCCTTTCTCCCCAGGCTGGGAGGACTTTACTGTTCCCCCCTTGCCTTCCACTGCAGTGAGATAGAGTTTTTGTGGGCTGCATCTGATTTCCTTGAAACACTCCAGGTACTCAGTGTGCACCCAGCGCCTATTGCTGTTTTTCTGGGAAACCAAAGAGTGTGGTTTGTTGTGTGGACAGAGCCAGGTTTTTCTTTGGGCTGGTGGGAAGGAAAGCTGTAGGTTCTCAAGGAGGTTCCTGTTTCCTGCACTGAGACAGTGCTGTGGTTAGTGCTGTGTGTTTGCTGTGTGATGTGCTGCCGTGCTCTGCCCATGCAACCAGCCCAGGCCCCCCTCTCAGCTCCCAGCTGCAGTGGGCAGACTTAAATTATTAGAGCAGTGGAAGGTAGTCACAGATGCCTTAGCATGAATTCAATAGCACAGCCAAAGGAATTCTGGGGACAAAGTATTAGCCTCTCACCTTCAGCTCTGCTGCCTATACGCGATTGCACTCTCCTTTCTTTCTGCCATTAAGCTCCATTGTTTTGTACACTGCTGAGCACACTCCTATACTAGCTGGAGGCTCTTTTCTTTAATAACTAGTTTGGAGAAGGAAAAAAGCTGCAGTGCTGATGTTTGTAAATAGCTGCAACCCAAAGTGTTCTGAAAAGTATCTAATTTGTAGTAAGCAAAGTGTTTGATGCTGTCAGAAATCTAAGTTCCTAAGGAGTCTCAAGCTGGCTGTTTCTAAGCTTGGTTTACCCCCTTGTGTTCAACAAATGCTTGAGGCCAACAGAAATGACTGTGTTACCAAATATAATAAATAAAACAACCCACTGACAGTAAGCTTTTGAACAAGAATAAAATATCCCCTGGAATGTGTACAAGACAAGTACTCTAGCCCTGGGCTAGGGCAAACATGGAATGAAAATGCCTGGCAATGAGCACAAGATTTTAATGCTCTAGGTACTCTCACAAGAGTGTGTGTATGAAACTGATAATTAAATTGGAAATGCCCTGTGTTGACACAATATATGACAATGTTCAGAGTCTAGAGGGCTCCACAAAGCTGTTGTTAGCTGTTGTATGTGATTATTTTTGTCTACACTTGAAAAGTTTTAGTAGCATAACTGTGTTGTATGTATTTTTTCAGCTCAGGTTTATTTGCTATATTAGCATCAAGATGTTTTACACTTGAATAGCTTAGCACTGAATCAGTAAAAAGCATTAGCATGCTTAGGACTTTTATGCCAGTGTAAATGCATCTACCCGAAGGGAGATTTTACCATTTTGTGCTTGTATTATGAACAGCAGTGAAACCTTCCAAAGGATGGACACCACCAATTCCAGTCCTCATCAAGAACAGCCCACAGGCAAGAAACAAAAGCGATGCTTGGTTTTGGTGTCCAAGTTTGAAAAAAATGCAGAAAAGGGAAACTGATTATTAATGTGCTTTTGTCTAAACCTTGTGAACACCCTTGACATGGGAAAGGTCATATTCCCTGGGTATATTGAACCCAGTTGCTGCTGTAGTACAACAAGAAAGGAAAGATGCCTCTATCCTGCAGTTTCATCTCTTGTCTGGCAGTGAGAGTATTGCCAGGTCTCACCATTTAATTGGGAGTTTTGAGGAAGATCTACTCCTTTTCCTTAAAGTCCATCTTGTTATTGAGGGGAGCGTGGGGTGCTGGGGCTGAGCTGTACATTGCTGTCCTGGGGCAGAGCACAAGGATGTGGAGGAATCAGCCAGGCAGGGAAATGGGCTGGGGACTGGGGCCACATCACCAGGTGCCCTGTGGCTTTTGGCCCACACTACATCTGCCCTTTTCCTGCAGTTGCAGTCCTCGTGCTGGGTCTCCTTCCCATTCACCCATGTGCTCAGAGAGTGTGGGATGGGTTCTCCAAATCTTAACTGGGCAGGAAATTCCCTCTTGAGCTGCAGAGGATGTAACGGGAAGAGGAAAAACCTCTTAGTCAGCATCAGCTTCATTTTTGATGGATGCATCAATTTCCTCAGTCATGAGAAAACTCTCCACCCAAAGAAGTCCACAAGTGTGGAAAGCTGTTGTGACTCTGGATCCCTTGGGCGTACAGCTGCATCCTATGTTTCTTGTCATCTCTGTCAACTTGGAGCTTGTGGGAAGCACCTTCAGAGCAGAGGGTACTTCCCTACTTCGGAGAAGTCAGGCACAAGCTCACAGGGAGCTGAGGACCAAGGAGGGTGGCTGAGGGGGTTGGGCAAGGTGTGTTTGTACTACAGTTCCTAAGTTAGGCGCCTGGAAAGCAAGAGAGGTATATTTAGTGGTGACTCCTAAACCTATTGTGTTGTTTGGGCCATTGTGTTGTTCCCTCATGCCCCAATTACTACTGTGCAATCCCAGATCTCCCATAAAAATGACTGCTACAGTGTCCATTGAGATGATCTGCAGTTGCAAAGGAGGATGCCTGTCAAATGTGAGCCTTGTTTCAAAAAACTCCCCAGGAGCCAAATTATGCAGTAGCAGGACAGATCCCTGAGCAGGTGCAGCTTTGCACGGGTGAGCTCTCCCAGCTGGGAGAGGTGTTCCTCTGCTGTTTGGCTTTAGGCATGCCCCACATGCAAATAACTTCATCTCCTTCTGCCACAGCTTGTCTGGGAGAACAGGATTTTTGCAAGTAGTTTCAGGGCCCGTCTTCTTTAAGTTGTACAGCCCCCAAAACACAGGATTTCTCATGCATGTAAAAGTTCTCTCCACCTGGTGTGAAGTACTTGCGGTGACGAAAAACACATTCCAGTATCATTGTCACCGGGGTTTTCACACTGAAGCACACAATGAAATAACTGTCAACCTTTCATCATACATATATATTAGACCTTGTTTTCCATCCCATTCCCTGACCCTTTAGTTAAAGGCTGGATTTGAACAGGTTGCTTGATTACCTCCTGGTTTGTTTTGTACACCTGTAGTGTGGCACAAAAGGACTCTGTGCAATGCAATCACCTTCTTGACTTAAATATGTTTTCTTTCGCTCTGGTACAAGCAAGGTTTTGGGATGTAGCAGGCAGAGGGACATTGGATATCTGTGTGACAGTGTGGGAAAAGGGGTGGGTTTAATGCTGTGTTATGGGGGTACTCCCCAGCAGCAGAGAAAGGACAGGGAGGATATGTTCTGTGCAGCATCCATCAGGGTTGGCTTGGACCTGTCCCCGATGGATGACTGTATGGGGTTTTTCTCTTTTTTAGGTTTTAGCTACCTGTGCCTGATCAGCCATCCCAGCAGTGCAGTATTAATGTCATTTAAGCGAGGACTTGCAGCACCTTCTGCATGAGGGTGGCAGTGCCAGCCTGGGGTACGGTGGGGCTGTTGCCTTGCAGAGCCCGGTGCCAGGCAGGGTGCCTGCGGGCATTGCTCGGGGGAGCCCGTGCTGCCTCAGCCAGCAGCCCCTCACAGGAGGGACAGGTCAAGGGAAAAAAAAGAGGTGTGGGTTCAAAGAGGAATTGCGTAATATTTGCATTCCTGTAAACGGAAGTTTCCAGAAGACTCCAGCTTCCTGTGAAATGGTTCTCTTGCTAACTTGGCAGTGGCCTGCATGTGTACAGCTTGTCCAGGTGAAGGCTTGGGGTCACATAAGAGGAAGTTGTTTCACTGCAGTGCACTTACGTTGTGAAAAATAGCTTCTTGGGGTAGTGAGCAGCTCTTGACTCTGTTAGAAGTAATGTGTTAACTCCTGCAAATCTTATGTCTTGCGCCAGACACTTGTCTTAGTCTAAATAGTTTTTGATCTTCCTTCAGGGCATCTGATATATTCAACTAACACTTATTAACACTGAATACTCAAAATGAACAAACCCTGTCTGTACAAGCAAAACCCCTCTGCATGTTCTCTGCCTCTCTTATGGATGCTGCTGCCCCAGGCAATTCCCCAAACAGAGCAGGAGAAAAAGCTGCCACCTAGCTCAGCACCAGTTCTGCTTGTTGTTATGTCAACCAGCCTTTTCAGAGCAGAGAAGGCTCAAATGCCTGGTGTGTTTGGATCCTGGAGCAGGTATGTGGTCCCCACTCCACCCTGCTGTGAAAGGAGCCCTGGTGAACCACATGGGAAGCAGCTGCCCAGAACTCTGCCCCAGGAAGTCAGGGCCAGTGGCTTGCCAGGCACATTACTTCCTCTGGTGCACAATGGAAGCACCTTTGTGCTCACTGAGTTGGGCTGAAGGGCTGACTTCAAAGCTGTTACAACAAGTGCTTAAACTTGGTCACTGCTCTCTAGGGCTCCAGAGCAAGGACAGTTCCCCTTGCTTTCCTGCGGACTACCTGCCCTCAGGGTCCACAGCTTTCTCAGCCAAGGGACAATCTAGCGTAAGTCAAACACCAAACGCAGGCTGAGCTGCATTGTACTGTGCTGTGCTGGCTGCTTTCTGGGTTATGGCACAACCCAAACCCTCTGTTTTCCTTCTGTGATACTGCAGGTTGGATGGTGGCAATGCAGGCACAGAGGGGGTCCCCATCAGCAGTTCCTCACCCCACAACACCTGCACCCCTCTCCACCAGTGCTTTTAGGTGAGGTGTCTGAGTCATTGTGCACCGGGTCTCAGCCAAGAGAGGACGGTGCCTGGTTTGGGGTGGGATGGGCAGCAGAACAGTGGTGAGCACCTTGGGGCCACACCCTGGTGAGGCAGTCAAGTGTGAGTGGAGGAGGAGAGGGGAGTGATGCTGGAGAGCTGATGAGGAGCAGGAAAAATAGTAGAGGTACTTGAAGAGCAGTGGCAACCCCCTAGGAAGGAAGGAAGGAAGGAAGTTGAGCTGGTTCTGAGGGGGAGGTGCCTTACTCTTCTGCTGGGACCTTGGTGTCCTGGGGGTGCCAGGGGGTTGCTTTTGCGGCCCTGACAAAGGACAAGTCATGATCCGGGTCACTCTGGAAGGGTGGGATACTTTCATGTTCTGCTTTGTCACAAGGAGACTTGTAAAACTAGATGGTAATCCAGGGGACTGTGACAGAAAAGATAGAATGTATGAGGGAAGGGTCGAGGAGTTTCCCACCATGAAATTGTGTGAAAAGGTGATGAGGAGGAACTCAAAACAGTGCTGTTGTTGACTTGGGCCTCCCTTTTCACTGTCTGAGGTGTTTGCAGCCCTGCAAAGCTCTAGCCAGGCCTGGGCTTGACCTGGTTTTCTATCCCCATCATGACTCTGCCTGATGCAGAAAAATGGGTACCCTCCATCCTCGCTTGATCTGTTGCTGGAAAGCAGCCGGGGCAGGGTCTGCCAGGCATGTGCCAATACTGTATCCTGGCCCAGAGATGGGGAGTGAGAGTATCCAGAGCATCCCTCAGCCTCTTTGCTTCTTTGCTTTTAATGCCTGGAGAATCCTAGTGGCTGTGAAAGTGTTGCTTAAACCTTGCAATTAGCGGGGCTGAGGGTTTGGCAATTGCTGCTTCATTTACCTTGTTGCAAATGCTGCATCATTGTCAATGCTGCAGTTGCTTTAATTCGGAAATGCTAATTCATTTTAGGGCAATCCATTTCACTGGACTGCAACAGAAGAGTTAGATGTGAGTGGCTAAAACATGACCAGAGTTTAAAGAAGTACAAATAGCACTTAGTGAGATCCTGTAGAATTTGCATTGCTTTTTGCCTGAATATATGTGCACTCATCAGTAGAACGAAATCTTTTTCCTGTATAACAATTTAATTAGAACTGACTGAAGTAAACATGTCCTGAATGTTTGAATATGAAACTAATACTGCATTATAAATGTCATTTTGATTAAATAATGGCTTCTTTGCTTGAACAGGATAACTATCCACCCGAAACACAGAGGTGAAACTTTAGTTAATAATAAAACTCCCACCAACTTCAATAGAGCTATATTTCACCTTAATTGCACTCATAATTGCGCTTTCACAGTTTGATTACAGAATTTACTGTTTCCTGCTTGGAGGGGGTATACATTGTTGTACACCTTCTAAAAAAAAAATATGGGAACAGAGGATTGTTGACATGCAGTACGTGAGCCTGGATTTCCTCCATTTAGTGAAATGATGGAGCTCACTTGTCCCAGGATTCAACAGAAGCACTAAGAGTTGCCACATGGGATCTCACTGAAAAAAGATACTGTAAGCTTGGCCTTGAGCAGTGGTTGTCAGTTCCTCTGGATCTGGCTGCTCCAGTACTGGGGAGGAGTAACTGAGGAAAGCAGGCTGACTGTAAGCAGATTTAAATATACTGCATGAGACCTGACCTCCACTGGTAAAGTATACAGGGCCTTCCCAGGCTGAAAAATGTTGAAAACAACCGTCCTTGATGAGCAGATAGGTTCAGTAGTCAAGGACCTGTCTGGATCACCTCAGGACGTACTTTACAAATAGCATGTGTTTCTGCAAACCTGTTATTTAAAAAATCTCTTGCTGAAGCCAAATCAATGCTCTTTCATTTGTGTACAACTCTGATATCCAGTTCTTGGGTGTGTATTTCCTCTGGACATCCCGGAGGATATCTGTGGCTCCAGTGTTTGTGAACTGAGGTTGGTAACGTGACTGTGGGTCTAACACCACAGTCTGTGTATGACTGTGTGCAGCACCAGGTGACTGCTGCTCTGTGTTCCCACATCTGGCACCTCTTCATGTGATAGAATGGGCACAGGAGCTCAGATATGGCACCAGCACTGAGATGCTCTGCCTCCTCAGCACATTGGTTCAGGGCTCTGTGCTTTTCATTTCCCTACCTGAAAAAAAGGAAGTAAACTGTTTCCCTTTTGTAAAGTTGCTTGAACATTAAAGTTGTTAAACTGTATTAAACTGTTCCTATGAGCAGGAAGTGACCATGGCTGCCCAGAGTAACTAAAGCAAGTTCATCATGAAGAGACATTTCTCCCTTCCAAACCAGCTCCAAAGCAGGGCTTTTCTAGGTCCAGATGGGAAATGCCAGTGGTATATTCATATTCCCTCTGTTCAGATCTGATCTAAGCCCACTGTAAAAAATTAAATACTACCAAGGACTTTCAGGGGTTGGGACCTTTGTGATTTTTATCTTAGCAGTGCTATTTGTGCTTTTATCTATAAAATTCTACTTCTGTTTGTATGCTTGTTTGGTGTGGGATGACTGGAGACAGTCTGCTGTTTTACTGCAGACTTCCCTGCACTTACTAATTTAAGACTGCTGCTCAGACTGAAATTTCCAGGTTGGCTCATGATGAATCCGTGGTCTATATACAGTGCTTGGGAGATATTTCCGTATCCTGAAATAACAGGAGGTTTGTGATAGATCATTTCATGACTTTGCGGTGCTCTGTGACTCATGGGATGGAGGACAGATGTCACCAAACTGTTGTACACTAGAACAGTCACTGCACAACTATTCTTTTTGAAAGCCAATACAATTGAACTGACACACAAGTTTCCATGCCAAGTAAAAATAATGGGCATATGTATTTTTTGTGGTTTTGTATAAAGAGAGCTTTCTTTGGTACCTTCCACAGAGTTCTTGGTAGTGCTCAAAAAAAAAAAAAAAAAAAAAAAACAAACCAAAAAAAACCCTGACCTCCAGATGACCCAACTTTGAAACTTGGTGAATTAAAGTCTGGTAGTACAATTTGCTTGCTCCCAAGATAGCTTCAACGTAAAGGAACAGGCAAAGACACAACAAAGTATTGTCCCAAGTTTGCAAACTGAATCAATCAAGTTCCAGTCTGTCAAAATCAGCAGGGGCCAGCACTACCCTTGCCCTGATAACCTGCACTGTGCAGGCTGAGGAGGCAGCAGGAAACCAGCGAAGGGCTCAGTAGAGCTGCAAAGGGCTGCACAGCAGATTTCAGGTGAGCTTGGCTGCCAGGAAGGCACCAAGCTAGAGTCTAACTTTTCAGCAAAGGCTCCACATCTGTTTCAGGGATATTTAAAGTAATATTTTCAAAGCACACCATTAAAAAGAGCCCTCTTGGAAGAGCTGGCTTCTCCTCTAGTGCCCAAAACTGCAGGCTAAGCTGTTCTGAAGACCTAGCTCTGTTTGTGGCTGCTGAACTGTTTTAAAAGCCAAACCCTTTTTTCATATAAACACCAAACTGCCTGATGTCAAGTCAGGTTTGCAAGATAAGATAAGAGTGCTTCACTGAGGAATAAGTGGAGGAGATTTTATGGAAACTGAGTTATTGTAAATAGCATCAAGAAGAAGGGGGTTTTGTGTGGTGCTGCACAGAGCAGAGGTGGATAGGGAGTGAATACATATTTTTTAGAGCTGTGGCAGAAGACAATGAGTGGGAGGTGAGGGTTCCCCCACCCCTCTCATGGCAGTGGCCAGGAACCCCATGGCACAGGTCTGAGTGAGGGGATCTGGAAGCTGGTGCATGGCAGCAGCACAGGCTTAGCATTTCAGAGGCAAGCTCAGAGGGCGATGAGAGGAATGGAGGGAATGTGATAAGGCTGGGGGAGGATTCGGTAAGGGAATGAGCAGGGAAAAGGAGGGGGTGTGGGGAAGCCAGGAGTGCCCCTTTCCACTGTCTCCCTGTTTCCCCATGCTGAAGGCAGGTTTGGGACCTTCAGCTGAAACAACAGGGAACTGCTGTACCAAGGGATGTCCCTGTTACTCTTATGGATGAAGCAGATACCCTCACTAGTGTCCTTTCAGCTATTCCTAATGCAGGAATGGGGGACAATGTGCTGCCAGCAGTCACTCATCCTGGCCACCAGGAACCTCAGAAATAGCAAGCCTTTGTTGTCGTTGTCCTTGTACTTGCAGGTAACCCAAGCAAAGATGAAAGTCAGTGGAAATCCCTAAGCTGCTGTGGATATTCCTGTGAAGACAGAACAGGTCTACAGGATCATACTGTAGAGAGGTTTTTTAGTGGAGAACTCTTGCTTTTTGAAAAGATGGAGCAGTGTAATTACACAACACAGAAAAAAGCTCAGGGGATCACAAGTGCTTACGCTGGGAAGCCGCTGAGCTGTGCTGGGTGGCCGGGGTGTTCCTGAGTGCTGAGGGCAGAGCAGCCACAGCAGTGCACCCTCACTCTGCATCAGATCTAGTGTAATGTTCCTGGCTCCAGCACTGACCCAAGTGTCTGCACATTCTTATCAGCAAGACTTGCAGGTAGCATTACATGTTTGTCCACTTGGAATAGAAATATTCCTTAACTCTGAACATCCCTGGCCTTTCTCTTCATATGCTAGTCTCTCTCTTGGTGGACAATAGATAGATATATTTATATTTAACCTTTCTGGCTATATAAATTCCTGCCTGCAATGACTCACAACCATCAGAATTCAGAAAAAGGCAATTAGAGAAAATCCATCACGGCACGTGTACGGATGAGTTTGTAACTCGTGCTATCCCAACACATGAGAGCTAATGACCTTGCAATTTTGATATATGAACATAACCCAAGCCCTGTATCTGAACAACTGAATATTTTCAGAGATTTAATACAGATTTGGATTGGGTAGCTTAATAATACTTTGAGAAAGCTCTAGGAGAAAGAGAAATAATCTTTAAAGCCATGGGTGGAGAAAGAGGGATATAAGACAGGCAAAGCTAGACAAGCTTAGTTTAGTTTAGTAGACAAGCTAGACAGTTTAGTTACTAGCTGACTGTGATTTTTTTAGGATATTCTTTGTCATAGATGTAAACTTTTATGTTAATTGATCAGTTTTAACTGCTGGTTTCTTGCAAGCCATCATACTTGTAGCTGAAAGCTCTAGAAGGATGGTGCTGGCCTCCCAGAGTAGATCAGACTTCTCTGCTGGCACAGAAAGTATTATGTGGAAAGAATTGTGGTGAGGAAAAGATTTCGCAACGTCAGTAGTACCCAGAGGGAGGAGGAGGTGGAGCTCTCCATGAGTAATATGAGGTTTGGTACCAGCAGGTTTAAGTATCTCAGATAAAATTTGTGATTTCATCCCGGTATTTTGGTGAAGATCTGGGCACCCTGCTTTCTTCTCACAAAAAGAAAGGAATAGTCTTCCTTCCTCTGTTATCAAGATGCTGGTCTCCTGCAAGGGACAGCTTTACATCCCTGTTCTCGGTCCATCCCACAAGCCACCCAGCACATCAGCCTCCTGACTCTTACAGTGGTGCTTCCCAGACATCTCTCCCTGTGTTGAGTAGGCACATCTTGGACAACCTCTACCCTTTTCCCCAAAACCTCCCACCACTACACAAACTAGCCATGCTCTCTGCTGCAAAGCACACTAACAGGGGTTTAGGTCAATGTCAGGTGGGTCCTGAAATGTCACACCTATTGAGAAGGAGGCAGCTGAATTCTGTTTGTGCTGCAGCAAAGGGCCATGCAGATGGATCTCAGTGGGATATTTTGATCTCAGTCATATAATGTGCTGCTGAAAAATGTATCTGATTGGTGTGCTGTTGGTTTTGAGTTGGAGGAGAAAATGGCAAGGAGCCTGCATTAATTAGTATTAAACCACAATTGGCAGACACTAACTCCTCCACAAAGTATCTGTTGCTAGAGGGTGTGAAAATATACCTGTTGAGTTGGATGGGTGAGGTGCAGAGATAGTGCCAACAATGTTCTCGGGTAAAAAATCACTTAAAAGCAAGTAGTGATGTCCATGACTTACAGCCCCTTTTTCACTTAGGCACTGAAGTCAGCCAGTGTTGAAGAGAAAATGGTTGGCCTGTTCTAGGCAGGAAAATGCAACTGTGATGCTGAATGTCTGAGAGCTCTGGGAAAAAATATCCCAGCATATGGAAGTGACAATATTTTTCTACTGCTGTTTCACCAGTAGATCTCAATGTGTTTTGAAGCAGAAGTCTCCAAGGTTATTTCCACTTTTCTCTGGGGAATACAAAGTTCAGGTACCTGAGGCACAGGGAAGGGAGGACAGTCAGGCATTGGAGTACACCTGCACAAACTGTTACCTTCTTTAGGAACATGATAATTAAAGCAAAGATACAGAGAGCCTTTGCCTGGCATGAGATCTCAACAAACTACAACCAAGGTACCTGCAATTTATTGCCTTGATTTTGGGACAGTCATTTGAGTGTAAGAGTGACTCTGTACAGGAATCGGGGTTTTTTTTCCTGTTTACCTCTTTCCACCATGTGAAAACTAGGGTTTCCAGTAAAAAAAATTGCAAGGTACCAGCATAGCTGGCAATGGCAATAATTCCCTGGGCTCTCAGGTTGTTCTTCATCTATTTCGAACCTCTGCCACAGTCAGTCATGTGGGGTGTATTCAATGTTCATATTCACATTCTCATGAGTTTCAGGGGAAATAAAGTTTCGCTTCAGCTTTTTTCCCTGCAAGTCTTTGGTTTTTTCACCACTACCCTAACAAACACTGAAAATAGATGGTTAAACCTAAATTGATGTGTTCAGTATTACTGCAATACAAGTAAAGACAATTTCAACACAGCATTAAAAATATGTCACCTTCACTGTAGCATTGTGTGGGAACTGATATGACTTCTTATTTTGTTTGCCCATGGAAGGGAACTGTCATTTTCTTTGTTAGAGTATTTTTTCATTGGATGGAAATAATTACAAGTGGAACAAAACAAAATGTTTTGATTAAATACAGGGCTGGTCTTGTTTTTTCCAGTAAATGTTTCATGTTTTCAATTCTTTTCCCCCTCTCCCGGGGATAATATAATGGATAGTTAGAGATCACCTTCCATCTCAGAAGATCCTAGATTTCACAGGGATCCTTCCTTTGCCACTGGAATTTTGGTACCCATGAAGCAAACACAAGTGAGTAATTTGTTCCCATGGGGTACCACAGTGAAGGTGAATCATCTGCTGCAGAGCAGGGGAGTTTTCAGCAGAAAAGACTACAGTTCATAATTCATGCCAAAACCAAGGGTTAACACTGAAGTGTCAGATCTGGCTAGCCCATGGCTGAGGAATGAAAACCAGCAGCTGTCTGAATTCCAGGGATGGTGCTGGGAATAGCTGCGATGAAACAAAGTCCTACCAACTTTGATCTTGGATCTCCTGCACAGGATTAAAGGAATAACTGAGTTTGGGCCTGAGGCACAGACATTTGGGGAAGCAGCAGGGGGAATTTGCTAAATTTTCATGGGAGTTTACTAAGCATATGAGGGTAAAGCAAAGACAATTCTCTTTTGTCATCGCAATCCATTTCTTTAAACTGTGAGTGCACTTCGAAGACCCAGCGGGATCACAGCAAGGACATCAGCAGACTTGCAGTGCTCTCTGCATGGTGCAGCTTTGTTTGGGTTGAAGAGGTGACATTTTGTCCTGGATCAACCTTGTAAATAAGAATGGAGCAAGGCAAGATTTGTTTGTGCAAATCCAAGCATTTTCCTCATTCCCTGCTTTTTCCTAAGTTTGATGAGATCGGTTCATATACCTGCCATTTCCTTGAGATATGAGCAGCTGCCAGAACCCCCTCTGGCTGCTGTCAGTGTGGTTTAGGACACCTTTGCAGGAGTGGCTCCAAGAGAAGACAGGGCAGTCCATCCAGATACAGCATTCGATCTCCACTATTGTCAGAGCAAGGAATCATATTTCCCTCACACCAGCCCTCTGGGTAAAAAAGGCAAATGTTTCATAAAGGTACCATAATAAGTCTGCTAGAGTTGTCTTTGCAGCCTCTTTCTCCTCCCCAAACTGGAATGTGCCTAAGCTCCTTCTGGTCTGCTTATTCCTTTTTTCTAGCAGCCCTTGGGGAAGGTACCTAATACCTTTTCGCAAACATTATTTATGGACTCAGAATGCCAGAAACATGTCCTTACAAATAGTCTGCACAACGTGTCCTGAACCCTCCTACTGGCACCTACTTGTGTCAGTCCCCAGTGCTCAGATTTCTTTGTCTTTTTGCTGTAAACCATATTTACTGATGTGGGGTTGTTCCCACATGAGCAGTACTATAGTGACTGATGAGCTGTACTTGTATGACTTGCCCAGTAGTGTCCCAATTGTTCATGGTTCCTGGTGATTCCTGCTTAGGTCCTGGGGCCAATGTTTAGTGTTTCTGGAGGAGAGAAAGGTCAGTGCTAGCCCTGCAGTGCCTGTGTTACATTGCACAGCACCCTAGGATGCACCGCAGGGGGTGAGCTCCCTTGATCTATAGCGGACCACCTCTTACCCAGCACCACTCCCTTCTGTGATATCTGTATTAATTAGATGCATGTGGGTGTTCTCCCCATGTACCCAGCACTAAGGATAAAGAACAAGTTTGTACCAGAGAACCAGCTGTATGTACACTTTTCATCAAAACCACTTAAAAACTTTCCTTTGGAGGAAAATCACTGGCTTTGTTAGTATTTCTGCCTGTTCAGGATCAAAACCACAGCATAAAGTCTTCTGAAAGAAGCTTAGGAGGTTTTGCCTCTTCTCTTACCTAAAAGAAAGAGGAAAAGGCTGCTCTTTCACACTTTTATAGTATTTCCCATTCCCTGTGAATCTGGAATTCTTTATAAATGACGTAGATCTTGGTCTCAATATAACAGTATTAAAGGAAATACCTCACTTCCAGTCAAGAGTTTAAGACAAAATGGAAAAGAGTGTGTCCAACTGAAACCATAGGGCAGGAACTGATCTGAGCAAGAATTTTGTCTGGGTGCAAACATTAACAACTCAGTTATTCAGTGAATACTAAGTGACTCTTAATGACCATAGTTGCATAAAAACTTCAGTTTTACGTTTAAATCCAAGTGGAGTATCTCCACCAGCATAGGTCTTGTAGTTTATCCTGTGTTGTTTCCATATGTGGTTTGTACTGTAATACTTTCTGTAACTTGGGGGTTAAAAAAGCAGAGCATCACTAGGCTGCCCCTTACCATAGCTTGTCTTCTGCTCATCCCTTATGTTGAGTCATTCATTCTTGGACTGTACAGCCTGACTGGATCACAGCAGAAGGTTTCATCAACAGCAGACTCTAGAGGTGCAAAAAAATTTCTGGTGAAATCCTGAGAATTTTGACAGAAATTTGGTGAGGAAAGAATATACTCTGATGGGGCAAAATACTCAGTGGGTTCACTGAGGTTGGGATTCCATCCACTTACCCCTAATGGGCCGTTTCAGTCCCTCTCCAAGGCCTCACCTACAGCTACTCCTGAAACACTGTGCTTCTTGGTTTGTCTTTAAGGTAGCTTCTGTTTTCTAGACCAGTGTTTTCTGAATGCTGGCAGAAAGGATGTGACTTGCTGACTTCAGAGAAGATGCCAAAGCATGCAGAGGGGACTCTACTGTAAACAATCTCTTAGAATTCATTTTAAAAGGAGAAAGGGATAAGGGGAGGAAAAACAAAATACTTAAGAGATGCTGACTTGCCATCTACAGTCATCCTCCCTTGCTGGCGATTAATCATCTCCCCCTTTGAGCCCAACAGATCAGATACACACATTCCTCATTTTCTCTGTTGATGGAAAAAATTTGATTTTTGGCATGCCTTTTGTAGGATTCGAAATACCTTTGTGCTGTGGTGAGTGTGAGGGAAGGGAGTTTCACTTCTCAGCAGATATGCTAAAAGCATGTATTAAGGGCTGGGCTCTCCACCCCACCTAGGTTGCAGGGAGCCATTTGTGGCTGCCTAATCCCACATCTCACACATGCTAGACTTACCAGGCTGGAGGCTCTGTGTCTGTGTATGTTGTTGCCTCTTGCTGAAGATCAACATACTCTTGCATGGTGGAAGTTGCGTATGAGTCAGCAAAAACTCTAAGTATGGGGGAATCAGAAGGAATGGGTTTTTAAGTGAGATAGTATCGGTACTGTCTGCTTGCTGTGAACTAAGTGAATTTTGGATCCTATATCACAAAACACAAATAAATCACGTTAGTAAGCACAATTGCAGGCAAACCTCGTACCAAGTAGATTCCCCTGGAGAAAATCTAAGCTTATTATTGGAGTTGACCATCCCTGGGGGGAAAAAAAAAAAATTCTTAAAGGCACTGACATCCCTCACCACCATGGCTGTAGTTTTAGAAACTTTGAGAAGGCAATGTGAATGTGAATCTGGCCCTCCTGTTTGCTGGGGTTAAACCATGTGTTTGCTAATGATGCAGCATTTCCTGATATTTGTAATGACAATGAAATGAGTAAAAAACATTAGCTGGTGATAAATATTATAGCTAGCCCAGTTCTGAAGGAGTTACCAAAAGACAAGACCGATTATCTCATGCAAACCAGCTGTCATCGGATCCAGCTGAATCCCTGTGATCAAAAGCCACAAAAGGAGCTGATTTATTATCCATGGACAGAGTTTTGTGAACATTGTGGTGCTTCGATCACTCTCATATGTCATCAGTGCTGGGGTTTGCCTGTACCTATATGTCTCCCCACTCTGTGCTCTCAACCTGTAGTAAGATTTCAACATGCATGTTTGGTATACATTGAGTTCGTAGATGTCTGTGCTCTTCCTTTGCCTGCCAGCAAAAATTTCACAAGAGGGGTTTTTGTTTTCATCGTGACTTAGAGGTCATTGTCTCATGTGACACTCAAAAATGTAATCATTCCTGGTTGGATTGACTCAGACTGTGGGGAGAAGCAGGGACTTGGCATGTTCAAACCTAGGTGAGGACTCCCTGAGCTCATACCTCTGTGGGTTGCTGGTGCAGCACATGCAAAGCTACATCCTGTAATCAGCTTTTCCAGATCCCTTAGCTTGTGAATTCCCAACATCCAGTGGGTCACAGACTGCAGTTGGAGGGATGTTAGGATCTCCAGGCTTTACTGGCAAATTGGCAAGAGTGATGGGCAGGTAGCAACTGAAGCACAGAAGAATTTCTGTGCTCTTCCTCTCTGCCTCAGCTGTAACATTTTAATTTCTTGCAGCCACAAGCAGAGAGGTGGTTTTACGTACCAGGCAGGAGCTTTATGCAACATAGTTAGGTGCCTTCCAGGCTTTGGTTCCACCTTACCTTCTGGGGTGCCTGGAAATGAAGTTGTAAGCTCTGATCCTAGTATGTATACACGTCAAGTGGGAGCAGAATGTGATTTTGAAGCAGAAGATATTAGGGTGACTACTGTTTCTCATGGTTTATAAAGTTGGTGCCTGTGTGGATGTACAGCCACAAATCATTGCAAAGAGCCAAACAATTATGGGCAGAGAAACTAGAAAGGGATTTTGTGACAGTTACCCAAATACAAGCCAGGGAACACACTGCTGACAGAAATTATGCTTGAAAGATTCGGACTAGGTGATGAGCTGGATAAAACTGTCATTTCTTAGCAGATGTTGTATAGTCAGTTACAAGCAGAGATGCTGAAACATCCAGACATGGTCATGGTGAGAAAATACAAGCAATCTTTCACGTAATATATGAATAAAAGTTGTGTATTCAATCACCAGTTTAAAGGCTTGCTGAAACTGTCAGACTTATGTGGCAATTATTTTGTCACTTTCGCAGCATCTTTTAAGGAAGGATCCTGCCCCCCAAGAGAACTGATTACCTGCTGAAGCGTAATATCCCGCTGTCAATCCTTTTCCCTGACAACCCTAATCCTGTTCTGTCTGGCTCGGGCTGCATGCTGCAGCAGGAGCTAGAAACCTGAGATCTGCATGCTGGAAGTCTTTGGGATGTTGATGAACTGAATGGTGGGTGGTATTATTTAGATGTCCTTGTAAACAAACAAATATGGCTGATTAAAGCTGGATGGCCGCAGAGGTTTCTGCCTCCCTCTGCATACCCCACCCTTTGCCTGGCAGTTATGGGGTATGAGGTTTCTCAAAAGGCCAGGTTGAAAATGGGTGTCTCAGGGGTTGCTTCACGTGTGGTTCAGCTCCCGGTGTCAGGGACTTAGCAAATGTGGAGGAAGGCTGCCCCACCACAGCGTGATATTTATGTTACTTGGTGGGATGCTTAAGTCCAGCTGTCAGCAAATGCCATTCCTGTAGCGCTGCCTGCCAGCTCAGAGAACTGGATTGCCTACTAACACAGAGGGGCTGGCACACAAACACACTCCACTGATCAGCACATCTCACTGTGTGTATTTCAGGCACACAAGCTGCAAAATCAAACTTGCAGTCAACAGCAGTTTCTTGGAGACTGTGCAGCCATCTAGTGTTACTGTATATACAGCATGCTGGTTACTTGCTGAGACCCCAGGCACTTCCCTGCTTGTTTCCTACACATCTCCCAGCTCCATGTATAGCTTTTAGTTACACGAGTTTTAGTTAAATTTGCTAATCCAGTGGAGCTGATCTCTGAGATTTCTGACCACCTGAAGATTGTGCTTGTGGATGGAGAATAGAATCCTGTTATAGTATCTCTTTTAGTCATAGCAAGAATGTTTGTTACTATGAGGAAGAGCAACCAGTCTCCTTGGCTTCTACTGCTGTGTTTTAGCAGTCTTTAATTCTTAAGGAAACAAACAAACAACATCAAGAACAACAACAAAAGAAAAAAAAAATTAAATTTGAACATCAGTGAGTGAATGTCACAGATGCTACTGCTATCTGCTGGAATGCTTTGGAGACTTTCTCATTTTATCAGGACTAGGAAAGCTTTGTACATATATTGTGAAGGAATAAGACAAGGACAATATAGCCTGAATTTGTATGTCTCATTTTTCTCATCTAAAGAAAACCATCTTGTTTCAAAGTCCCAGCTTCCTCTTCGGTCATCCAGCAGACAGGGCAATTAGTACAAGGAACTACTTTTATAGTTTGTAGTAAATTAATTAGGTAACCAGTGCAGGCAAGGAGCATGATGAAATGACACACATTCTTGTACTGCATACCAGAGTGACAAGTAAAATTTAAAGGTGACAACCCAGGGTTACTGTGACTTAGCAGCAGCCACTTGGCCAGCCTGAGAACAGAAACGTCTTTGTTTACAATCTGCATTTTTCTAACTCTTATCTGCTCTCTTGCACCGTAATTTCCCCCCGCCCCCTCTGTGCCACTAGGTTCATCTTTCTCTGCACCTTGCATTAGACTATAGCAGCGTCCAGGTGTGTTACGAGGGACTTTCATCTTCTGAAACAAGAGGTGATAGACCAGTGACTTTCTGTACTGCAGTAATAAGGTAAAATCAATTGCTTCTGGATAGAAGCTAAATGTTACAACTTCTTTGCTTGGGCTAAGCAGTGAATGAAGATTTATGCCATGGAGATACATAAATTTTTGGATTCTGCTACACTTGTGGAAGGTGCTCTCAGCTCTGTCCATTTAATGTCTTTTGCTGGAGAAATAGCCCTATTTCAAATTCCCAAGTACCTACCCCATGAACAATTTACATAAGCACTGCCTTATTCCCCTTGTTACCTCAGGCTTTTAATATCAAATACTGATGTCTCAGTCTTGAGAGCAGTTGGAGAGGAGCAGTGACAAGCAGCACATACTCACTCCGCAGTAGTGGAATCTGGTGGATCTGGAGGAGGATGTTTGTTGACATCACCTTACTCACGTGTGCTAAGCCAGGCTAATTGCCCTTGTCTGCAAGACTGGACATGAATCTTTTGCACACTCCCCTTCTACGTGTCTGTCTGAGGGATGTTAAAAACAGACAATGGTATGTGTCCAACTGGTTTCAGCCACAACTGATTGATCTGGTAGCATTTATCTGAAATATTTTTTTAAGGCATGTTTTACAAAGCTTTCACTGCATCAAGTTTTGCGGATGTTGGATATAAGAATGCCACCAAAGAGATGGCTAATTACCATTCAATCATTTCTTTTCCTGATGACTTTTACCAATAAACAGGGAAATTCTAGACCTAAATTACAACTAGTTGAACAGAGAAACACACTGCACACAGAGGCAAATAAACACTATCCTAGAAGCTCACAGAGCCCCTCTCCTGCTGCAGGGCACAGCAGGGGGGGTCCATGGGCACATGGACATGGACGCAGCCACGGAAGCTGTAATGGGAGGGAGGATGAGAGCCTCTGCACAGCAGCACAACCTTTCCCTGCAAAAATGAATGGCAATCGTGATGCTGAGCCACCCACAGGGAGCAACAATGCCACTACCCACAGGCAAATCCCTTTCCATCCCATCCCAAATTGCTTGCAGGCAAGGTGTTGGGCAGAGCAGGAACTGGCTGAAACAAAGCCGTCTCATTCAAGTGAGAATCTGAGGTAAGGAGTATGTGTGTCTCACAATTCTAAAAATGGTTTAAATGATGTTACAAAATAACGTGTATGGACACAGGAGTGAGATGGAACATTTGTATTCTATTACGTATTTTACTGAGAAGCTTTTTCTTTGGACAAGAACAGTTTCTGGGAAGGAAAGATCTAATGGTAGCTTTTTGTTAAAGTACTAGAGGTGTTATCATTTCTATCTCAGACAAAATCTTTGCAATTTCCCAAAATGCTCCTTAAGTTCTAGTTGCATCTTTATCCCTGCTTCCTGCCTGCAACAGTGTTGAGAACCACTACAGCCACCACCATATTCCAGCTTGGATGCCTTTCAGTTGTCATTTAGTTGATTTTTCTACTTTAATGGTATAGTTTGGAAAGCACATTAGGTTTTACAGAATGAAAGGTGCCATAGAAAATAAGAGGTTTTTTTGTTTATTCACTATGATGTCTTGAGAATATTTGTAAGTGAAACAGAGGCTTGAAAAAGGTGAATTTGATTGTCACCATGCCTATAAAATAACTTTATTGGGGATTAATAACATTACTCCCTGCTAACACTCCCTCAAAGGGATGCAGAACCATCTCTGGTTAACCTCTGAACTATGCCTTGGAGAACAGAATCACTTTTCCATAAACCACATTATCCAGAATCGGCCTGTCAGGCTTTGGGAATGAGAAGAATGCTATCCACCTCAGTTATTACTCGACTTGTTTGTCCTTCTGCTTCTTCTTTCCTCCCCCTTTCCAGGTCTCCTGGCACAGGTATGTGGAGAAAGTTTAAAATAGCGATTCGTTTGACAAACAGGCGTAGACGATTACCAGCACCGCATCTGAGGCGATAAGCCCTGGTGTTTTGACAGCTTTGTGTGTTATTTATGTGGAGCGAAACTGTTTGTGCTCTGAACACTGGAAATATTTATTTTAACGTAGTGCCTGTTTTGGGAAAGAGGGGTTTCCGTCGGCTGGCGCACATGCACTCCATTCCGGGTTTCCAGCGTTCCGCTGCCCTCTCGTGGGCACAACCAGCAGTGTCCAGCGAAGTCCTCAGCCCCTTGCTGGAGCCGACCAGCCCGCGCCACGTCCCGCTCTCCAGGTGCCGATGCAGCGACGGGCACCGGCGGAGGGGAGCGGGACAGAACCACAGAATCCATCAGGATGGAAGAGACCTCTGGGATCATCGAGTCCAACCTGTGACCGAATACCACCCTGTCAGCTAGACCATGGCACCGGGTGCCGCATCCAGTCTTTCCATAAACAGCTGCGGAGAGA
>VWZT01010909.1:35362-58057 GCA_013397055.1 Pachycephala philippinensis | reverse complement strand
TTTTACCCCTACAAGTGTCCCCATTCCCCTGTGCTCTGCATCTCTCATTCCACCTCCATCCTGGTCTGGGACTGTCCCAGATGCCAAGTCCACCTTGTCCATTGTTCCATCCCAGACCAACCAATCCCATTCAAACCAGCCTGGTGCTGGGAGAGGAGACTGTGGTCCCTCTCTGTGTGACCAGGAGTGACCAGATGTGCCCAGGCACATGGCACTGCTCACGCGTCCTGCCCTCCCAGAGATGGCCGGCCCGGGGCAGCAGCTGAACTGCAACTGAGGTGCTCTCTGCAGGTCCCCCCTGCCCTCCCACCCCCGTGGCATGTGCTCCCCCCACCCGTGGTTGCAGGTGGCTGGGAGGGAGGTTAAATATAGGCAGACAGGATAAAGGAACTGAGCACAGATTAACCGGGCAGGCTGGGGCCAGTTTATCTGCCCCTGCTCTGCCGCTCGCAAGGCTCTGGTCCGTGGAGGATAATGTCCCAGTGCTTGTTAGAGCCAAGACGTGCCAAGACTTGGAGATGCCCCAGCCACTCAAAATGTCCCCAGGGTGGGTCTGGGTTCCCCTTTTGTCTTTGGGTCTGGGTTCCCCTTTTGTCTTCAGGTGCTGCTTGGTCCCTGTGAGCAGCCAGTGCTGTGTGACCCTTGAGTACAAAGTCCTTCTGGCAGAGGGGTGATGGGGGATGCCCTGTCTGCACCCCGGGAGCCTGGGGCATGGGGGGCTCTAGCTGAGCATCCCTGCTCCTGTCTGGAGAGATGGGCCAAAGGAAGGCTGTCAAACAGCCAGGAGGCTCAGGGGAAGGCAGCAGTCAGCCTGCACCTCTGCCCTGAGCTTGTGCCTGCTGGTGAGAGCAGGAGCTTTGCTGACAACAACATATCTTAAGGTCTGGGAAAGTCTAAAGGGCAGGAGAGAAACCGGCTGGGAAGGTGCTTTCCTCTCCCATAACATCCAGGATCAGACTCAGGTTGTGATCAGCACACCTGCATCCAAGGGTCAGGGTGAGCGTCCCCCATCAGCCAGGAGGTTCCTGGGAGAGCTGATTAATTCAGAGCCAGCAGAGATACTAGAGAAGATCAGTTCCCCCTGAAGTTGGCACCTCCAGCTTCCTCTAAACTCTGCTGACTGATGAAGGCACATCAGTGTCTAAATATCAGACTGAGCCCTGGTGTTAACAGGCTCAGCGGCTGAGTTGAACACCATGGTTTGCAGTGGGACTCTCAGGTGACATGGTTTGCCCACAGGGAGTTGAATCTCAAACCAGTGGTCTCTGGGGATGTCTGGATGAAATCAGGTGCTGAATCAGTTCAATCCTTTGTGCAGCAGAGCTGGCAGTCAGGTGTGGTGTGACTAGCACCACATGCCTTTTTTCTTCCTCACAGCATCTTCCCTAATGTTTTGACAGGGTCTTTACCAGGGATTAATAACCCATTTCTCTGTAACCAGCAGATTGCATAATTACTCCATTTCTTAATCAATTACAGTAGTTTGCAAATTCTTTCAACAAACAACTCCACCAGTGCCTGTGACATCCACAGACAACACCCCCTGAGCCCTGTCCAAGCCCAGCTCCTTCCCCCAGCTCTTCTCAGCCTGAGCTGCTGGACTGAGGGGTGGGAGCTTGGGAAGCCTGATTGGCTTCTGTGTGCTATTATTGCTGGGTTGCCTTGAGCCCAGGAGTCCTGCAAAGCCATGGGTTATTTGCTCAAAATACACGGGGATACACCCAGCTCCTCCATCCTGAACCTGTGTGTCAGCACACGGGGTACCAGAGCAGCCCCCACACCGGCAGCAGGAGGGGGAAGCTCTTTGAAGAAAGGCCCTTGGTGGGTGCAGCTGCCCTTGATGCAGCTGTGTGGGCACAGATAAGAACTCTGGAGGAAACAGGAGGTGTGTGAGAGCAATGCAGGCTCCTTGAGAGTTACTGAATAGTGTGACCGTCCTGCAGGCAACAAGGTGTTTTAAGCCTGAAGGAGTGAACTCAGCAGAGAAGTTGGGAGGTCTGCAAGGGCTCCTTGAGTGGAGAATAAGTCCCTTGTGCACTTGCATCAAATGCCAACATGAGCCAAACAGAAAGGAAATGAATAAAAGAGATGTGATGGGAAAAGCGGGGTGATGTCCAAGGATCCTGCTGTTGCAGACAGTCTCCAGGTGCATGACAGCTGGAGCTCCAGGCTGGGATATCCCCCAGAAAGCATTCTGGGCAGTAACCAGGAGCAATCTTGGCCCTACCCTTGCCTTGTGTCCCTCTGTTTGTATTTTCCCATGTTTTAAACTTTATTTTGAACTCTGTAGTCAAAGGTTTATCTTTGTACAGCAGCGTGGTCAGCTTGCATGCTCTCAGGTGCTGTGTGTGCTGGGAGAAGGCAAAGCAGATGATGCTGAAAATACGATGTCTCACATTCCACAGGGAGAGGATCAGTGCGGAGGGAAACGTGCAGGCAGCACTCGGGGTGATGCCTAAAGAGGCCAACCTAGAAACAGAGACTGGACAGGAGTGAGGGAATAAAGGTGGGTATTTATTTGAAAGGCCTTCAGAGGCACACCCTGGGCAGGCCAAAGGCTGCACCCAAGATGGACCCCGAGTCATGAGTTCTTCACACTTTTATAGATTTGGTCCATTTGCATCTCAACCCAATTTCACCAATTAAACTTTAGCTAATGATGGAATTTCCCCTCAGCTTGCCCCCCTTCTCAAGATGCTGGGTTACACATTTTGGGCCTAGGCCGGGCTGGGTGTCCTTGGAGAGCAGCCTGGAGAGGCTTTGTTCTGTCTGTCTCAGCATGAGAGAGCAGCAGCTCCCAGGCTGCAGGACACTGCAGAGTGACACACTGGGAATGCAGCATTGGAAACATAGAAAAGCTAAAACATAAGGCATCAAGGGTGTGCAGTTTGGGGTGGATGTGGGAATCTGAGTTTGGACATTGCACCTTGCTGAGCCGTCAGGGCCAGACACCCTGAGTGCTGAGACAGGGGGAGGTTTGCTCCTGGCTGAGCCTGGGGAGAGCAGCAGTGCTCACCTGGTCTCAGGTGAGCAGAGGGCTCAGCATCCTTCCTTCCACCATCACCCCTGACTCGTAGCAGGCTGGGTTAGGATTGCTAAACATTGTCTTTGCTGCCAGCTGAAGGAGCAAGGGAAGCACAAGGACTGTGCACCCTGCTCCAGGTCCCGTGTTGGAGAAACATCAACTTCTCACCCTGGGAGTTTCTGTTATGATCAATGCTTACCTGACACTCTGCTATCAGATGCTAAAATCAAAAAGTATATTCAAACCTGAAGACCTCGGGGATGCCACAGACTGGGAAATTTTGACTTGAGGTTTAAAACGCTTTGCAACAACCAAACTGCAACTTTCTTCTGAGAAATCCAGGGATGTGACTTTGCAGGTTTGCTCTGCCATGACAGATAGTCAGAAACAGTTGCTAAATGCGGTAACAAAAATAAGATTTTAACTATATTTGGCTCTTGTTTGCCTTGCTGACTCAACACAGCTACTGCTGTGGGTGTCAGATGATATTCCTGGACATACAATAGCATTGCAGTTATGACCTAAATGCTGATTGCAGAGCTGCTGTCATTGACTGAGGGTGACTCAGAACCTACTGCTTGAGATTTGTTATTTGTAATTTGCCTTTTATTCCTTAGCTTAAACAGTGAACTCACCTAATTTGGGCTTGGAAGATGCACTTTGACAAAAAATTTTCAAAAGGATGGTGAAAGAGGATCACCTCCACTTTTAAGTGCCCAGCTGTGTTTTTAAGGTGGGTGTGAAAGTCAAGGCACTAACATATCCACTTTTAAAGTTCCTGGACCACATGACTAATTACATCTCTGCTAAAAAGAAGGCAGGATAGGTAAATCCATCTGCAGCTAAGTCATAAACAACCCTTGCCAAGAGATTGCTTGTCCAGACTCTGTGTGGAAAAACCTATTGAGTCATCAGCCTTCCTAGACATTGGGAATAGCTTAGTAAGGCTTTAAAAAAACAGGAGAAAGGCTAAATTGATCATATTTTGGAGATGGGATGTGAAGCATCCAGGACAACTCCCTTTATGTAAATGTCTGGGGGTGTTGTGTGTCTGGGAGCTTGTGGGGAGCTGAGCATGGAGCAGTTGGGGGTTATCAGACATGCAGCTCCTGCAGGCAGGGCAGAAGGAATCACTCGTAAGGGTTCCCTGAAAATATTTTGCAAATTGTTTTTTGCCTCTCTTCTGGAAGTGGAGAAGCCACAGAGGCAGTGGCTGCAGGCACAGGCTGGGATGAGAGGGCAAAGGATGTCCTGGAAGGTGTCCTGGCTGAGCTCTGGGTGAGACCACAGGCAGCCCTGGGGCACAGCCAGGCTCTGGGGCCCTGTGGAAGGGCAAACACAGGCCCTGGCAGAGCTGGGCAGGGGTCCCCCATCACCCCTCACCCAGCAGCAGTCAGCCCAGAGTGAGTCCTGTCTGCCCTTTCACTCAGTGCTGCCCTGGCACGACAAGAAGCACAGAGGCCACAGCTGAGTCCAGCTTACAGACACCCACAAAGCCTCAGGGTGCAGATCCATGCCCCAGACACAGAGTCACCAGAAGTCTGTGAAGATCTTGGGTGCCACATTTATGCCCAGGGTTGCAAAGTCAGTGTGGCAGTGGGAAAGCTTGTCTGTGCTTGGGTGGCAGAGAAAGCAGGCGCTTTCTATTGCCTGCTCCAGCCAGCAGACCACATCTCCTGGATGTGTCCCTGCTCCTGGGATTTAGGCACAGATGACATTGGGTCACCCTGGGAGGAGGCTGGGCAGGGGATCCCAGGGCTTTACTGCACAATAGCAGTGCCAGTGGGCCAGAGGAGGGTGAAAGTGGCTCCCAGGCCACGCTGTCTGAGTGTGCTGCTGTTGGGAGATGGAGGCGTTTTGTTCTGCTTTGTTTTTTCCATTGTGCATGGGCACTTAACCCAGCTCAGCCTCCTCTGACAATAACGCTTTGTTTCCCTTAACCAACATCACTTTTTAAATGATGCAAATAATTTTAGTGCATCCAAACAGGAAGTGGCTGAGTGTCTGGGTGTCTGAATCAACATCCTGGAGGCTGGGCCTTTGCCACCAACATAATTACTAAATATAGGAGTTGCCTATGGATGGAAGTGAAGGTCTTGGAAATGGCAGAGCCAATGAGACTCTGTGCCAGACTGTGACCATTGGATGTGGCCACTGTTGCTTGCCCAGCTCAGCCAGGCTGGTGTGGCCACAAGCTGCATCATCTCAGCTCCTCTGGGCTGCTGCAACCCCGTTTCCTCTGGGGCTGTGGCATTAAGATGGAAAGGGCAGAGCAGAGGGACCAGCACAACTGCTTGCTGCTGGATGAGCAGCACTCAGGAGCTTCCCAAGTGGATCCTTTTCCAGCTCAGTGGGCTCAGCAGGGCAGCCAGGCACAGAAGGGAAATCAGGGCTGGCCATCCTTCCCAGCATGTGTGGGACAACTGAGTCACCAGCAGATGTGGAGAAGAGCTACGAGAAGGAGTCAGGTCATTTACCACTCAGCCAGCATCAGAGGTCACCACCTCAAGTTATGTCTTCTTCTGGATAAAGAATGCAGGATTTTTTTAAAAGACTTTTGCTGTGAGTTTTCAAAGAAATCCAACAATCCCGGGCAATTTCTAACTTGTCCACCTTTGTTGGGAAGCACGGGCACCATAACTGGCAGAACAGTCCATGAATGCTGCCTACAAAACCAAAATACCTCCCTAACCCACTTGATTGCTGTAGATGAAAATATCCATGGCTCCTAAACCAATCCCAGGATGTCTTCTATAGGTGTTACTCATTGCTCTCCCATGAGGCAGGAAGGAGCCAAGTGATGGTTTGAGGTGATGGGTGCCCGGGAGGACACCCCTGGCTTTTCCTGTGCTGGATCTGTACTCATGTGTGACTCTGAATCCAAGGTCTCTCCTGATGCCTGGTGCTGGGGATCTGCAAAGACTGAAATTGGTTTGGGTTTGACAGGCAGGACAGGTTGGTAGAGGATACCCAAAGTGCTGCTGGAGGCAGGAAGGTGTCCTCTGGGAATGCAAGGCACAGGGTCAGTCTCTGAGGTGCTCCTGTTGGTTACTAACATGGGAGAGCAACTTCTCTTGATGCCTAAAGAGGCCAACCTAGAAACAGAGACTGGACAGGAGCGAGGGAATAAAGGTGGATATTTATTTGAAAGGCCTTCGGAGGCACACCCTGGGCAGGCCAAAGGCTGCACCCAAGATGGACCCCGAGTCACGAGTTCTTCACACTTTTATAGCTTTGGGCCATTTGCATCTCAACCCAATTGCACCAATTAAACTTTAGCTAATGATGGAATTTCCCCTCAGCTTGCCCCCCTTCTCCAGATGCTGGGTTACACATTTTGGGCCTAGGCCGGGCTGGGTGTCCTTGGAGAGCAGCCTGGAGAGGCTTTGTTCTGTCTGTCTCAGCATGAGAGAGCAGCAGCTCACAGGCTGCAGGACACTGCAGAGTTACACACTGGGAATGCAGGATTTGAAATATATAAAAGTTAAAACCTAAGGCATCACTGTGATTCTGAGCACACCTTCCTGGCCACTGCAGATGGAACTAAACCTACCAAAGTTGCTCATGGCTGTGGTATTGCCACAAGCACCACAGTGAGGGAGATCTGAGACACAGGGCACCCACTCGGCCAAAACTCTGCAGCAGCTCCTTGGAAATGAGTGTTTCTACATAATCCCAAATTCCGTGTGTCCCACCGTGACCTCTTAAACACCTAGTTCAGATGGAGGAGAGTTCTCCTCATGCTGTGGTAGAAAGGTGAGAGCCTGACTTAAACCCTTCAAAAAGGACATCAGTGGCCCCAAGAGAGCCTGGTCCTGCCCTCAGCCAAGGAGAAGGTGGGAGAGGCAGAACAGCCCCAGGGTCTCGCAGTGCGAGAGAAGGACTTCTCTCCTCGATGCTGCTCTTCCTAAACTCCTTTCCCTGCAGGTGTGAAATTTGGATCAGCTCCTCCTAAAAATAAGCAGATTTTTCAATTCTTCGAGCTTTTGCACTGTGCACTGTTCAGAGCTGGAAATCACCATTTCTTTGTGGGAATTTGGATAAACAGTGGTGGCACAATTAAACTCCTTGAGTGCTACCAAAGGGGCATTAGCCATCACACAGCAGTGCTCTTCTGTGGTCTGAAAGGACTGAGTTGGAAAGGTTATTTTAAGGTCCAGGAAGAATAAATTTCTGAGCAAGTGCCCAGAAACTTCTTTGAGTCAGTTTTTTTTTTTTTTTAAAGTGAACTAAAGAGCATTATATCTCATTTTAACAATGATATCACTATTAAAATGCACAGAGATGCCTCAGGAACCTTGCACTGTGCTGGCATTGTGTTCTCACCTTTCACAAGTATGTTCTAGACAGAGATGATAATCTCACAGGAACACTTCTGCTTCCTGCATGAATCTGACACTGTAAGGCAGATGTGGATAGAGTTTGGTTTGCACTGTGCTCAAAGCATCAACTGTTTTTTTGCCATTTCACTAAAGTGGAAGTATTTAATGATGGGCTGGTGTGTAGGAGCAGTGACATTTCTGCACTGTTATTCATCACAAACACTTTGGGCACACTGTGCTTTTCTCTCTGTCCCAGTGCCCTATTTCAGAGCAGATCCTCATACATCTATTCTGGTTATTTGTAAAAATGTTGCATTTAAGTGCAACTGACAATCCAAATCCTGCCCTGTGTTGACAGATTTCTGAAGCTTAACCAGGATACCTTGGGGGTTGGCAGCTCAGAGAAAAAACAGACAAGAAGCTGAGAAAGTAACAGAGCCATCAATTCCAAAATTTTCAGACTAAAATTAAAAGGAAATCTTGATTCAGATCAAAACAAAAATACCATTTTACCTCATGAGGGAGAAATTCCCAGTGTTTTCCACCAACTCAAGTATCGTTATTAACAGAAAGTGACTTTTCTCTCAGTGAGTGTGGCATTCTTGGAAATGCCAGTGATAGTCACAGGAAACTGGACAAGACCTTTTGCTCTGAATAAGATGTTTGGGGCTGGACTCCCACAGCTGTTGAGCTGTGAAGTGTCTTTGTCCTGCCGTGGGTGTGCAGAGCCAGGGGGTGGAAAATCGCCTGTCTTCTCTGCTCTGTGAAGAATACTGAGATATTTAGTGGTCCATGGAGAGTGAGAACATCTTGCCATCCCGGGGGTTATGGCCCTTCCTGTAGGGGCAGGGATCTTGCTCCTGCTTGTGAGAGTCAGTCCATAGTTGTCACTGTTGTAGCGGGGATGGAGAGAAATAACGACACAGAGTCCAAGTCCAGGAGGAAATGGAAGCTCTTCAATAACATTTGGATGGGTTTTTATATGTTACTTTGTGAGAAGTGTGTTGAATGGCGTAAGGGAATTGGTCCTTTGGCCACCCACCTCTCAGGGTGATTGGCCGGGCCCTACAACACCCATTTCAAAATATTTCTCTGGTCAGTACCACAACAATCCTACAGAACAACCTGCAGGTGCAAGGTAGCAAAGCTGGTTTACAAAACCCACAGCGTTGTTTTTAGTAGTCTGCATGGGAAAGACAGAGCTCTCACAGAATGCTGCAGGGAGCTGGAAAATCTCTCTGCTAAAGCTTTTCAGCATCCATACATAGTGGCTCTCCAGGAGAGAGGTGTGAGGGGCCCAGAGAGATCTCCAAACCTGCTGTGTAAGAGAGCCCCACATGGAGGCAGAACCCAGCCCAAATGCCTGATTTCCCACAGGAGCCTGAGCCCTGGGGCCTCAGTTAGAAGTGCACCAACCCTCCAAGGGCCAAGGACCTGACTTTGGTACAGAAGCCATAACCAAAGCAGAAATTTTGTTTCAGCTGGAACAAAATGTTCCTCGCTAATCTCAAGCACAACACTTTGCTGGTAAGAAAAAGGGAATATAAGAGTGACTAGATCTGAATTGATTATGAAATAATTTTCTGGTTCAATGATTTAATTGATGATTTGGTTGTTCTTGTGGCAGAAATTGGCTCTGGGTCTCCTCAGAGTCACAAAGCAATGGTAGCATGGGCTGGACCCTGTCCTGAGCAGAGACTGGCTGTGAGGCACTGGCACAAGAGAGCTGAAGGGGGGCCACGGGCCCTGCAGCTGCTCCCCAGCCAGAGCTGGGGTCACCACGTGCTGTTTCTTCAATGGCAGATGCTTGTGGCAGCGTCAGCTCCCAGGTGAGCTCAGGACAGGCCATTTCATTCCTGGCAGACCTGCTGAAGCTCCAGGTGGTGCTCAGCAGGACATGGAAAAGCCCACGCCAAGGTCATGGGAGCAGTGACCGCTGCCACACAGGGGACACTTGTACCTGTGTGTGGTGACAAGGGGCAACGTGCTGCCCCCATCACCTTCCCTGGGACAGGAGCCAGGGCTGGGTAAGGTGGGGCTGGGTTTCTGGAAAGGGAATGGCCAACAGGAGCGAACAGTGGAGAGATCTCAGCTCCTGGTGCTGAGCATGGGAGCTCTGGATTGAGCTGGAGGAAGTGGTTCCCTCCCATCCCTAGCTGCTGGCCAGCTCTGCCCTGCTGGGGTCACAGGCCAGGCCAGCAGGCAGATGGTCTATTAGTTTAGGTAGGGCTAATCCTGACAGGGAAGGGGGAGGCTTCCTGAGGTCCTTCTCCTCCCAGCTGTCTCTGGGAATTACTGGCAGCTCATCACTATCAGTTGATTTCATTTTCACTGTCTCCCCTTGCCCTGGGTTGCAGACATCCGAGGCAGGGAGATGTGCTGGTGTTCCCAAAGGAGCTGGGAAGGGGTTCCAGTTGTGTGTCCTGCTGGGGCAGCCCCTTTCTGGGGAACCAGGGCTGCCCAGGGGTGCCCAGGCTGGCTCTGGTGCCACATTTGGGCTGCCCCTCCCAGGGATGAGACGGGTTGAGCCAGGCTCCTGCTGTGGTCCCCCTCAGTTCTTCCCTGAGGCCCTTGGATTTAATGGAGCATTTTGAGACCTCTTGCAGGGGTGTGAGCTCGTGGCCTCCTGCTTGGGGCTGGGCTGTCTGTGCTGGAGCTCAGGCTGGAGGTACAGCAGAGTGGAGAGAAGGCAGCGAGGATGCTCCCATGGGGTGTGAAGTGCAGGATGGACACCTCTGCCTTGCTCTTGCCCAGGGAACGCTTGGTGTCTGTCACTGTTGCACCACGGAGAGGGAAGAAACGACACAGAGTCCAAGTGCCAAAGATGAATGGAAGACTTTATTAGTATATTGAAAAGTCTTTTACATGTTTGGTTCGCAGAGAATGTATTAAANAAGGTTCACAAAACTGCAGCATTGTTTTTAAGAGATTGTGTGGGAAACACGGGGCTCTCACAGAATACTGCAGAGAGCTGGAGAACCTCTTTGGTGATGCTTTCTCAGTGTCCCTAGATGTCTCCCGCAGAATGAACTTCAGAGCAGCTCTGTTTGCTCAGGTCTCTCTCCCTGCTCTCTGGCCGTGGCAGGGAGCTGGGCTGTACCTCTGCAGCCCCACGTGTGCCACGGGGATGGATGCACTTACAGAGCCACAGCCCAACACGGCCCCACCACAGAGCCCACCTGGACTTCCAGGACTGCAGAAGGAGATTCAGAGCCCAGCTGGTGGCCAGGTCCTCTGCAGAGGTGGAGCTGCCAGAGCAGACACAGGGCTCACCTTCAGAGTGAGGGGTTTTTGTCCTGGGGCCTGGCTCTAGTGCTGAGTGTTTCGGTGCTGCCTCTCCTCCCCTCACCTCCAGATGGGGAAGGACCAAATGAGTCCAGCTGTGGCTCAGGTGGAGGCAGAGGAGGCTTAGAGAGCAGGCTGTGCTGGTGCCTGGCTGCCCTGGGCTGCTCTGCTCCTCTGCTCTCAGGAGGTCAGGCTGTGCCTGCTCAACTCCACCAGCCATGAGAGCCCAAGAGGGGTGACGCTACGGAAACACCGAGATTGGAGGGATCCCTGGAGGGCACTAATCCAGCCCCCATGTCAAAGATGGGGCAGGACGCTCCTGGCCTTGTCCAGCAATTTTGAAAATCTCTGTGGATTACGTCTCCAGAAGTACAAGCAGCTGCTCAACCAGTCCCAAAATGACCTGTGACCATGGGGCAGATAAACAGACACAGGGGAGGACAGACCTGTCCTTCTCAGGGGCAGGATAGGGCTGAAGCAGTTATGGACATCCCCAGGGTTCCCTTCTGTTTCCCCTCCAGGCTACAATCACCCACAGCATGGCCAAAACCCGGGTGGCACTGGCTGGAGCTCCTGATGCAGGGGATGAAAAGAGGGGGTTAAACCACTGAAGGATCCCCTCCTCATGGCATTCAGCAAGACAGATTCAGCTGGTGGATGTGTTCTTCCTGAGCTGGAATCAGAGCTGTCTGGAAAGGGAACTGTATCCCCATGAAAGTTCCAGAGGACTGGCACACCTTCCGCCGTTTCATCTGGTCTCACAGGTCTCCAGGAAAGAGCTTAGCAAGTAAATACTTGCAAGGGGTTTGCCAACTAGCATTTAAAAACTACAAAATATCGTGCTTTACTGGCCAAGACCTCTTCCACACTTAGACCAAATGAGAAGAATTCCCAGCAGCTCTGGTGGTGAGAGACGAGGTTTGGTTTTGTTTTTTTTTGTTGGTTTTTTGTTTTTTTTTTGGTTAGTTTGTTTTTCAAAAAGCCGTTTTGTATCAAAACAAAGTTTTGAGATGCAAACTTTCAACCAGCTCAGGGGACAGCCAAGCACTGAGCTTGCGGGTTTCCCTTCTGCATCTCTGAGTCATTGTGAGAGCAGAGGGTCTCTATTTTTAGGCTCTGCACACACTAACTGATACCAGCTACAGAGCCAGGCTGCTCTTCCACAGCTGGGTACGGCTGCAAAGCCTCACTCCTGGCTCAGTGGTGCTCCCTAGGTCTGCTTTGGGCTCACAGATGGGTACCTTTGTGGAGAGGAGCAGCAGGAGGAGGGGATGGGGATGTGGCCCTCCTGCCCAGCCTAGGAGGAGCAGCAGGAGGAGCAGGAGGAGGAGGGGATGGGGATGTGGCCCTCCTGCCCAGCCTAGGAGGAGCAGCAGGAGGAGCAGGAGGAGGAGGGGATGGGGATGTGGCCCTCCTGCCCAGCCTAGGAGGAGCAGCAGGAGGAGCAGGGGATGGAGATGTGGCCCTCCTGCCCAGCCCAGGAGGAGCAGCAGGAGGAGCAGGGGATGGGGATGTGACTCTCCTGCCCAGCCTAGGAGGAGCAGCAGGAGGAGCAGGGGATGGGGATGTGACTCTCCTGCCCAGCCTAGGAGGAGCAGCAGGAGGAGCAGGGGATGGGGATGTGACCCTCCTGCCCAGCCCAGGAGCTGTGCCTGTCGATAGCCACTGTGCCAGGGGGTCACCCCTGCCCACGCTGCCCCCTGTGCTGGAGCACGAGGGCAGATGGGTGGCAAGGGCCAGTTCTGCATAGGCATTAGTGGCCGTCTTTGGCTTGCATCATTTTCTCCCAAAAATGCAGGGGTTTGATTTTACCTTGTTTTTTATGGTAACTGTTCATAGCAGAAAGTTTCACATTTTATTTAGTAAGTCCAACCACCCAAATGTGACAACTCAAGAACTACTTGGATTTGAGCTTGGCACAAGGATGCCTTCTGGGAGAAAAGCACCTCATGACCCTCTCCTGCCTGAACTGGTTTCACTGATGGGACCGGGGTCAAGAATTTTTGTGTGCTTTGTTTTCAAAGAATCAGCATTGAAATATAGAAGAAACACTTTTCCCTCTGCCTTCATTTCAGGAGCTGATTGGAAGGAGACCACGTGTTTTAAGCAGCTCCATTGGGTGCAGAAGAGCACAGGGACAGGTGATGGAGAGAGTCCTGTCTGGGCTGGATGTGGCCTTAGAGACCAAAGGAGTGGCTTTTTTTGAGCATGTGAGTTAATCCTGGGTAGAAAAGAATGGCTTTCTCAGTAACGCTTTTGGGCATGCCCACAGATGTCAGAAAAGCAAGACAGAGACTTCCACAACCCACCAGGGTGGCTCATAGGGGAAGCATGACGTGTGTAGATGCCTCTGTGGGCTGCAGGATGTGTGGGTTAGCACGGGGGGAGGCAGCAGGCACGGGGTCAAGCCAAATGGGTAAAGAAGAGGTGTTGTAAAAGCAGCTCACTGCTGAAGAGACTTGAGGTGAAGGCAACCTGCCCAAGGTGAAGGTAACCAGCCCGAGGTGAAGGTAACCAGCCCGAGGTGAAGATAACCTGCCCGAGGTGAAGGTAACCAGCCCAAGGTGAAGGTAACCTGCCCAATGTGAAGGTAACCAGCCCGAGGTGAAGGTAACCAGCCCGAGGTGAAGGTAACCTGCCCAAGGTGAAGGTAACCTGCCCAATGTGAAGGTAACCTGCCCAAGACACGAAAGTTTTGTTGTAGGATGAGCTCAGTTTCAGTCTGCCTGAGAGATCCACATTTCAATTATTGTGCAAAAGGCACTCACACACGTCAGCTCCATGGAAGTGTGCTCATTAACCATGGCTGAAGCCACACAACACCAATCCAGCCTTGAGAGGATAGGCGTGAGATGGAAAAAATAACCCAAACAAGCCCTTCAAGCCATTTCCTACCCCAAGAGATGCTGTTCCTGTAGTCTTGACAAAAAGCCCTGAAGCAGAAAGAGAAAGTGGGGATTGGAAAGTTCAGTTCCTCTGTAACTCATACGTGTTCACTTTCTTCCCTGAGCCATCTTAAGAAGTGTAGAAGCAGCAGGTTTTGTCCATGTTACATGACTCTGGCATGATTCCATGCGAGGATTTCAGTTCTGATGTGCTCCAGCACCACTGGAATATGGAGTGTAAAATCACAGCACAGATCAGACAGACCTCACTGCCCCGCTGGCACAGGTTGCTCGGTGTTTGCTGACACAAGTTTGGCAAATCTTAAAGGACAGACCCTCTGTGGTCCCTCTGGGCCCCTGTCCCAGTGCTTGACCACTGGAACAAGCTCCTGCTGCCTCATCCCTGCCTCATGAGGATCTGTCTGGGGAGTCAGCTCTTTATGAGAGCTTTATGAGTCAGCTCACATTGTCCCAGCCAGACTCCAATGGTTTTTAAGACCTTCCTCTATTTTATTTAGCCAGAGGGTTCAGGAACCAGAGGTGCCCTGTCGGACAGATTTTTTTTTTTTCCCCAAGTGCAGAAACAATATTTTTAGATGTTTTGATTTCAAACAAAACAAAATGCCATTTTTTGCAAGCGAGGGGAAATTCCCAGTGGATACTGCTGCTCTAATAAGCATGAAAAGGAGGGTTTTGTCTGATTCTGATGGCAGGTGAATCATGTGAGCTCACACCCATGCAAATGTGCTTTTGGACAAACTGCAATATGACAAAGGCCAGCTCCTGGTCAGTGTTTGGCTCAGGTGAGGCTGTACCAGGGCACCAGGAACTGGAAACCAAACGAAGGAGCTGAGTGACAACTCTTCTCAAACAGAGTCCTTCCAGCCTGCAGCTGACTTTGAGTTAGTTGGAGCAATGCCTTAGGTTTTAACTTTTATATGTTTCAAACTCTGCATTCCCAGTGTGTAACTCTGCAGTGTCCTGCAGCCTGGGAGCTGCTGCTCTCTCATGCTGAGACAGACAGAACAAAGCCTCTCCAGGCTGCTCTCCAAGGACACCCAGCCCGGCCTAGGCCCAAAATGTGTAACCCAGCATCTTGAGAAGGGGGGCAAGCTGAGGGGAAATTCCATCATTAGCTAAAGTTTAATTGGTGCAATTGGGTTGAGATGCAAATGGCCCAAAGCTATAAAAGTGTGAAGAACTCGTGACTCGGGGTCCATCTTGGGTGCAGCCTTTGGCCTGCCCAGGGTGTGCCTCTGAAGGCCTTTCAAATAAATATCCACCTTTATTCCCTTCCTCCTGTCCAGTCTCTGTTTCTAGGTTGGCCTCTTTAGGCATCAGGAGCATTCTTTCAGGGTGCCAATAATCAGAAGCCATCAATCAGCCCCTCAGAGGAGCTCCTGACAAGTGCAGCCAGGCCACAGTGACAGATCTCATGAAGAAGTTCACAAACAGACCATCAAACAGTAGTCCAGGAAGTTCTAGCATTAATAAATCAGAGAAGCCAATGGCTGTCCCAAACAAGGTAGAAAGAGAAGCTAAAAATCCATGTTGATTTTATGGGGCCAGATTAAAATAAAAAAGACTTGTTGGGCTAATCTAGAGGAAGCACTAATAGCTTCTGTGACTGTCTCTTGTGAGGATCTCATACTGTGTCCATGTCCAGTGGTCAGAGCCTCTTTTCTGGCAGCTTTGGCCCTGCTCTCCCTCAGTACCAGGGTGGTGTGAGCACCTGGCAGTGAGTGAGGGATGCAGAGACCTCCACTGAAGGAATGCAACACCCTTTTTTCACAGGATCCCCAAGCTCTGTGACACGGCTTGCAGTGATGTAGAGCCTGGGTGGGAGGGTCAAGGAGACCTTTCTCTGAAGGTCCTTCCATGGAAGGAAAGCAGAGCACTGCACCCAGCTCTGGGAGTGCCTGAGGCAGGGAAACACCTGACACCTCGAGCAGCTTCCCAGCTCGGAAACCCCAAGCCACAAAGACCAGCACAAGAAATGAAAGCCCAATGAGGATACAGCTACATTATTTCTGTGTTTCTAGGGAGGATTTCTGTTTCCCAGGACCAAAAATGTGCTATCTGCTGGTTTCTGGAGGAAAGATCTTAGCCAAAGCTGCAGGAGCCATGTGTAGGGAGACCTTTTTCTCTAGAAGACATCCCTTCCCCTGGCTGTGCTCAGGAGGTGTGATTGCTTGTTCCCTCACAAAGCAAGGAGAGTTTCCACTCTGTGTAGGGAGATCCTTTTCTCTAGAAGACGTCCCTTCCCCTGGCTGTGCTCAGGAGGTGTGATTGCTTGTTCCCTCACAAAGCAAGGAGAGTTTCCACTCTGTGTAGCTGTAGCTTGTGGAAAGGCTCCTGCCCAAACCCATGGGACCAGAGAGTGCTCACATGTGCCTTCTTTCTCCTTGTCCTGTGCCTTCTTTCTCCTTGTCCTGTGCCTTCATTCTCCTTGTCCCGTGCCAGGTCTGAGGTGTCTCACACTGGGACTGCTGCACAAGTGCCTTTTCCACGTGAGCAAGTGGCCCTGGCTGCAGACCTGCTGCCTTCTGAGGGCTGAGAGAAGAGTGGGCCAGCAAAGCCCAGTTTGTAAGCCCTGTGTGCACAGGGGTGTCCTTTGTTCACTCCACCCGTGTTGGGAGAGCACATCTGCTGCTCTCCAGCACTCAGCAGTGGTTATTACATCACTTGGATCATGCTCCGTTTGTAAATGCATTAACGAAACTCTTTAGCAATAATAAGCTTTAACTAACGAGTGGCAACTGGTGAATGGAGCCTCCATCTGTTCTCACCCGCAATGTGCAAAGTCTACCAAAGTCAATGGACTTCTCTCTGCTGAATTCAATGGGCCTCTTGCCAAAATCTGTGTGAATAAAATGACGCTTGTGCATGTATTTATGAATGGTGAGGAGGGGGATACGTGCAAATCCAGCGTCCACTAAGCACCCATGAAACTGTTGCTAGCACAGTTTTATGTGAATCCCAGCAATTTCCTGTCTGACAACTTCATGTTTTGGTGCAGGGAGAGGAACTCTGTAGCCCTGGGACAGCACCTGTGCTGTGTCAGCAGAAGGTCCTGTCTGAAAGCAACAACACTGCAAGAGGACACCCCGTGGAAAAGTGGATTTTGAAGACTTCATCACTGTACCTGTGTCTAATCTAATTTGTCTTGGCATTTATTTATGGCAGACAATTGCTGCTGTCACAGTGTTCATCTAGTTATAAAGAAATCCAGCATTTTTTGTGATTCCTTTAAAGAAAAAAGCATTGGGAAAGAATTCCATGCAACTATGTGCAATGTACATTGCTCTGAAGTCATTTGTTTCTCATGAGCTGTTGAAAGGACACCCAGGGACTCAGCAGATAATGAGCCAAATTAGGGATGACTTTAACATCCCTCTGGAAGGGCAGGCATTGTCCTTCCAGATACCACCTGGACATGCTGAGTTGCCACAGTCAGTCGGAGAGAAAAAGCGAGGAGTTTATCTGGATTAGCTCAGATATAACCACCAGTGTCAGTCCTCAAGGGATGCTCTGGCAGTTTGGGTAAAGCACAAGCCCCAGTGCGACATCTCCCACCTGAGCACTGGCAACTCCCTTGGCTTTTTGGGCTCCAGGGACTGGAGTCTACAGTGAGAAAGAAACATAGTAAGAGAAAGAGAAGGAGGAAAGTCAAGTGTCCTGGTACAAGTGGGCAGAAGTGTTGGTGGCATCACAGGGTCACCCACAGTGGAGCTGAGAACTGGGCAGGGACAAGGGCCCTGCTCCACACTGCCTGAAGGTGTCTGACTCCTGGCCTCTTCACAGAAACCATCAGTGTGAAACAGCTTTTTTTACTTGCTTCCAATCCCGATCCCTTCTGCCTCCATTTGTACGTGTCCCTGAGGCTGAGTGACACAGATAAAATCCTCCTTTCCATCTGATGCTCATAAGGTGTTTGTGATTGTCTCAGCTTCCCATTCCAAGACGTGTGGCATGAATGGACATACCCAAAAAGAGCCCAAGGGCTTCCGTGTCTGCAGGCTGTCACCTCCTGCTGACCGCTCAGAGTTCATAGTGACAGCACTTTGTGCTCCTGCAATGGTCCTCCCCGTTCTCCAGGCCACTGGCTGCCCAGTTACTCCTGGGAAAAAGGATGTATNAAAAAAAAAAAAAAAAAAATTTCCCTGAAGTTGTAAAATACGAATGAAAGCTACAGCAGTGGAGATTGGGAATGAAGAGGTTTCTAACTCCACCTTATAATTTCAGGTTGATGATGTCTCACAAAGAGAGCTCCAGTGAGGCGCCTGCTGCCTCAGCCCTTCTCCTTGAAGATGTGGGAGTGATGCAGATGTGGTCACTGTGGGATTTAATTTGTTATTTGTTTCCGTGTGCAGAATTGCTGAATTGTGTGTTGTAGCTTTTCAAGATTTTGGGCAGAAAGCAATCAAGCCGGGGCACTGGGAAAAGGCTTGAGGCAGCAGCTCTGGTGGTGCTGGGAAGGTGGGTGATGGGTGCAGAAATGCCTCACAACACTCCACATGAGCACCACTGGCTCATTTCTTTTGCTCTGGCCCTTGGTAGTGGTTGTCTCATCAAATGCAAACATCTTAATGACTTGAGCTCTTCAGTGGATTTCCTCTCTATTATCCCAGCTAAGCTATTTGCTCTACTCACAAGCTGCCAAGCATTCCAGGTCATGGAAAATGCTTTGTAAACTTTTGCACACCATTAGATCTAAGTAGGACGCTTATAAAGCAATGGAGAGGAGTTAAAAGGCAATTTACCTCTTATGAGAAATGCAGGTACCCTGTTGATAAGCTCTTGTCTCCCATAGAGGATCTGTGAAGCAGTGAGCCAAGAAGTCTTACACGGGGAGGGACAGACCACAGGCTTTTTTTCCCAGGGGAATTTTGTTATTTTTCCTGCTTGTGGGTGGTATCTTATACTTTAATAACAGCCACCCCCCTCCCTACAGTGTCATTCGAGCTGACATTCTGCAAACTGTCACCTAAAGGTCAATTGCTCTGTGTTTCATCCCTGCAAGCAGAGCTTTGCTCTGACACCGGAGTCCCTGTTCCAGGGCAGAGTGGCTCAGGTTCAGCTCCCTGGCAGATGGCATCTGTTCTCTGCTGCCCTTTTCCCCTCTCAATCAGGTTACCACGTCTTCGTGTGCAGCACTAATGTGATGCTGCTGAGCACGGGCTGGGAAAGAGGAGCTGAAAGCATCCCGGGGCTCTGTGCACACTCAGTGCCACGTTTTTATCAGAGTAAATCAGATCTCCACTCACAGTGAGAGACAAAGCTTTCTGGGGTAGTTCAACCAGGAGTGTGTTCGCTGCAGTTTGTTCATCCCAGAGAGGAGCAACGCAGCTCTTGGGCTCACCAGGAGCTTTCTGGGCTACTTTAACCAGGAATATGTTCGTTGTTCATCCCAGAGAGGAGCAACGCAGCTCTTGGGCTCACCCTGCTCAGCAGGGAAAATTCGTGACCGAGGAATGATCTGGCACAGATGGCAAAGGGCCAAATACAGGAGTTTTCTGGGCTACTTTAACCAGGAGTATGTTCATTGTTCATCCCAGAGAGGAGCAATGCAGCTCTTGGGCTCACCAGGAGCTTTCTGGATTACTTTAACCAGGAATATGTTCTTTGCTCATCCCAGAGAGGAGCAATGCAGCTCTTGGGCTCACTCCCTGTGTTTGGACGTGCTGAATCCGTGCCCTCACCGCAGCAGCTCATTGTGCAGTAAGCTTGTCCACAGGGCAAGTGATTTTTCTAGTGCTGACAACAATTTTGTACCTAACTGACACGATCAATGCTGTGCTAATCCCAACCACACAAAACTAACCTCTGAGAAGGGGGAAGAAGACAGCCACGGCTTTCACGTTCAGCCTCCTTTTGCAGTGCCTCCAGGAATACGGTCTGGGGATTTTCTGGCTGTATTTGCATAGAGGCAGCGTTCTTCCTCGTGCTACAGGCTTAAATTGTTTGGTTTGGTTTTGTTGGTTGTTTTTTTTCTTTTCATATTGAGCTGTATGAGATCACTAATGATGTGTAAGCACTGGAGATCCCTGTGCCTACAGCAACCGCTCCAGAAGGGTTCTGAAGGCAGCAGGCTCCAGCATTCCTGGCGACTGCAACAGCCTTAATGAGGAGTGAAATCAGAGTGAATGATGAGCCACTGTCAATAATCAAAACCCTCTTCTGCCCCATTACAGAAGTTGAGTCCACGGTGCCAGGACACAGCCAGCCCACGCCACTGTGGGCACCAGGGCCAGCTGATGCTCTTCCAAATGGCTCCTGGGCATGTTCAGGGTCCTTGTGGAGCGACACCAGCCCCGTTAGACAGCCTGGATCCACCACCTTGTTCTGGAGGCTCAAGGAGTTTGATAGCAAGATTGGGGGAGGGTCTGGGCAGCTTGATTTTGTGCCAGTTTGGGAAGTGTTTAATTCACTCACACAGACCTGGAAAGGTTGTGGATGTGGCTATCATTTGCACTGACAGATTTCCAGGGTAGTATTGTTGTCAATATAAAGCTAAAGCGAAGCTGCTTGAACAGACCTAGCAGAGCTGAAAAACCATGCAAGCAAAGGTAAGAATGTGGCTCATTAGTAAGTTGGAGCAAGACAGATGGTTCAACTGGCAGGACAGAGTTTTCCCAAAGCTTGTCTTTCAGGGCAGGTTTTCACAGGAAGGCTGGACAGCCGGGCCAGGTTCCTGCTCACAATGTGAGCCCTGGTTAGTTTGTTCTGTCCTTGTGGCAGAGCAGGAGGCTGTGCTGGGCATAGGAGCGGCAAAGGGCCTGTGCCTCCAGTTTTGGCAGCGTGGCTGAGTCCTGATAGCATCAATAAATGATGCAGATGTCCAGAAGGCAGCAGTGTCCATCTGGCTGTGTTTGTTGATCTGTAATTTGGACTCTCGGGCTATTTGCAAAATCTGTTCTTTAAATGCTCGTTCTGGGGTGCTGCTCTGCAAGGCTCAGCAGCAATGCTGCCAGCCCAGTGGTCCCACTCACCTTCTTGGCAGATCCTATTCCCTTCCCGTGTCTTGCAGATCACTCCCCAGGTCTGATTCCCACCTACCTCTCAGCCCAAACACTGGCTGCACATCTGCACCCAACTCTCTGCCCTCCAGAGCCCCCTGCTCCTCACAAGAGATGCCTCCTGCATGACCAGGAGCTTGGCCACAGCCTTGCACAGAGCTCCTCCACCTGCACCTGCAGCCTTCACCTGGGGCATGCAGGGCAAACTCCTTCCCACCTCAGGAGCTGCCTTGTGTGAGGGAAGGGACCATCAGGTCATAGAAGCATAAAATCATGGAATCATGGAATGATTTGTATTGAAAGGGACCTCAAAGCTCATCTTGTTCCACCCCTGCCATGGGCAGGGACACTTCCCACTGTCCCAGGTGGCTCCAAGCCCCATCCAACCTGGCCTTGGGCACTGCCAGGGATGGGGCAGCCACAGCTCCTCTGGGCAGCATGACTGGCCAGTACGTTCTGCTGGATTTTGGGCAGTGAGAGAACCTCCTGAAGGAATCCTTGCTGACATGACACTGGGGTCTCCCTTTCTCAAACGTACGACTCAGCCTGGCTGGAGTCCAGGATGTGCTTCCTCAGCCACTTCACTTAATCCCCATTTTTAAGCTTTCCTTGCCAGTCAGGATGGGGCTAAGCCACATCATTAGTTAATGGAATGGGGCAGATCTCACCAGCTCAGAGCATGGCTTTGCTGCTCTTGCTGGGGCCTGGCCTGAGAGCAGCTCTGGTGCTCATCTCTCACTGTGTGCACCTGCCCCTCACCCCTGGTTTAATCCTCTGCTCTGATGAAAACACCCAGCCCCAGGGGCTGTTCAATAAACCCTAGGCCATGGGTGGCCAAGGAGGTGGGGCACAGAACCCAAGGAATTCTCCAGCTGGATCATGGTCTCAGCTTGGACCTGGAGATGGTTCCTCACAGGGCAGATTGCTGGAAAGTTGTCTCACTGCTGCAGGAGCTGCACTTCGGTCATCAGTGTGGTCACAGGAGATGAGAACATCACTGCAGCCTGCTCTCTTTTACACACTTATGGGCTTAATTCTTGGTTCCAGGGTCTTATCTGGGATGAAGGAAATACTAATTGTAACTTCTCAGCAGGGAAAATTTGTGACCAAGGAATGATCTGATACAGAGGGCAAAGGGCCAAATACAAGGGGGGGTTAAACTGTCTGGAAGCAGAAATGCCAGAGACTAAATGACTCCTTGCAAGGGATTGGTGCTGGAGCAAGGTTAAATAAGGAATCTGCTTGTGATGCACCTCTTCAGACTCCACACAGAACCCCATATTGCAGTGTGACTCTGCCCAATACAGTGTTCATTAAATTTCTCGTCTATCTTTAAGAACAAATGTGTGTTTAACTTGCCTCAAGGGGTATCATAAAAATTGCCCATCAGGGATATTTGCCTTATTAAAGAGCAGTCAGTCTGGATTTGTGCTGGCACCAGTTCCAGTGCCCAGGAGCTTGGCTGGCACATGAGTGAGGGCAAGTGCTTGCCAGCTATGGAGCCATCCTGCTTCCACAGAGCAGCTCACCCTGCCAATGCCCCCCTCACAGAGGCACCCCTCACCCCCTCTCCTCTCATGAGGCACGTCTGGGATCACCAGTTATCCTCCTGCAGGTTTGGAAATGAGGTTTTCTTCTGCCCTCCTCACAGCACACCCAGCCAAGAGCCAGGACTGCTCACGGTTTCAGGATGAACGAGAGGTTTGGACTTGGCATTGATGCCTAAGGAGGCCAACGCAGAAACAGAGACTGGACAGGAGTAAGGGAATAAAGGTGGATATTTATTTGAAAGGCCTTCAGAGGCACACCCTGGGCAGGCCAAAGGCTGCACCCAAGATGGACCCCGAGTCACGAGTTCTTCACACTTTTATAGCTTTGCTCCATTTGCATCTCAACCCAATTGCACCAATTCAACTTTAGATAATGATGGAATTTCCCCTCAGCTTGCCCCCCTTCTCAAGATGCTGGGTTACACATTTTGGGCCTAGGCCGGGCTGGGTGTCCTTGGAGAGCAGCCTGGAGAGGCTTTGTTCTGTCTGTCTCAGCATGAGAGAGCAGCAGCTCACAGGCTGCAGGACACTGCAGAGTTACACACTGGGAATGCAGAACTTGAAAAATATAAAAGTTAAAGCTTAAGGCATCAACATAAGGAAATATTT
>VWZT01010909.1:12741-35009 GCA_013397055.1 Pachycephala philippinensis | reverse complement strand
TTCTATTCTATTCTATTCTATTCTATTCTATTCTATTCTATTCTATTCTATTCTATTCTATTCTATTCTATTCTATTCCATCCCATTCCATCCCATTCCATCCCATTCCATTCTATCACAGTTTTCTGCAGTTTAAGGACAACTGAAAATTGCAGGGACCCAGTGATTGGACTCCACATAAAAAGGTTACAATGAAATAGAAAACAAGGAGCAAAAATTAGGGGCAGAGGGATGTTTTCCAAGTTGCAAGATGAAAAACCCCTGATCCTTCTATTGCCCAGGCTTAGGCTTTGGTGCTGGAGCTTCTCAGCTTGGCTTCACTCTCCTTTTCCCCCCTATTCAGAGATGTGGGAGCTGTCACTGTCTCCCTTGCCCTGTCTCTGGGGCTGTCTGGACCAGCTTCAGGCTCAATAAAGGGAACGAAGCACTTTTGGGGCACGGCTCACCTGCCTGACAGGTAGGTCAGAACCAAATGAACCACTTTGTACCATTTTTGCCTCCAGTGCTTTTAAATGGAGCTGGGCACAGCTTGCTCACATGGCTTTCAGCCTTTCAGCCTTTCACACAGGAGGTGAACTGCACCCTACTTCACTTTTGGACTCTGGCATCTCATTTCCACTTCATATCCCACTTCACTTTGGAGAAAGCTGATCATGTTGCATGGGGCAGGCAGGTCTCCTTTTCTCTTTCCATGGCAGAACAAGAGAACTTCCCAAAATAACCAGAGGAGAATGCTAGTGTGTGTGTGTGTGTGCTGGTGAAAGGTGGAGCCTTAGGAAAACCATTTACATGCCTCCTGCAGATTTGATGTTTTACAATGGCAGGCAGAGCTTCTGCAGCTGCTGAGACATATTTCAAGAGGGAAGTCTGCACGAAGCTGAAGGCAACAAGTGTTTATGGGCAAAAAGAAGAGAAGTAGTAAAAATAAACTATAAGAAAGAATGTTGTGCTTCAACACAAGTGGAAACATTTTGACCATCAGGAAGCGCAAATGCTGGAGAAATTGTCGGGGGAAAACCTTGTGACTCCAGTACGAGAGGATTTTTGAATCCAGGTCAGGCACTGTCATAAGTGCCAGAAGCACCACTGTGTGGGAAGGGGATTAGCTGACACCTTGCTGTTTCTCCCAGACCTGTTTTATCATCCTTCCACCATTTAGTAGGCACACTGTGTAAGCAGCTTGTAATCATTTTGTATCTAATACAGCCTCATCTTCTCCCTCCTCCACCACTCACAGCCAATGAGCTCCTCTAAAGCAGTTTAATGAGCTACCGAGGGCACATCCACCAGAACAAAGATGTCACCAGTGCAGCTCAAACAGCAGGAACTGAGCATGTCACTCACCTGTGGCATTCATGAGATCACTTAGAGCTTTAGGGAGCTTTGAAATCTTACCAGCTATTTCCAGAATGACAGGAACATCCACAATCTCAGCAGGTAACAACGGGGAAAATTTCAGACACCCGTTAAATTTTGTGTTCCCTTGCTCAACAGTGCACATTGAGCATTGGGTTAGGGACTGAGCAGAGGCTTCTGCCAGGTGCTGAGCATCAGCAAATGTGTAAGAGCCTGTACCAGCACATATGGAGACAGAGCTGAACCTGCAGTGCCTTGTGCTGCTTCAAAACAGACCAAAGAGTGGTGAAAACCAGATATGAGCCATCACACGTCTTTTAGGGGGCAGTTTCTTTGTGTGCAGTGGCCCCTGGCACGCAGGCCCTGGCTGGCTGGGCAGCCACAGGCACTGGATGCAGCTCGGGGGTGTTTGTCACTCCTGACTGCAGCACACTGAGCTCTGTGGATGCCTTGGACTGCAGCTCCTGGCTGCATTCCCGAGATGCTCGGATAGGCAAGGTTAAGGGAGTTCCTCTCACCAGCAGGTCTTGAATTTTCACATTTCCTGCCTTTTATGCATTCGCATCAGCAAATTCCCTTGGGAAGAAACAAGGTCTAAGAGAGGGCAGGTGTGGCCTGTGTCTGAACGGAGCAAGTCACAGCCTTAAGGACTGAGAGGGGAACCAGCTGCTTCCTTCCCACCTTGTGCTGCTCAGAGGCAGCAGATAGACCTGGGGGGCTGGGGGAGCTGTACAGTCTAGAGGATCTGGAGTTAATATTGGCGAGACATGGATGTCATGGGAACATCCAGACAGGCCCCGTGCCGGGAGGGTGGAGCTGGGGACACAGGTCACTGTTCCTGCCAAGGAGGTAAAGCTGGCAGAGTCCACGCTACCACGAATTTTGTCCGAAGTAAGAGAGTTTAATGGAAGATTGAACAACTTTTATATGTTAATAGGCGAAAGTGTGTTAAATGGCATAAAATGATTGGTCCCTCAGACACCCACCCCTTGGGGTGATTGCTCCAGTTCTGAGACATCCGTTTCTGGATGTTTTTCTGGTTGAAGTTAAAACAGTCCTTGAGAAGTAGGTGCAGGTGCAGAGATTTACAAAACTATAACATTGTTTTAAATTCTTCACATGAGAAAGAGAATCTTCACAAAGTACTGTGAGGGCTAAAGAAATTCCCAACCTGAGGCCTTTTTTCATACCCATAGACACACGGAACAGGCAGGTTATGGATGTGATCTTTGCTGCACACACAGCAGCTCCTGTGAGGGCTGTGGCACATCCTGACCTCGGAGCCTTCCTGCTCACCACAAGGTACCTGACTCAGGACTTGGCCAAGTGATTCAAACACAGCACCAGCTTTGGGAACTTCCAAACCCTTCCTTGGTGCTTTACTGGGGCCGAGAGCTGCTGCCTCTGCAGCCCTGCATGGGTGTGGCACAGGACAGGGGCCACAGCCTGATGGTCCAGGGACCACCCCACAGCCTTCATCTGGGCTCTGCTCAGAGCAATCAGGCACCAGGTAATTTTCAGTGGAAAGTCCAATGATTTCTGGAGTTATTCTGGGTTCACTGGCCGCCTCACGTCCTCTCTGTCTGCTTCCACCAGCACTGGCTGGAGCACTCACACACACACTTATGGGGGCAGTTTCTGACTCTCGGGATGCAACATGAGGATGACCAGGTGTATGTCTTACCAGAGGGGCTGCACTTCTGCCCAGGAAAGGGACAGGAACATCTGCAGCTGCAAGCAATCTCTGGCTCTGAAGAGACATGTTCCTACAGTTGTTGCTGAAATCCCCAAAAGAAATGGGAAATCAGATTGTGCTACACCTGCCTCAATCTCTGGATGTGGTTCTTTGCCATTATGATCATACCAGGCATGGCACTGGCTCGGGACAGAGCATTCCTATGACCCCTGATAGCAACAACACTGACTGAACATGGGTGGGAAACGCCTGGAGATGCTCACGGCTCTCTTTGGGACATTTATGGAAGGAGCAAACAGGTTAAGCTCTGCTGAGCCAGAGAGTTAGAGGAGCAAAGACATCCTGCTTCCCTGTAATACGTCACTGGTGTCCCAGTTCTGTAAACATCCTCTCGGCAGGGCCTAAATCAGTCTGTCACATGTCACTGCCCCATCTCCTGTTATAGCCCTGTGGAAAATAAGAGTGATACGGGCTGCAGACAACAGCTCCTGTCAAGCTGCCAAGGGGAAACTTGGACAAGGCTCTGGTTGACACCCAGGTGAATGGGGAAGAAGATCCACGGCATGAAGGAGGATGTATCTCCTTGAGTACGTGCCCTCCTCCGTGCCTCTGTGAAGAGACAGATCAATCCTGGCTACTTACCATATGCACAAGGGTTTAAATTACTTTTATGTAACAAAACCTTTAAAAAAACATCCTTCCTGCTGGGTTTTGCTTCCAGATGAAGGCACTGCACGCTCAGCCTTGGCTGGGCTCTGGGTGATGGGCCAGAATGCTGCTGTTTGGCAAAGCCAAACAACCCAAATTTCCAGCACAACCCAAATCTATGGGAGCCAGGAGCACAGCCAGGAGCACAGTGAGATGTCACCCTTGTCCCTGCAGGTGCCAGCGTGGCAGAGCTGGATGGCCAAGGCTGTCTGGGGCCATGGTTTTGGCTGGCTACAGCTTTCCAGTGGGAAGGGGATGCCTGAGGGCAGGTGTGGGAAACACAAAAAAAGGTAGAAAGGCTCTTAAGTGCGAGAAATAAAAGCAAGTTTCAGAAATGAAGCAGAAGAGTTTAGAGATTAGCTTTGGCTGTGAAAACTTGAAGAAGATACAATTATACAAAAAGCAAGGACATTGAAACAATGGTCAGAGTTTCTAGATTTGGCTGAGATAGCTTTTAGAGTTGCAAAAAAATATGCTTAGCAAGATAGATAAGGTTGAGCTTAATAATGGAATACTGTGCATTGTTTATATAAGGTATAAACAAGCAAGTATTGTGTATAACAGGTGTACGTGCAATATTAGAGATTGGTTAAGACAGGTGTCTGTAACTTTTAAAAGTATAGTATTGGCTGAAAAGCTTTTAAGAATGCTCTGTAACCAGGAAGCCTCTGGATGCCTGTGACAACATGAGCCTGTATCATCTCCAGTGTCTCAACTCTGTATGTGAGGCTGATAAAATAATAAAAAGGCTCATGGAGCATCTGTCCTGGCTCCCTGTCCCGTTTGGATTCGTCGACAGGCAGGGGGCTGGATGATGAGCAGACATCACGGTGCAGCTGGACAGGGAAGGACCCACAAGTGCAGGCACAGGTTTCCCACCCCAAATCCACTGCAGAGACTAATCTGAGCCTCTTAATTTTCAGGTTAGTTTAAGTAGAATAAAGCTTGAGAACACAAGTGAGGGCAGAATGGAGTAGGCAAAATAGGATGCAACGTGTTTTCAATTCTTAAATATCTTTGTTTTCATCTGATTTCATACTTTTGAGGTTTGACAATGACTGGCAATACTGAAATTCATTGTTAAAGAATCCAGCCACCCTGTGCTCCTAGGAAAGCAGTCCTTGCCTGAAATCCAAGCAACAGCAACAAAATTATTGTAAAAGCAGATTTTAGGCCTACCACTGTGCTGGAGAAAAACAACCATTTTTGGGGTTTTACACTTCCATGATAGTGGTAGAACTTTTTTCTTGACTCCTGTATTGTTTAAAGAGCCCACAACTGCAGGAACAATCCCAGGAGTGCTGCAGCTGAGAAACCCTCACCTCAGTGCATACCAGCCTGTGGAAATTTACTGTACAGTCCCCACAACACAGGGAGAATGCTCTTCCTTCTTAATCCCTCGCAGCTCCTGTACCACAGGATTACTGCTGCTAACAATAGCAAATCAAAGAGGCAGGGAGCAGCGTCACTTTGCTGGGTGTTGGGATGTCCCACCCTGCAAACACAGCTGCTGATCACAAACCACAGAGCGCCCTGGGCTGGAAGGGACCCACAAGGAGCACTGAAGTCAAACTCCCAGCCCTGCACAGGACACCCCAAAAATCACACCATGTGCCTGATATGATTCTCAGACTGTTCCTGTGCAGGACCTGATCCTGCTGCTTGAACTAGAGATCTCTCTCTTAGGGTGGAGTGTGATGGCCACTCTGGAGTGTGTTGTTCCACCCAGTGTTTGATGATGTCTCACTGAAAACCCAAACCAGAAATAAGAAGGTGTTCTCAGGAGGCTTAAACTTGTGCTCCCTGCTTATGGGAAATGGAAGCTTGGTTTGTGAAAAGGAAAAAATCCAACCGCAGAGCTTTCCCCAATATTTGGTTTATGAGCAGCATGAAACCTGGAGCAACTCAAAATGTGCTTGAGAAGATGTGATTTGGGACCACAGCACTGAAGACAGACCTGTAGTTCATATGTCACCCTGGAAAGAGGCAGCTCAGTATCTGAATGGGTATCTTCTGCACCATGCACACCAGCCTTCTCCTGGCCTGGTGAAAATTTAATTACACACTCCTGATGAAGATGGTTGTTCCTGCAGCCTGTGCCTGAGTGAGGAGCAAAGCCAAGCTTCCAACTCTGCCCAAACAAAGGTGCTGCTTGAATCCCTGCTCTCCATGCCCACCCCTGAAGAGGCTCTGTCAAACCAGGCACTTGCTCTGCCAGAAGTTTTGATAAAATTGTTTCTCGGGAACTCACCTGGCCAATCTGCAGTTTGCACTCGATTTCCCTGGATATTCGAACAATCCAGCTACTGACAGGACGTTTGCTGAAAAACAGTCCAGCAGTTCTGCAGAAAGCCCTTTGGCACCCTCCCACCGTGTCGGGTGGCTCCTCTGAGCAGTCGCGCCCAGGAATGCAGCCCCAGTGCAGAACACTTGTGTTTGGTACCTTGGAAAACATGGATGCAAGTGGTAAAAACAAGGGAGAAAGGGAGAGAGCTGCTCAGTGCACTCCTGAGAAAAAGAGAGCCTGGAGACCTGCTGGAGAAAGTCAGGTTGTGGCTGATAAAGAGATAAGTGTAGGTTAACCCCTACCTAGTCCAGGGAGAGGTGGGAGATGAAAAAAGGCACCTGCTCTGAACTTCCAAAGACCTCTCGTTGGCCTCTGGGGAGCTTCGCCATCCTGCATGGACATAGGGCACCAGGGAGAGCTTTCTTTGGGAAGAGAGAGTTCTGTCTTTGAAGGCTCTCCTCTCAGATGCTTTGCCTTAGGAAGCAGCATGTCTGGAAGAGCAGAGCTCTGTCTGGGGCTGTGACATGCAGGGGTGGGAGCTGGGTGTGCCAACCCCTTTGTGCAGTCACTGCCAGGCCAAGAGCTCCTCAGGTTTACAGTGGGACAGGAAATAACCTTCAAATGACCTTGCTGAAAACCATAATGCCATGGCCATCAGCAGCAGGAAGAGCAGTGAAACTGGAGTTCCTGAAGCTACTGTCCTGTATTTACCACAGAAACTGCCTTTCCACCTTCTCAGCACTGAAAACCATGGTGGGAATTTCAGGAAGCAAGGCAGGAAAATCCCACTAGTGCTGAGGAGAGCTTCAAACAACTGCAAGGCTTTTCAGGGGCATGTGCAGCCTTGCCAGTGACTTTCATGCTGAAGGTGTGTTCACCTCATCCCTTCCCCCATGCTGCTCCTGCCTCCCAAAAAGGCAGAGCTGAGGGACCTGTGTGCCCCTGCCCATGCTGGCCTGGGCTGAGGAGCAGTGATGGGAAGCAGTTTGCTGTCCAAACTCTGGTTTAGGGGACAGCCCATGCCCCTGCTCTCAGCTCCTTTTTAGCACGTGTCCCAGTGCAAGCTGCATTCAGCTTGCTCACCCCTGGAATTTCAACAAAATCAGTGTTTTCTCCTGTGTGTTTATTCCCATCACACTGTCACAGCCCTCCCACTAGCACTGGTGCACATGGCCAGGCAGGGGTGCACTAAAGCCTCCACAGCAGCTGGACTGCAGATGGGTGTGGGAGAGCAGCTGTGTGTCCCTGAGGAGGCTGGGCTCTCAGCAAGGTGCTGCAGGTGATGCCTTATGTTTTAGCTTTTATATGTTTCCAATGCTGCATTCCCAGTGTGTAACTCTGCAGTGTCCTGCAGCCTGGGAGCTGCTGCTCTCTCATGCTGAGACAGACAGAACAAAGCCTCTCCAGGCTGCTCTCCAAGGACACCCAGCCCGGCCTAGGCCCAAAATGTGTAACCCAGCATCTTGAGAAGGGGGGCAAGCTGAGGGGAAATTCCATCATTAGCTAAAGTTTAATTGGTGCAATTGGGTTGAGATGCAAATGGAGCAAAGCTATAAAAGTGTGAAGAACTCATGGCTCGGGGTCCATCTTGGGTGCAGCCTTTGGCCTGCCCAGGGTGTGCCTCTGAAGGCCTTTCAAATAAATATCCACCTTTATTCCCTTCCTCCTGTCCAGTCTCTGTTTCTGGGTTGGCCTCTTTAGGCATCACAGGGCAGGGCTGTGCAGTGAAAGCTGCAGGTCTCTGCCATGGGCTGGGAATGCACAGCACCCATCAGCTCAGGACAAGAGGAGCTCCAGGACTGGGCAAAGTGGCACAAACTGCTGCAGCTGCCCTGTGCCTTTTTGGGTTAGGATGTGCAAGTCCCTGCTTCCTGCTGCAGCTGCCTCTCCTGCACACCCTGCTCCAGCCCTCCCAGTCTGGGGATGACAGAGGGTTGAGGGGCCTGGGCTGGAAGGTCTCCATGGCCATCAAGAACATTCATTCCCAAGTCTCACTGTGATTGCAGGTCTCAGGCACGTGATTTTGGGTTTTAGAAACAATTCCTGAAAAAAGTTTAAGGGCACCTTGATATGATTGCATCCATCCCCCATTGGGGAATACGAAAGTTTAATAGTGCTCGGTGTCAGTGGCCTCAGGGCCAGGAGCAGTGCCAGTCATATTTAAATTACTGCAGATGCAGGACTCGGGCTGCTGGTAAATCCCTGGGTATCTCCTCCTGGGTGGAGAAGCAGCAGTCAGGTTGTGAGTGGGGTGAGGGGGAGTCAGGGCCTCAGTGAAGCCCTTCTGTGTCCAGCTGGGCATTTCAGAGGCTGTTTTCTGCCCAGTTTCTCATCACCTGCCAGCGGGAGCTCTGCAACACGCCAGGGTTACACAATCCTTCACTTAAGGAGCTTTCCCATCAAAGACTCGGCCAGTTCTTAGAATACCTGAATGTACAAATTCCTTTTGTAACCACCTCAAAAGTGTGTCCCGGGTGCAAGGTGTGAAGGTCCTGGGGCAGAGGGAAGGGAGCCAAGCAGGGCCGAGGGAACAGGCTGGAGCTGGAGCTGGGATCAGTTTTCATCTCGATGGGCTTTTCTCCCTCCCCTGTTCCCTTTAATCAGATCACTCAAGGGTGCAGTGGGGGGAGGAGGAAGATGTGGCAAAATTTGTGCAGGGGAGAAAACACTGCATTTGCAGTTTCATCAAGTGACTGTCCCGAGGCAATCTGAGACCTCCTGGGTCAGGGGAGTCAGGGCTGGAGGAGAAAACCTGGAGGTTTGGGGGTCTGTGGATGCCCCTCTCGCCCTGCTGGATTGTTTTGCAGAGTCAGCAAAAAAAGTCCCGTGAGGCTTCAGAGGCATGAACTCAGCAGAGTTCCCCTGGAGCAGAATCCCTGGAGCTCGGCTGTGCGGGGCCGAGAGGGATCGAGTTACTCGGGGCAGTGATGGATCCCGGATAATGCCGGGGAGGGGAAGGGACCCGCCTTTGTTCTTCCTCCCCCGGGGTTTCCCTGCCGAATTTACCCTCTTCTTTCGGGAGCTGCCCCGGGTGAGGCACAGCTGATGGCCACAAGCTGGGCCTGGCGCTGCCATTTGTTTTCACGGGGTAAATGGGGGTCAATGGGTTTTTTTGCTGAAACTGAGGTGCCTGAGCAGGAAGGAGGCTGGTGCTGCTGGTGGGATGCTGCTGGTCCCACTGCCCTTGGCCCAGGCAGTGCTGGGTCCCATCCTTGGGCAGTGACGGGTTCTGTCAGCCCTCACCCAGCCCGTTTAGTGCTCAATGGTGGGGGGCTCTAACACACACTCCCTGCCCCATCTCCTGCCCACCTTGGCACTGGTGCAGCAGCAGAACAAAAAAAAGGGGCTTCGACCTTAATGTGGGGGCTGTGAGCAAATTCCAGGCACATTGAGGATCAGGCCCAAGCAAGGAGAACGAGTGAGGAGAACGAGTTGCACTGCAGCAGCGTGAAGGGTGTGGATCTGAGGCTGGAAAATCCCCAGATAGAGGAAAATGAAGAAATGAGGCACCAAAATTTTCTTTGAAACACTCATTGTGACTCAGAGACACGGGAAGGCTGATCCTGGGAGAGGAGCAGTGGGTCACAGCTGCAGGGCAGGGTCTGCCCGGGGGAAAGGAGGGATCTGCAGGTGAACACTTCAAAGAGCCTGGCCTTGGGCATCACCCGCAGAGCTGTCAGGGACCCTGAGCAGTTGCCAGATCCCAGTCACTGAGCTGGACCCAATCAGCCAGGGTCCATCAGCCTTTCCCTGGTCACTCAACAGTTCTTGGCTTCAAACTGCAGGGTCAGAGTAAGCCTGAACCACGTTCTGACAGTTGGCTGTGAGCCCTAACCCTCTCCTGACCACGGGCTGCATGGAGCATTTCTGCTCCCTCAATGGCTGGGTTGGGAGAAGGCACACCATCAGTGGGTTTTCTAATTTTGCGATTCAAACCAGCTTCCTTTTTTTTTCTTGGTCATTGAAATGTTCCCCTGAAACGTTTCAGCTCCATGAAGTCATTATTTTCAGCATAAGAATTTTACGCGAAATTTTCCAGCAAGAACCGGTGACACGGCAAAGGTCTCGGCGGGGCAGCCAAGCCCTGCAGCCCATCAGCTGTGCTCAGCCTGTCTCACTCCTTCCACAACACGATCAAAAGGCCACTGAGATCACCAAGCTTTCAACTTCCAGCTTCCCCAGGACTTGGAGGCTGAGGAGGTCGTGGGTTGCTTTGGCCAAGCAATCAAAGTTTATAGAGGCTTCTCAGTAGGATGCGTGGAAGAAACACAGAGAGCAGGAAGCAACTGCTGAAACTGCCAGTGATTAAAATGCAATAAAATGTTTGCCTTCTGCTGCTGAGCAAGAAGTGTGGCATGTGTTTTGCTGAGGCAGCAGAAGTGGTTGTGTTCACTGAATGAGCAGCTAATGAAAAGCATTTCAAGCAGGAAGCAACACTGATGAAGATTACGAGCCTGCTTATATCTTGGAGAATTAAATGGCCGGGGCTGGATACTCCTGTTTTATACTGGATTTTGCATTGATCAAAGAGGGTTTACTCTGCTCCGCACCAGTGTGGGAAGAGTGGGAGCACTCCTTTGTGCCGGAAGCTGCTCATGAACATCCCCCTGCCAGGGCTACGTGTCAGCAGAACAAACGCCCCTGGACAGGGCAGCTCAGGCAGATCACACTCCTGAGCAAAATTCATCTGGCAGCAGCCATTTGTGCTGAAGCCAGTCCCATGGGAGCAGAGCTGAGTTTCCAATCATGCTAATTCCTCCTGGGCTGCAAAGGGAGCTGGATCAGCTAAAGGGATGGCTGCACACATTTCCTCTTTACTGGGGTGCCTTCATCCTCCCCTCCTGTCACTGCTCTTAGCCAAGGCCTGGGGCAGCACAGGGCCCTGCTGTGCTCAGACACTGCAGTCACAGGAGCAGGACCCATTCCTGCCCTGGAGAGCACAGCAAAGGAGCCCACACAGATCCAGGCTGTGGGGTGGGACTGGGCACGGGTGCTGGCAGGGAAACCCAGGATGGCACCTGGGCTCTCCCACTCTTCTGGGAAACAGGGGGCATGGGATGCTCTTCTGCCTCATTGTGAGGGGTTTAGACCGAATATCAGGAAAGGTTCTTCCCCCAGAGGGTGCTGGGCACTGCCCAGGCTCCCCAGGGAATGGGCACGGCCCCGAGGCTGCCAGAGCTCCAGGAGCGTTTGGGCAGCACTGCCAGGGATGCCCAGGGCGGGGTTGTTAGGGCCATCCTGTCCAGGGCCAGAAATTCNGGCAGGGCCAGGGGCTGGGCTGATGATCCTGGCAGGTCCCTGCCAACTCAGGATGTTCTATAATTCTGTGATCCCTGATATCAGTTTTCTCCTCCAGAGGGGAATTGAGCTACCAGCATGTGACAACACACAGTGGGTGCACAGTCACCATTTCTCAAATTGTGCGATATAGGAAGTGCTGATAAAGCTTGGAAAATCCACAAGGGAGTGTCTGGATGGGGAACAAAGCAGGGAAGTGTATTGGAAATGCTTGAATTTGGTACTATCATGTGGTGCTCTCAAAACAAGGGGAGAGGAAACCGAGGTGTCCCAGGCTGCCAGGTAGAAAAGGAGGAGGCTTTTGGTTGCTGTAGGGGAAGGGAATGGGAAGAGAGCTCAGAAATCACAGAGCAAGAGATCCTAACCTGAAGAAAAGGCAGGGAGAAGTTGTGGCCGAGGCTGTGGCACATCAGCAGCCTCAGGGTTCCCGTGTCTCCCTGGCCACTGGCTGGGTGTGTGCAGGTCCCCTGGCTCCTGGGGGATCAGCCAGGGACTGGTGCAGTGGTCAAGGGGTTTTCTGCAGATTTGTTTCCAGGCAGAGCAAGACTCAGTTCTCAGTGGAGGGAGCACCATGGTCAGTCTGGGCAACCCCTGCCTTACTGCCCGGGACAGCTTTGGCAGAGGGTGGCACCCAGGAGACAGGAGCTGACCTTGTGCCAGGGACCTTCAAAGCCTGTGTTTTCTTTCATCAGTTGTTTCTGATTACACAGTGAGCTCATCACTGAGCTTGAATGCATTTGTGTCCCATTTTAAATGTCAGTAACAGGCTGGGGGTTTCCAGGAGCAGTTTGTGGCAGGCATAAGGCTGGGAGGGCTGGGAGCTGGTGAGATTCCCATCCGCCAGCAAGTCAGCTGGAAAGACCAAAGGTCCTGAGGAAGGGTGTTGCTGGAGGGTGTGGACCAGGACAATTCTGGGGCAAAGCAGGCGATGGAGACATAACTCATGACAACAAATAAACCCATTTTGTGTGGAGATGAGAAGCAAGCTTGTCCTTGGAGTGCCATGTGCAGGTGTTTCCCTGTCAGGGTACACAACAAGGCTGCCTCTGAGCGAGGGCAGGGGAAGGAGGTGGTGTCAGGATGGGTGCTGGTGCCCAGCAAGGCTCATTGTCCTCCCTCTGGTCTGCAGGGTCACGCCAAATGTGAATTTAACTGCTGTGGAAGGTGAACACTGTCAATGATCCTCTGTGTCTCCCTCCTCCAGGGAGATTTTTCAATGGTAGAATTTGCTTTGGTACCCTTACACATGGTCTCTGCTCACAGCTGTAGTTGAAGCAGCGTGGCTTGGTCAGGGAGAGGGAGATGCTTCAGAGAAGTCATGCCCTGAGAAGGACTCTGATTTCTGGTGAGGTGTCTAGCACTCCCCTAAGTTTTCTCAGAATGATCCAGAAGCAAGCAGCATCTCTGAAAGCAGCATTTCCCTGGGGCCTAACCACGGTCATTACTGACATTTTCTTTATTCTTGCTGCTGGTAAAACCTGCTGTCTCTCTCTTGGCAAAAGAGTGTGGTTTGCTCTTCAGATATGGAACCATAAAATGTTTGCAATCTGAAATCACCCCCTGCCTTGCCTGATGCATCCAAAATAGCCTCCGTGTGCAGTCACTGACATCTGGCAGCTTTATTGGCACCTCATTAGGAATTTCCTGCAGGGCCAGGTGAATACAGGAGACACCAACTCACCGAGTTGGAGCTGTTCTGTGTCCTCACAGCACGGCGTGGCTGTGCTGCTCCCAAACCCATCTGCAGGGCTTGGGCTGGGGTAGCCAAATGCCAGTGGAGAGCCTTGTGCTTGCCTGCCCCATCCTCCCCGCAGGGCAGGGCTGTGATCCTCACAAGCCTCTCCAGGCTCTTCCACACCACAAAGTCTCTTCTAGGCAGCACATTACAAATTCATGTGTGTACAAACTTGTTTGGATAGCTATTCCCTGCCTCATCTCTTCCCGCTCCCTCCAGGGCAGGAGATGGAACCCATCCTTGGCAGCTCCTTCACGTGGCAAACCCCGGTGCTCTGTTCATCCCTGCGGAAGGTGGGCAAGGTGTCTTCTCAGGTGAAAACCTGGCAGGGATCCCTGCCTTGTGAGAGCTGGGCTCAGCCAAAGCCCCAGAAGGATCCTGGTGAAACAAGTGCAGGCACGTCTGCTCAGCCTGGCTCCAAGAGATACCTACATCAAGAGCAGGGCAGCAAAGCACATCTAATGGATGGAAAAACACATTCCTAGGGTTACTCACATCCAAATCTTGCAAGACGTGCAAAACAACAATTCCTCCGGAGTTTTGATTTCTCCAGCAGCCAGTGCAGCATCACACTGATGGTTTTGGCTGTTTCCAGGCTGCCAGTCAAACCCCATGTGTGCTTTCCCATCCATATTTCCGTGCTAAGAAGGCCACCTGTAAGAAAACTGATCTCCCCTGAGTCACAGTGTGCCCAGGCCTGCAGAGCTGCAGCACTGCCCGCACAGAGTTCCCCAGCCTGGCTGGGACCTGCTGCAGTCTGGGTGCACCCAGCAGCCCATTAGGGCTCATTCCTGATGGGAATGATTGGGGTTATCAGCATGGTGCACCTGCATGTTCCAACTGCATGTTCGTGCTGGCAGGTTCTGTTAAACGGGTTAAACCAACCTGTGCTGCTGAGCACATGCTGGGGAAGTTTGGGTGCAGAAGACCTGTGAGAACAGCAGGCAGCTCTCTGAGGTGGCTGTCTGGGTTAGACAGGAGCTCCTGGGGACAGCACCTTACTGCTGCCAATCGCCAGTTTATCCCAGGCAATCTTTGATGCAGTCCTGGTGAGACAGATGGGCACAAAAATCCACTGGTGAGACTCTGGTGCTGCACAACCACCAGAGAAACTTCTGGTTATCAACTGAAATGTGACCTTACCTCTTCCCTCCCAGGCTCCATCAGGTTCCCCAGACAACTGCAGTGCCTTGCAGGCTTCATCTCACCAGCAAACAGGCCCAGCCCCTGCAGCTCCTGCTCTCAGCAAAGGGTTTATTTTCCCATCTCTACAACTGCTGTGCTCCTGTGCCTCAGTTCCCTTAAGAGTTCGTGTTTCACTGAGCAGAGCTGCTCTTGCTGGTGTCTTACCTAATTCTTTCTCCTCTCTGGAGATAGCTCTGCTGACACACTGGGATCATGTTGGCTGTGTCGTAGTGGTGGGCACCAGTGAAAGACTTCATCTCCCAGGCATTTCCAGTTTGGGAAATGCTTTTGCCACCAGTTGGCTTTGCCTTAGTGCAGCTGCTCATCACCCAGTTTCATGTGCAAGGAGGGACAGGGAGAAGACACCTGGATTGTGTTGTACAGCACTGTGATGTGTCTGTCCTCACGTGGGAGCTGCCAAAGCAGGGCGAGTTGTTGGGGTCTCTGTCACTGGCCTGAGCCCATCGTGCTCAGCAATACTTGGAGAGAAGGACAAGCTGAAGCAAGGAAGAAAGATTGGATTCCTCATTTCACTGAGAAGGGTGAGGTTCAGTCCAAGATGAAGCCATTCAAGCTCTCCCCTAGAAGAAAGCTCTCCACGAGCAGATTTCATAAGCCATTAATTATTTCAGTTCAGAGGGGTGTCTGGAAGTCTCTGGTCAACCTTCTTCTTCAAGCAGGGCTCACTTCAAATTGTTTAGAACCCTCACTTCCTCGGGGCATTGTCCAGCTGAGTTTTGAAAATCTCCAGTAAAGAAGACTAAGAGTAAAATATATCTGAGAAACCTCACTGAAAAAGGAAAAAAAGAGTATTTGAGATGCCTCTTGTAAGGACAGTCCTCAAGAGTTTCCTATAAGAGGAAGAACTAGGACAATTTCCTTAAATTTCAGCATTGCTGGGCAGATTAACAGCCACATAATTTATAAATTATTGGTAATTTCTAAATGCCATGCTTAATGTTTAGTGTCTAGGCTGGACTATGTGTTGTGGGGACTTGTGCATGGAGAACTGCAAGCTACCAACCAGAGAAGGTGCATGCACAAGGGAATTTTGTCAAAGTATGAGGTCTGTGGAGCTTAATGCCACCTTGGAAATGGTTCAGGATGTAAGGAAATACTTCCCTGAACAGCAGAGAATCCAGCAGAGTTCTTACTAATGCCCACAAGAAGCAGAACAGCTCTAAGTCCTCTCTGTGATGATTTGCAAACTCTGAATCCCTGTGTTTCTCCTTCTGCCACAGAACAGCGTGCAGCGGCTGGGCTGAGGGCCACACACTGCTCCTGAGCCTTCATCTTCATCTTCATCTTCGTCTTCATCTTCATCTTCACCTTCATCTCTTTCTGCTGCCACCGTGGTGGAACCAAGAGATGTCCCTGCCACCTGGGCTGGGGGAGGACAGAGATGTCCTGAGTATGGAGCAGGAGAGGACAGCATCTTCTCACTGCTATGAAGTCAGCATGGTTCCTGTGGAGCTTCCTCAGCATCTGACAGCTAACGGGAAATAAATCTGGTAGCAAATGTCGCTGTTCAGAGATGTTTTTGTTGGGCCTGGTGGTTGCCAGGCCTCTCTGTGTTTTGCAGCCTAACTTGGTTTCTCTAACTGTATGTGGACCAAATGTGGTCACTGGCAGGAAATTCTGGAAGACAAGGAACTAAAATACTTTTAATTTCAACTAAAAATGCAATCCAAAAATTGTCATCTTTCTGCCACAAAGACCTGAGCTGCAAAGCATTCGGTTCCTATCCAGAGTTGAAACAAAATATGCTTTCAAATTAATTTTCAGGTGCAAAACCACGTGTGATGGTGTGTGAGGATAGGTACAAAGCTATCAGAAACAATCAGAAAGGTGAGTTGTGCCCTACAGACAGCAGGGCACTCTCCAATGACCTGAGTGTTCACTTAGGAAGTCCTTGCCCTGGGTCTGGTACAAAACTGAGAGCAACTTGTTCAGATCCAGCTCAGAGCTAACATTTTTTATGGTTTCATGTGGGCTGAGTTTGTGAGAAACCAGCATTCCTTATGAATGGAGGGCATCCCCAGAGCTGAACTAGGGCTGGCTTGGCAGAGTTTTGGCATTTGGAGCTGAAGCCAACAAGAAACAGCTGCTGGTCCCTGCTCTGGGGCTGTGTCCTGGAAGCACATCCCACTCCTTTTTATCTACATCTCCAATCCAGAGTGGCAATATTCAACATAAACAAAGTGCAAGGAACATGAATCACAGCCTTCCCCTGAAATCAGTGAGGATTCATTGCTGCCAAAGTGCTCACTTCTGCCAAGCATTAGCCAGCCAGTGGGCAGCTGAGCCCAAAGCTGGTTGACAAACCTGTTGGTTACACTCACTTTCTCACTGTTTCCGTGTGAAAACCCATTTGAAGAGGCTCATTTCATGCTTGCAGGATTCTCTCATATTCACTCATCTTTCTCTTTTTATCTTCACTGCTAATTTCAAAACTCCTGGCACCATTTTCTTGGTCCCTGGAGGAACCAATTAGCTTTTCAACCCATTGCTCTGTGCAGATCCCAGCTACTTCTCCTTTTGACACGTGCATGCGAGACTGAACTCTTTGGTTGCATCTTGATTTTGAGCCCCTTTCCCAGTTCTCCATCAGGATGTACCTAAGGTTTGCCAACCAAAACCAGAGATCAGTTTTGATATCAGTCCCAATAACTGTTTAATCTGCTGCATCTCATGAATTAAACCCTGGAATTCAGCACAGAGCAACAATCCCAGAGTCCCAGGTATGGGTAACCCAACCTAATTCAGTGTGGTTTTCTTGCAGAACTGCTTCTCTCAGACAGCATTTATTACAAACACAATTTTTACAAAGTCTACATGACTCAGCTGTTGTTCTGGTCCGTGGTTTCACCAGGCCATCTTGTCTGTTCATAATGCCACTACTGTTCCCCAGGATGGCCATTTTATCCTTCTAATTTCCTATATTTCTCTGACAGCTGTGGACCAATTATTTTCATGGCACCAGGGAATTTTTCCCACGCATCTACACAGTTCTCATGGTTTCAGCTTGAAGTGACACAATTTATGGCAGGATCAGAGGTTTGTTTTCCTGGCTTGCTCCTGGAGAAGTTATGGACCTTCATTCTTGTGCTGGTGCCACTTTTTGATGTCTTGGGGACCAGAGGATGCCAGGTCTTGGGAAACACAGGAATATTATGAATTCTTGAAATCAGTGACTCACGGCAGTGGTGATTGGGAGGGACCAGTGGGGATCTCTAGTCCAGCCTCTTGCTCACACTGGGCCAACACTGGTGCATGCTTCCCAAATGTCTCTGTGGATAAGCCACTGCCCTGCTCTTGTTTGCTGTTGTTTCCCTGGTTGCTGTGGCTTTCACAGCATCTCCACTTGGGACAGCAGAGCCACTGACACAGAGCTGCTGGATGATGCCCAGGGCTGGGGAATGGTGAAGTCTCAGGACCAGTCTCTGGCTCTCTGGGCAGGGAGGAGAGGGAATGTATGGAGCGGAGAATGGGCACCTGCTCAGGTGGGGCAGGGTAGACTCAATGCCTTGTTAGATTTAGGGACCAAGCTTGTGGCTGTCTGACCACCAGCTTGCTGTTGATGCCTTAGGTTTTAACTTTTATATGTTTCCAATCCTGCATTCCCAGTGTGTAACTCTGCAGTGCCCTGCAGCCTGGGAGCTGCTGCTCTCTCATGCTGAGACAGACAGAACAAAGCCTCTCCAGGCTGCTCTCCAAGGACACCCAGCCCGGCCTAGGCCCAAAATGTGTAACCCAGCATCTTGAGAAGGGGGGCAAGCTGAGGGGAAATTCCATCATTAGCTAAAGTTTAATTGGTGCAATTGGGTTGAGATGCAAATGGAGCAAAGGTATAAAAGTGTGAAGAACTCGTGACTCGGGGTCCATCTTGGGTGCAGCCTTTGGCCTGCCCAGGGTGTGCCTCTGAAGGCCTTTCAAATAAATATCCACCTTTATTCCCTTCCTCCTGTCCAGTCTCTGGTTCTAGGTTGGCCTCTTTAGGCATCACTGTCACCTGCAGTGAAGGTGGATAACTCTTGCCCTGTTCTCTGTTAAAACCGATTTTCAGCTTCCTGGCAGGAGAACAGGTCTAGGAAATGATACCTGTAAAAACGCATTTGAGACCAAAGCTGTTCTTTGTGTCACTGACACTGGAGAGCAAAGACTCACAAAGCTGTTTCCGAGCTGATGTGCTGCCAGCCCTGCACACTCCCAGCCTTCAGCTATCACAGCTGCTCCCCTCCAGGGGCATGAGGCAGGTGGTCTTCATCACCCCGTGCTGATCATTATCTTAGAGGCAATTGTCTTCTCCAGTATAATTAGGAACTGCTCATATCCAGGAGAAACTAAAAGACAAAATTCCCCTCTTTTCCAAATCTTTCAGAGATAGGAAGAAATTCACGGTGTGAGAATAAGGAAACCCAGTGAAGCTGATGGTCCACCTAAAAACGATGACCCAAAACTTCCTGTGTATCACACCACGCAATGGGTCCAGCTGCAAGAGCTGCCAACCTCTGCCACCAGTGCCAGCACACTCGTGTTGTGCCAGGTCTGACACAGCTGCACACTCACGTGCCCTGACTCTCAGAGACTCAGGGCAAAAAAAGCCACTTTTAGGCCTCCCCCTTCTGAAAACACTTTCACTTGGAGATCCCTTAACCAGTGCATCCTGAACCCTTCCTTAGTGTCCCATGGGGAAATCGCAGCTTCTCTGAGATAAACCAGCTGCTCAGGGCTGAGGGTGAGTCCTTTGGGTGGGAGCACCCCCCTCTCCTTTCTGCTTGGTGCCCTCAAGGAGGGATCAGGTCCCCACTGTGCTCGTCAACAGATGCTCTCCAGTGTGGCCACCTCTCTGCAGGGGACTTCTACATTCTGGCTTTGGCCATCTTTAGCACCCACTGAGCCTTTCCATCCCCCATTTCCATCTTTCCAGGGTATCTTCAAGAGAGCTGAGTGTTTCTGTGCTGTGTCAGCAATCTGGCTTATCCATTTCACCCTGGGGTGGGGCCATGGGGGTTTGCCAGGGACACTCTTCTCTCTGTGCAGAGTCATCCACACCCTCGTGCTTCTCTCCAGCTGCAACTTCATGTGTTTTCAGAGGTCAAGTCCCCCTGGAGCCTGAAGGTGCATCAGACCCCGTCTCTGAACTTCTCTTGGGATTCACACCCCCTAGGAACCTCTTTTATAAATTCCATGGAATGGCAGCCACACAGGGTCTCCACACACCCAGGAGAAGCCTCATGCAGCCCACTGGGGGAAAGGGAAAGGCACCAACCTGTGCTGGCCATTGCACAGGTGAGGAGCAGCCAGCCTGTGACCTACAGGTGCCTGGGATGCCATGGAGGGCTGGGATGCCATCAGGGTGTCAGCTCACGAGGTTTTCACGGGGAAAAGTGGGTTTAAGGATTTTCCACCCCCTGGCTGCTCTTTCCTGCCCTCTCTGCTGCACAGGGCTCCTTCTGACCACGCTGCTGACACCAGCCAGGGTATACAAATACTTCCTCCCAATTATTGCCTGTGTGTGCCCGTGTGAGCCACCCCAATTGCCACACAGCTCCCAGCCAGCTGTATTGACACAGCTGAAGGGGTGGGGGCAGGAATTTCTCAAACTGGCTTTGCCACTACAAAAATGCTGGTAGCACCACACCCTCCAGCTGCCTGGGAAAAGAGTAGTTGGGAAGGTGGCAACTCAATCAGGCGCCTGGCAGGAGGGTGAGCCTGGTGTGAGCAATCAGCAGATCACAAAGGCTTTGTGTATTCCAGCGCCTGACAAGCTCCGACAGCGGTTCATTTGCATTGCCACAAACAAGAGATCCCCAGCTGTAAATACCTTAAATTTCCTAAATTGATTAGTTAGAAGGAAGGAAAGGGATGGGGCAAGGGAGGTTGGGCTGCTTTGAGGATACCCACACAGTCAGGGCTGTCTGAGGGCCCTGCCTCGTGCCTGGAGCTACAAGGACCTCAGGAGGGTCCCTACGAGGGGCCAGCGTTAGATGGGATGTGCCTATCTCACAGGAGGATTGTCTCTGATAAATAAACATTAGTCCTGATGTATTTATTCAGAAATCTTCTACTGAAGTGCACTGGAGTGGGGCTTGGTTGCATAACCCCACACTGCCGTATGCAAAATACACCCAAGTTTTGCCAAATGCGTTTGTTTTCCCGCAGGAAAATGCAGATTAACATGCCCTACCTGGCTTGCAGGCAATGTGCTGAGGGTGCCTCCTTATCTACTTCAGTGACTTTCTCCTAAGGAAATCCATGCATCCCATGATCCTTCCCAGCCGTGGCATTCCCAGTTTGCAGACCAGTGGCGTGTTTTCTCTGCAGAGATTGGAGCTAGGAGCTGACGCTGTGCCCATCAGATTGTCTATCCAAAAGCAGATGTTTTGGTTCTCTATTTGTTCTTCCTTCCAGTCAATTTACAAGGCACCGAACTCGGTAGTTTATCCTCCAGCCACCCTTAAACCCAAAGGACTCGGGTGAGCAGTGAAAGTTTGATGCTGGCAGTGGGACATAGAATTATTGAATCATGCATAAACTGTCTTTTCACTGACAGTGCTTGAGGCTTGGATATGCTGGTAAAACTCCCCTCTAGCTCACACCTAACTTGTTTTCACTGTGATATTTAAGGATTTCAAAAGCTTCACTATCACTTCTTGTTCCCACCCATTATCTCACTCTGGTAGCCCCAGCCCACTGTGAAGAAAATGAACTCTACCCCAGCTGGAACCAGCACACACAGATGGCACTGGCACAGGGTGCCCAGAGAAGCTGTGGCTGCCCCATTCCTGGAAGTGTCCAAAGCCAGGTTGGACAGGTCCAGTGGAAGGTGTCCCTGCCCGTGGCAGGGGGTGGAACAAGATGATCTTCAAGGTCTCTTCAAATCCAAACCATTCTAGGATGATGATCATTCTATGATGCCCTCGAACAATTATCGAAGACAATTAATAACAATTAACCCGCAGCAGAATAAAAGGGTGTAAAGGGTGTTCCCAAGCAGCTCTGCTGGTGCTGCCTTTGCACCAGAGGGAAGAGAATAAACTGCTGGTGAAGGACTTCTCACTCTGGTGTGAGAGTGCAGTGGGATTTGTCCTGCCCACCGTGCTCAAAACGGGCTGAACACATACGAGGGATCCTGCAGACCCAGGTGTGCCAGGAACCAATGTCATAAATACATCAGCAAAGTTCAACAGTGGAAAGTGAGAACCAAACAGTCTGAGACCAAAAGTGAGGCAGGTCTTTAATTACAGAGGTAATTAGACCTTGGAAGACATTCACAAAGGCTGTGGCAGACTCTGTCAACAGAGCTGTTAAAGCAAGAGCGCATGTTTGGTTGGGACATCAGAGAGATGGGAAGATACTGAGAAGGGAAAAAGCCAGGCTGTGTGCCCTGTGCAGCAGGGTCAGATGCAGAGAGAGAGGGCTGGCAGCCCCTGTGCCACGGCTGGTGCTCCCCATCCCAAGGAACACTGCACCCCAACCTGTCCTGGGGGTGCACGCTGGCCCCAGGGTGCTTTGGGTGCTTGTCACCTTTGCCAACATCTTTTGTCACCTTCTGCTCCCAGATGTCTCTCTGTGCCCGCTGTGTCCCCACCATGAGCTCTGTGTGATTTTGCTTCCTGCTCCTGTGGTCTTCCTGGTCCCCAAGGTCTCCATGTGCTCAGGCCCAAACACAGCTTCAAAGTGCACAGTCAGAGCATGGTGTAAGAGCAGAAAAACCACAGAATCACAGAATGGATCTTAAAGATCACCTGGTTCCAGCCCCTCCATCATGGGCAGGGATGGAGGACTCTGAGCAGTAGGATCAGAGTCAGCATCAGACATCCTTCAGCCCTGACGTTTGGGAACATCTTGTCCTTTCCCTGCTCACCACATGGATGTCCCCTGCCCCAGGGAGCACATTTCCCCCTCATGCTTCATGTCCCTGCTCTGCAGAGCTGCTCCAGGTACAATGGTTGTGTGCCACAATGGTCAGTGCCACACCGGTCAGTGCCACACCGGTC
>VWZT01010907.1:154412-312227 GCA_013397055.1 Pachycephala philippinensis | reverse complement strand
TCAGCCCCGGGCTGGCACCGCTTGGGACAAGGGAGAGAACCGGGTGGAATACGCCGAGAGAACTTGCCGAAAATGCACACGCGCGATANCAGAAAATCATCATGGCATCGTTTAGATGCATTGTTTTAAACAGAACTAGGGGGCTGGAAGGCAAATTGAAGGAAAAAGTTGTAGAGAAGGGGCAGAGAAAGAAAACAGAAAACCTGACTTAAGATTGAAATCCGTCAGTCTGCTGGTTCAGGCTCCTTGTGGGAGGTGGTGAAGGAGGTTGGTAAGGAACTCTCACAGAAGCGGTAGTGTAGTGTACAGAGGGGTTTGGCAGCACCTCTCCCGTGGACTATTTGTTTTAGCAGAGGATTAAATTCACCGGTAATGTGAAGAAGAACGCTATTTTGTGTGGTTTGTTGCCGGCATCAAAATGTGTGCTGCAGCATTTTGTGGCCCTGCATTGCTCGGTGGCAAGACAGGAAAGGGGAGACGGTTTTCAAGGAAGGCCCGGACTGTGTGTTTGCGCGGGATGTCCCTGAGCTGCCGGAAGAACGGGCAGCTGGTATCCTGTGCCAGTGGGGTTTTTTTTTTTTGATGGCTGAAACTCCACGGTGAGCAATCAGAGCAGAAATCTGAAATGCAGGAGTCTTTGATTCCACAGTGGGATTAAATTCCCTTTTCTGCTCTCTTTCAGGACAGGAAAAACCAGTGAACTCATCACATCTTCGCCAAGTGCTTTGGCGTTTGAGCAGCCAAACTCAGCTAGGGCCCCCTGGTCCTGCCCGTGGTGTGGGTAAGTCACAGGCTCCTCTTTTCCCCTCTGCTGGGATGAACTCCCTAGGGAATGCCATTTCTGGCAGCCCGGTGCTACCCGTGTCTGCTGGAAAAGGGCAGAGGTGAAGAGGTGAATGCCAGAGTTCCTTGGGGATGATGGAGTTGTGGTGTTTGGCTGTGCCTAGGGGTGTGGGTTGAGCGACATTAGCGTGTCAAAGGACCGGTTTGGGGGTTTGGGAACCCGGGGAGCCGAGCTCTCGGTGTATTCCCAGCTCTCCCAGGGGTGGCAGCTGGTGCAGGGCTGGGTGACAGCGTCTGGTTGGGCTTGGGGCAGGCACTGACCCCGGCACAGACATGGGTGAGTTTTGGGAGGGTTTGGGAGCAATGGGAGAAAAATGAGGAATGGGGCTGGGTGGAGCGATGGGCCTGTGCTTGTGTCAGTGCATCTGTGCAGGACACTGGGATCTGGGTAAAACTCTAGTTCTCCTGGTGTTCGGGGATGCAAGGTTTGAGGGACTGGATTAACCTGTGGCTTTCCAGGACAGCAGGAACAAGGGGAAATGTGGTGCCAGAGCTGTGTCCCAGCAGGCTGCGTTTCTCTCTTTCCCCTTTCCATTTCCATTTCCTCCTCAGTGCAGCTGTCCCCTGCAGCCCACGAGCACAGGCCCAGTGAGAAGTCTCTGTCCTCTTCCTGTCCCCCTGTGTCCCCATATTTGGACAAGGCTAGAATGGCAACACACATTCCCAAAGTCTGGCTGCTTCCTTAAATCCATGGACCAGTTAGTGCTGTGTCTGAACAGCTGAAATGAGCTTTCAGTGCCTAGAAACAAGCAGGAGTGACAAACAAAGGGATTTGAATCTGGAAATAGGTGAGTTCCACCTGCCTACTGCTGCTGATGCAGAGGCTGGGGCTCAGGGCAGCTGTGCAGCCCCTCCCTGTGGCACCGATCCTGCACTGGAATGTTGTGGTGTTGCCAAACGGGGCCTCAATCCAAGAGAAGATAAGCCCTGACCATTTGCTCCCGACCCAGGCACACCTACAGCCCACCCCACAACTCCTGTTGGAGTTCCACCAGAGTTGTAAATTGGCTCCCACTCTGGGTGATTCTGAGTGACTATCCCATCAGTTCTGCACTAAACACCATTTTGCTGGACCCAGAGATTTGGCCATTTGGCGATTTCTGAACAGAAAGTCAAAATACAGGAGAAGTGCCAGGACCACAGACAGGCCTAGGTACAACACAGTTTTATGTGGGTCACTGTCACTCCACGCCCTTACAGTCTCTCCCCATCTTTCTTGTAGGCTCCTGTCAGGTACAGGAGGCCTTGCTCACTGGTGTTTTTTGTCTATTCTCTGTCAAGGAAATGAGTTGAGTTTCCCTCTCAAAGCTAATAGGCTGTTATATTCAGGGTTCTCTGCTGTGGCATTCATACTCAGAGATTGGTATTTGTGCCTGGATGCTTCCAGAAAGTGGATGTAATCCCTGGATGTATAAAGAAAATACATCCCCTCTTAAGCAATGATAGCAGTGCGGGTGAAGGTCAGGCCAGACTGGCATGGCAGCCTTTTCACCAGTTCACCAGCTGAGCTGGTGCCAAGGTAAGCCCAGTCTGTAAATTTCCCTCGCATGCCTCAAGGTGTGCATCATAAGATTTGTGCTTATTTGAAGGACAGGATCGAGCTGGTCTCGTGTGCAGTGAGCGTCAGGTGGCGTTCTCTTTGCTGCACATTGGTGAGTCTAGGGGGTTCTGGAGTAATACAGACACGCTGGGTAGAGAAGGCACAAAAGAGTGCTTTCCTTTCAAACATGGGAACAGGTAAAATGTGGTTTGTCTCTCACTGCCTGTGTTCCCTTCAACCCAGGGAGGCTGTGTGGAGCTGATGACTTCTTGCCTGTGTTGACATATGTGCTAGCCCAGTGTGATATGCTGGAGCTGCAGACTGAAATTGAATGCATGATGGAGTTCCTGGATTCATCCTTGCTGCATGAAGAAGGTAATCTATTTTTTTATTTTTACTAGAACCGCCTGAAGGACTAGTGAGGGGGTGTTCTTCCTCATAGCACAGTTGCTGTTACCCTTTTTGCTGTTCGAGTAGAAATCCTATTAAGACAAGGCCTAATGACATTGATGTTGACAGTGTAACAAGAGAATGTCATAATCATTTCCACTGCTGGGTAGCTTGCAGAGCACAAGCCCCAGCTGAAAATCTGCTGCTGTGCATTGCTTTATGAGCAAATACGTTGTTTCCACCCTGTTTTGACTTAGCAGGCAAACACATGCACTCTGCAGGTGCTGAATGGCCTTAGCCTTTTGTGCCTGAAAATTTCCTGAGAGTATTTATGGGGCAGCAGCACTCAGCTAATTGTGAGGCACTGTGGTGGCTTGACGCTGGCAAAACGCCAGGCACCCGTGAAAGTTGCTCGCTCACCCTCGCCTGCCACAGCTGGGCAGAGGTGAGAGAAAAATTTAAGGAAGGCTTGATGAGTTGAGATAAGGACCGGGAGAAAGCACTCCGAGGGCAAAACAGGCTCGGCTTAGAGGTACAAAGTGAATTTAATACTAACAAAATCAGAGGAGGATAATGAGAAGTAAAATAAGACCTTAAAAACGCCTTTTCTTCCCCCAACCCCTCTCTCCTTCCTACTAACAGTGCAGAGACAGGGCATGGGGGTTTTGGTCCGTTCGTCCCCCAAGATCTTCTTCCACTGCTCAGGGGGAGGAGTCCTTCCCCTGCTATGCCGTAGGGTCCCTCCCATAGGACACAGTTCTCCGTGAACTTCTCCAGCATGGGTTCACTCTCACAAGCCGCAATCCTCCCAAAACTGCTGTTGCGTGCGTCACTCTTCTACGGTGTGTAGTCCTCCAAGGACCGGCTGCTCCAGCCTGGAAGCAGGGGCCCTTTCTCTCTACCAGGTCTCCCACTGGATCACAGCCTCCTCCAAGCATCCATCAGCTCCAGCGTGGGCACCTCCTCCATAGGCTGCAGGTGGATCTCAGGATCCCCCATGGACCCCCATGGGCTTCAGGGGCACAGCCTGCTTCACCATGGTCATCACCACAGCCTGCAGAGGAATCTCGGTTCCAGCTCCTGGAACACCTCCTCCCACTCCTTCTCCACTCACCTTGGTGTCTCCATGTTGTTTCCCTCACATGTTCTCACCTCCTCCATGTGCTCTGGGATGACCCTGTTTGAGCGGGGAGGTTGGATAAGATGACCCACTGTGGTCCCTTCCAACCTTACCCATTCTGGGATTCTGTATGTAAGCAACAGTTTAAGTTTAAACTGCTTTCAAGAAAGACCTAAAAAAAGATGGGATAAATGAAAAAAAGATGGGATAAATGAAAAAAAGATGAGATAAATGAAGTACTTGGTGGCACAGGGGTTAATTGAGGGTTAATGTTTACAGATACGGTCAAGAAATATCTGAGTATCTCCTGATCAATCTTCTCATGCACAGTATCAAATTTTAGATTTCAACCCTCGTGCCTAGTTCAACTGACCTGAAAGCTCGGTTATTGAATTAGGAATACCGTGACCACAAGTTCCTGTAGCTCCAAACTAATTTTGCTTTGTGGTGGAAGTACTGATATTTTAATATATTTCTTGCATCTCGTAACAAAAAGATAGTAGTTATCTATCTGGCTCCACACAAATCAGAGTAAAGTTGCTATGTAATTTATAGTAAGCCCATGCATTGTTCAGGAACATTCCTGACGGTATGTTGCCTCAGGCTCAGTATAGATACTCAGAGTCATTAAGAGCGGGGCAAAACTTTTACTATATCATTGTATAGTCATTTATAAAAATAACATAATGGAGATTTTGGCTAGTAAGAAAGAATAAAGCAAGTCTTTTGACTGGTGGGATTTTTTTGTGGGTTTTTATTGTCTTTGAATTTTAAAACTCAATGATTCACAAGCTTTGCCTACTGGTCCTGAATTTTGAAAATCACTTATTGCTTTTTCTTCAATGGATCTGATGGCTCCACAAACCATTAACCTTTTGTTAATCCTGTTAGGTGTAAGAACACAGAGTAATCAAAACCATATTCCAGTTATTTCTACTTCTCTGGTTTTTGGGGAATGGTTTGTGCCATTCTGTAGCAGTGACAATACTGAAATAGTGGCCCAAGGGCTAGTTTTGTGCACAATTTCAGAAGACATGAGAAGCTGAAAGAGAGAATACATTTAAATGCTCTTTGTTCACATTAGTCTGCCAACCTGGGTGTTAAGCATCTATCCGACCAACTCCAGGGTTTCAAAGTAGTGTTATAAAGATGGAAAGGCACTAAAGGCTAAGAAAAATCATGGGAGAACAATTTTTTAAACAATCCATAAAAATAGTAAGCTGCTCGTAGGGATGTCTGAGGATAATAAAAGAACTAGGCCTACCGAGACTCGCCCACTCATTTTAGAAACAACAACAAAATCCTTCCTTTTTTCAAGCTATCCTTTTTACAGTACGTAAAACTTCCTGAGCTCTTTTCACATCACCTCGCTAAAGTTCTCCCTAGATCCTGTGGCTGTTCTTTTAGTCTATCTTCAAGTTAATTCTACAGCTGCAGGAGAGGTAGGTATTCTATCAGCCTTCACCTGCTGCTACACAGTCTGTCATTTTATTGCCTCTTTGATGATTCTCTACAGCTTTAATTGATTTTAAAAATAGAAGTGGCAAAAATAGGAAAAAACCAAAAATATATCACCCATTGCTTTTCCTGTAAACCATATTATAACTAATTTTCAAAGCAGACAGCAGCAATGCTTGTGGAAGCAGTTCACACAGCAAATTCTGAGCTGGAGCCCAGTTTTTCAACATGAACGGTTTACCGAAGGGCAAGATAGGGTTCCTGTTACTCAGCCACAAAGAGCTTGACTTAGTGAGGGAACCAATTTTTGTAGTTTGTGTTATGCAGGAAGTCAGGAGGAATTTTTCCTTGTTGCTGAGTGTGGCGCTCGCATAAGTGTGTATAAACAGTAGAGCCTGGAAGATCAATTATTTCATCTTCTTTTAACAAATGAAACTGCTATCGTTTCTACAAATCTTATATGCTTCAGTCAATGGGGATGGGGTTGACTTTAAATTGACAGATTCCATATCCAGAAGTAATGGAAAATGATGGTTGAATTCAGTCTGCCTTTTTCTGTTATCAGGCTGCTTGTTCTTGATCTTTGTCTTGTAGGTCTGCCATAATTCCCATTACACAGTGGTAAGAGAGGAAGGTTTATCATGAGGAAAAGCCTGTAGTGAATAAAACAGAGGTAGAAGGCATCTTAAAGTATGTCTAAAATTAGCAAGATGTAGTAGTCTCTCCTTTTGTTTTTGAGAACCGTAATGTGGTAAATTGAAATTTGACTAGAACTCCTTGAAAGTATTTCTGATCTTTCAGAACCAGACTTGCCTGATAACTGGCTTCCTTTGTCGTCTTCTTGTAGCAAGGACTGCCTACATGGTACAGCCGCAGTGAGAAGTCTACGACACTGGAATGGATAGCATAACATACAGTGGGAACAGCATATATTACTAATAAACACATTCTCAAAGACTGAGCTTGATGAAATGGGAGAATAATGCAGAAGAAAATGTTGATTTCCTTTTAATTGTGTCAGTAAGTTGCAGTGCTTACAGAATTCTAGCACAAGAGGGATGTGCTTTGCTTTGTGTATGTTGAGAAGTAACTTTGGACCATCACTTCTTCTTATCTGATTATTAACTAGGAGGAACATTACAGCTTAGATTAAATTTACTAGCCTCAGAAAGCCTTGAAAATAAGATAAATGCAGGGTTGGGAAAGATATTATTGCTTATGAGATCAAGTGGCTTTCTGCAGACATTATTGGACTTGGAGCTAAGAGACTTGACTGCTTTAGCTGCCTCAGGTACAAATTTCTGTTCTTGCTCCGTGTGCCACTGAGTCTGCTTACTCTCTCTCCTTCCAATCGGTTGTTTGTTTTTTGTATTTATACCCTGGTCTGGCCCCATAGCAAAACTAATCTTAATACAGTCCAGTTTGGGCTGTCAGCAAATCTGTCACCTCTGTCATAATCTGTGAAGATTGGAGGGTGATCAAAATGCATCTGCCATAACCTACTAGATACATGTAATTTTGCTTGTCTCCTAGGTATGCCTGGGGTCTGGTAAAGACCTGGAGATGTAAAACTGTACATGATGTTCTCCTATGTTTCTCCAAATTCTCATTAACTTACGTAGAATTTAAAGAACATCATGGAAAAATCTCACATGCAATGGGAGATGCACCTATTTCTGGACCCCAGCTTGTCTAACTAAATTCTCTCTGGCTGATACAATTCAAAATAGTATTGGTAAGCTTGTGCAATGCGGAGTGTAGACTTCATTTCAGATGGATTTAACTTGGTTAGCTTTGAGACGGGACAAAACAGCAACAAAAATTACACGCAATGAAAGGCAATGCTCAGAACTCTGTCAGCTTTCCCTAAGCATGCTGCTTTGATTCACAAGTTCCTTAAGCCAAAAAGCTGCCTTATTATTATTCCTGCCGCACAACGTACTTGTCTTTGGGCAAGTGTGCAAAGTTCACATTATGCTCAATTCATTCAGATGATGAGTACTGGCTGATATACAAAGGAACATTCACTTAAAGACCACCTTAGGGCCTTGAAAAAGTCCAGTGTGAAGGGGTGTTGGCCGCCTTTATACAGAAACAGGTCTATTTGTGGTACTGTTAAGGACTATGGTGCTTAGTAATTCAGAATACTGTTGCCGTGCATCCTCAGAGAAAGCATTGCACTCTCTCCTCTAAGTGTGTGTTAGCTGCAGTAGCTGGAGAACTATTTGGTAGATTGTGAAGGAACTCGGGGAAGCAAGCAGTTACCATCTACTTTCAAAATCTCACCAGGCCCCTCTGTGTGCTGAAGTGCCTGAAATTTCACTTGTAAAATAAACTAGTACAATAGCGGGGAAATATTATTCTCTGTTTGTGATCGTGCTAACATATGATATTGCTGGACTGTTTGGAAAGGGATGCTGATTCTCAGTCATCTGTAATTTACTAGTGCTTTTCCTAAAAGTCTCTGTAGATCAAGTAGGTAGAGTAGTAGACTGCTTCTGTCACTTGCTGCAGCAAGAAACCGAGCTCATCAATTTTCTGGCATCGGTGCTCTTCAACTGGCAGCTAGGGAAAATGCCATCTTCTTTGGCACTTACCTTGTTATTCCTTCCAAAGTATTCTGAGACTTAATGATCAGAGGTCATAGGATTAAAAATAAATTAAATTTTTTAAAAGCAAAGTAAAAAACCCCACAACAATTAAGAACTAGAGTAACAAGGCTTCACCATGCATTGAAATCAGAGGAGTGAGGGCACCTGTGAGGTGGGGTTTATGTACAAAGACTTTTGTTGGTTAGACAACGCTGCCTTTTGTACCATGTGTGCAGAAAAAAATAAGTGCAGTCAGTAGAAAACAGTAGACGCCCTATATTACTGGTTGAATATCAGGAAGTGAAAACTTACACTTGTTCAAGACAACAGATAGTTTGTTGCTGTTAGCTGATCCAGGACTTCTTCCCTTGATGTATTTTCCAAAAGCACCGTAGTTGAGAAGAACATGTACTTCAAAAGGACCATGGGGAAAGACAATCTGAATAATATTTACTGTTAATCTACCCTTTTAATTGATTGACTTATCTTTTTAGTGAATCTGAACTTCCAAATGCAGTGTATTTATAAACATTTGTGGATTTTCCCAAATGAACAGATTTCACCTGAGGGTAATTTACAAACTGTTTTGATTACAGTGTAGCCATACACATATGGTTAATCCCTGATTACAGGATATTATATCTACTCTGTGTTTTGCTGAATGATGAATTTTAAACAATAACAGAAGTATCATTCATCTTTTTATTACTGGAATTTTCAAGAATCAGAGCAACTTACAAAAATTTCTCGCACGAGTCTACAAATTCGCAAATTATGTAACCAAATTATTGTAGCCTGTATTGAATTTTATTGCTCTGTATCATAACAGTCTCAGGGCTCTTCTTCCCAGGGCAACTATGACACACTTCTTCAAATGTTTGTCTAAAAGCAATTTATAGTTTTTCATCTATAAGAGGTTTGCTGTTTAGTCATTATCAGAATCAGTCCATTAAGAGCCATGTTTGGGTCTGTGTGCAGACTTACATCTGTCAAAAATGTAACTGAAAGGGTAGGTATAAAACTATTCACAAAATCATACAGATATTGATACACATTGCAGTTTTCAAATCAAGAATCTATTTCCTGCATTAAACTGAAGAATGATTGTTTCAAAATTGTACACGAGTTTCAATCACTTTAATTGTGATTTAATTGGGAAAGGGCTTTACTATTTGTTCAAAAGCTTCAGCAACCATTGTGTGCTTAAAACAAACGAAAAAGACTGATGAAGGTAAAAGGAGTTCAGTCAGGAAGCATGACCTGTGCTTCCCTATCCTGCTTGACTTCATTTATATAAGTCTTTGCACAGTCTTTGCGCTGTCATCGGAATTTAAGTTTCCGAACTAGAACAAGTTGTTATAGCTTATTATGATGTACAAGTATATAATCTCTTTCCTGCTCCATGAGAATTTCAATGTCTGCTGCATAAATCAGCTTGCCTACACTTCAAGAACCGACGGGTTGTAAAAAGTCATACAGGATTACGCACTTAAGAACACTGGCTGCTGGCTGGAGGTACTTCGCTTCGTAATGCCTGCGCCAAAACCGTTGGGTGCCAAATCATTACACCTTACTATACTGAGACAAATAGATTTTTGGCATGACAAAAATAAGTATGAGGTAGGTATATGTTATTAGAGCCATTTCATAACAAGATGAAAAAAATGAAAAGAGTATTTTCAATAAATTCTGTCTGAGGTAATTACTGCAACACAAAGAAAGAAGATAGTTTGTCTCATCAAGGTATCTACCAAGTCCAGACCAATGAATGCATCAGTGAATTAACTGAAGGTTGAGTGAAAACCTAGTATGTGAGGAATTGGGGGGATAAAAGAAATATAGTTCTCATTTTCCCTGAAATTGAAATGCTGAGTAAATTTCATTTTTGCAGCTTCAGGACTTAGTGCCTCTAGAAGGAGCTATGCTATCCTTACTGCCATAGAAGTTCTTCAAATTGGTGTTCTCATCAGCGTTTTTTTTTTTTTCTCACCTATCCTACCAAGCTACTGAAGCACAGCTTACATATTAGCCATTGCATTCCTCCTTCATTCAAGGACAGCTCAAGTTCATACGTGCTCTCACCCTATTGTAAAAATGAGTATGTACGTGATTCCGTGTCACTGGATCTAGGAGGCATAAAAACAGCCATTGGTTCAATGAAAACGCTCACAGCCTGTGAGTCTGGAGACCCCTTTGACAAGTTCTTGCCATAAAAGTGAAGGGAAGCATGGTTTAACATTTTTTTTATTTTTTTTCCTACTTGGGTCCTGTGTAATGACCTCTGCCAAGGCTGACTTATCCACGAAGCTTAATACACTTACTTATGAGAAGTAAATCTCTTGCTTTTGGACTAGACCAATTTTTCTGGATTGCGGATGTCTTTCCAAGGAAGCTGCCCTCAGCTCCCGCTAACCTATGTGCAAGGACAATATCATTACCAACCTTTCCCCACCTCCAGCTTTACGAGCTGGCTACAATCTCTGTGTTCAGTATATGCTGTTTGCTCTCTGAGCAGCTTTGCATTTGCCAAGTAGTATCTCTGTCCTCAGTTATGGTTAAACAAACTGGTATCGACGGAACAAAGGAAGAGTATGTCTAACCCCTCTCTGAAGGACAACTACCCTGATAATACAGAGCTAAGATGGTAGTTAAGCATGGCCTCATTAAAATATTGACATCACCTCACTGCTGGAAACACAGCAGCAAGCATGCATTTCATGTTAAACCATCAAGTTTCCATCTACTGAGCAGAATTCACTTCCCTGTGAAACATTTCTTTAGAGCCTGTGTCTGTTTCTTCTGCTGCTTTTAATTTTGCTGACACACGTGATAAGAACAAACGTAATGAAAATTATAACATGTCACTAGTGTGTTTCTTGGACTCATAGCCAAGAAACTGTCAAAAGGTGAGCAGTGGCTAGATTTATTGTGGTTTGGTTTTATTACATAAGCTCTATGTAATTTTCAGGAATGTGCTGTAGCAGCCTCTTGCTTTAGACCTTGAATATACTCAAACCTATTCAAGAATTTGAAAAATATTCAGCCTCATCCCAGTCTGAATTATTAATTACCAGTATATTTTAGCAAGAATAACAAACTACCCCAAGGGAAGTCCAGGGCTGGAATATCACAAGTGCTGGAACTTCAACCACTCTGCAGGAAGCTTGCGTGGCAAGTACTGTGCTTGGCTTGGTAAGAAGGATCTAGGCACTGGCCTCAGCCTCTTTTGGGAAAAGCTGTCTGCACAAACTCCACAGAAGACAATATAATTTGCCACAGGCAGAGACAAGCCACATGCTTGGAATGACCTTCAAGCTGTCAAGGGCTGCTCCCGGAAAAAAGGCAAAAAGGCAGAATTGTAACTCAGTTTATGTGCACTCAGCTTAGGCATGACTGTACTTTAGGCAAAAGGTTTTGTACCTGTCATGGTTTAACCCCAGACAACAGTCAAGCACTATGTAGCCACTCGCTCACTCCCCCACAAGCAGGATCAGGGAGAGATTCAAATTGGAAAGGTAAAAGTCAGAAAACTCATGGGTTGAGATAAAGACAGTTTAATAGAGAAGGCAAAAGCAAAGCAAAGCAAGGAATTAATGCTGTTTCTCACGGGCAGGCAGGTGTTCAGCCATCTCCAGGAGAGCAGGGCCCCCCCATGCATAATGGTTACTTCAGAAGACAAACACCATCACTCCAAATGTCTGCCTGATTTCTTCCTTCTTTCTTCTTCCTTCTTCCCTCTTCCCCACTTCATATACAAGGTATGATGCCATATGGCCTGGAATATCCCTTTGGTCAGTTGGAGTCACTTGTCCTGGCTGTGTCTCCTCCCAGCTTCCCATTCACCCCCAGCCTCCTTGCCAGTGTGGCAGTATGAAAAGCAGAAAAGGCCTTGGCTCTACGTAAGCCCTGCTCAGCAACAGCAAAAACATCTTTATTACCATTGCTATGTTCAGCAAAATCCAAAACACAGTCCCATACCAGCCACTGTGAAGAAAACTAACTTTCCTCCAGTCAAACCCAGCACATAACCCAAACCTTGATTCTCCTAGTTTCTCACTGCACTTTTAAAAGCCCAATCTATCATGCACACTTCTTCATCAGTGCTATTTCTTTGCCTAGATTTCTGTGTAAATAAACAATTAGTCATGCTCGACAGATGGGATCTTAAATAAAGGGGTGATCCAATCTGAATGGAGAGTTTGTGGAAAATACTGATGTGTCACTATCTATATACATTCTTCTCCAGTGAGGAATGCTGCCTGAGTCGAGATAACTACTGCGCCATAAAAAACCAAGCACTATAGCGATGAGGAAGTCTTCAAGCAATGTTCCTGAGGCTCTGTCTGATAATACTAACTGGAACTACAGAATGAATGAAAATGCAAGCATGGTCATTGTCTACCTTGCAGCAGTGGCAGAAATCAGTGGAGAAGATATCGCAGTTGGACTGCTGCTGCTGAAGTGCTAGACTGGTACAAAAGAAAAGTCGCTGCTGCTTTGTTCTTGGTAACTAGAGGCAAGTGAGTTTATCCGGTTGTGTGTCGGTTTACCATATTTGAAAAACAGGTATTAGTACCAACTTCCTTGGGAGTCCAATGCATTTGGATTTCTATACATGAAAAATGCTCAATATTAACGGTGCTGACATTGCAAATAATAATGGCATGTAATACAACATACTGAGAGCTCTACCCGCACAGACTACCTGCATTCAAGTAAGGTGTCAACTCTTCGTTTTACGTAGATAAATTTTTCAAAACTATTCCTTGAAGTTATACTTTTCTTAGGGATCAATAAAACTATGATTCTTGATATGTTATCTCAAATCTAGAGGTAATTAGGACACAACTAGCAGGAACAATTGCCTGTACTTTCTAGATTTGATTCCAAACAGATAATTGAAATTTCATTTGTTTTCTATTCTAAGATAGCTGTGCCAACTGGGAGTGCAATGAAGGTAATAGAGTATATCTATGACAAAACTTCTGGAACTAAGAGAACACCTGGCATCTCTAAACTTCCATGTGTGGGTGAGACTCAGTGCATATAATCTGTTCCCATACCTCTCTTCTCTGGGAAGAAGAGCTGGGTGCACAGGCTGAGCAGGCATCTCTGGCATGCTCCGGTTATCTGTCTAACTTTGACAATCAGGGCAGGAGGGACTACCAGGCTCAGGATGAATATGTGAAGACTGAAAACAATTCCCAATGCAGGAGGAAAGATTCTACTCTTTCTTACTGGTTTAATTTAACACTGCATCATACCAACATGGAAAAACTTCTTAAGAAAAAGTTTATGAGAAGGAGTTTGAGAGGAGTTTCTGCAATGACGCGCTTCCCCAAATCACAGGGAAAAGGAGTGACTTGGGTTATCCTAATTAGGCCAAGATTATTTTTGTTTCTATGAGAAGTCTTTTTTCAGTCAGACATGAGAATGGACAAGACCAAATACCCAACTACTTGACAACTGTCTCCCACGATAACAAGTAGCTGAAACTTGCAATATAAAAATTATAAATACTAGAGTGTCTCCTCTGACAGTCCCCAGGATCTATGACGGATCCTGGCCATCATCTTCTTTGCCTTTTTGGCTTCCACAGCACGATGACAATATCTGTGGGGAGAACTGGGTAATGTGAATGCTGTATCCTGCCACCCATGGCAGCAGTTAGCTCTGGAATCGCTCTTCCCAAATCTAAGATACCCACAGAAAAATAGGGATATTCCCTTTATGCTGGAGAGAGCTGTAGGAAAGCAGGGCATCCAAGTTCACAGCCTGATTGTTCATACTTATTCCAGAGATTACTCTTGAGCATTTGGCGTGCAGTTTCGAGTTACGGAATTAAACTTTCTCCTGATGCAAATAGGTTTAGCTGTCTTTGATGTCAGTAGTGGCTGAACTCCCTGATTGAACTTGGCTCACATGAATATATACTCAGGGAATATTTTTACCTCTCACACACCCACACTGTGATCCTGAATGGCAAATTAGGAAAGAATAATTTTCTATAATACGATTTTACATCTTTTTGGGATGACACTTAAGTTGTATATAGTGTACTCAGATTTCACATGCAAAAAATGAAACTAAGCATGGGTGTGAGTGAAACAGTTACATTTCTAAATGTTATAACTACTCTAGCCCCCTTTTAAGCATGCTGAAAACCCATGGAAAAAAATAGCATATTCTGTACTCTTTCAGAGTTTATTACAGTAAAACTTTCAGAGAAAAGTATTATCCCCTACATCACAACCTTCTCTTAGTTTTGCAGGTTTTTCTACTTCTGACTGACCTCCTTAGACTTCAGCTAACGTACAGAAATTTAATATACAGAAATACAGTCTGTCTATACTTATCTTACTGTCTCAGTCCATTATAAAAAGAGCTCAGATGGGGGACATAACACCTTTGTTTCTAACAGACTTTCTCTGTCATTTGCTGAAGTCATTTGACTGAAGAATAAGCTGACTTTGTACTTTCCCACAGATAGTAAGCAATTAGAGGCACTTCAGGATCAGTATCTTTATGTCCAAGTATTCTGTTTGGAATGTCAGTGTTCAGAGGGCCTTTGGCTGCTGAAACTTCTGCTGAAAGCCTGGTTAACTCCAGCCTTCAATGAGTTACAGGACGGAAATCTCCAGCACTCCACTGAACCTGCTGCAACGTTTATGCAACCCCGTGGTTACGATGATCCCCTCCTATTGATGTACATTTTGTGTTCCTTTTGACCCATTTTCGCCTGTTATAGGTGTGCTGGGATTGGCTGGGATAGAGTTAAGTTTCTTCACAGTGGCTGGTACGGGCCGTTTTGGATTTCTGCTGGAAGCCATGTTGACAGAACAAGGATTTTTCTCCTTATTGCTGAGCAGTGTTTACTCGGTGTCAAGGTCTTCTCTGCTCTTCGCCCCACCAGAGAGCAGACTGGAGGGGCACAAGGAGTTGGGAGGGGACACAGCCAGAACAGCTGACCCCAACTAGCTCCAAGGATATTCCACAACATATGGCATCATACTTAGCCTATAAAATTGGCTGAAGAAGAAGGAAGGAGGGGGTGGGAACATTTGGAATGGTGGCATTTTTTTCTCCAACTCACTGTTATGTGTGATGGAGCCCTGCCGTCTTGGGGATGGCTGAACCTGCCTGTCCATAGGAAGCAGCAAATCAATTCCTTGTTTTGTTCTCAAGTGTGCCTGGCTTTTGCTTTCTCTATTAAACTGTCTTTATGTCAGCCCATGAGTTTTCGTACTTAACCTTTCTAATTATCTCTCCTGTTCTGTTGGGGAGCCGCAAGCAGCTGTGTGGGGCTGAGCTCCTCGCTGGGGTTAAACTATGACGTATGGACCAGAAGAGGCACATGCATGTCTGAGAAGAAATCTCTGTGGAAACTAGAGTGCCGGTGTGCAGAAAAACCACACTATGTAAAGCCAGTGTCCACAAAGGAGACAGAGGAGTCCTGCAGCTTTATTCAAAGAAAGGGAGAGAGTCCACTGGGGCATATCCCTGTGGGGTCTCTCTCAAGGTTTTGGAGGGTGCAGCCTCCTTTTATCCTAAACTCCTGGCTGCATATTGCCCTCTTTCTTTCCCCAGTGGAGAGGCACTAGGGAGGTACAGCTTTTTCCAAACTGCCTACCAGATATTTCCCCTTGAACGTGTATCATCATTTTCCCCAAAAAAATCGGAAGTTCAGGCTGTCTGGGTTCTGCAACAGACTTGTGTGGACCCATTTCTCCTATTATCCTAAAGTTAACTGTCTGAGTCAAACTGTCTGTGTTCTGTAACTTGCAAGGCTTCAAGTTCGTGGAGACATTAAGACCTAGTTCGAAGATATTAACACCCATTTCTCTTAAAGACCCCCACCCACAGAGTCGTTCGTGAAGACATTATCACTCATTTTTGCTATCACCAGGGAGGCTTAAAGTCCTGTCTGAATATTACACAGCAGTTTTCTTTCTCCTGCTGTTTCCAGTTTCCATAGCTTTCTTTACTAACACTCCTAGCACTCATTCTGTCTATTGTCCTACGTTTCCCAACCCCTAATTATTAACATGCTGCAAACTTTTGATAGAGATAAACTAATTAATAACCTGCTAACACCTTGATTTCCCTATTGATATTTTACTGCCTTATTACAGATTTTTTTTTCTTTTGAGGAATAACTTTTTCAACTTTGAATTGGATATCTAGGAATAAAGAACAGCCTTGGAGATGACTTCATTACAGAGTTATTTAGTACTGTGCTTTCCACAAATCACCTACATCCCCTTTCCCTCCCTGCATCCCCATATCACTCTGTATTCTTTACCTTACTGGTTGTTGATCTGTGGTGAAGGGGGTAGAAATATTATTTGCATATGAAGCTTGTGCACCACTTTATGTTTAGCCATATGTTTATAACAATGTTCAGCAATGTATTTAATCTGCCTCAGTTTCCCATTAACCGCATTGGTCTGAGGATCCCCACAAATGTAATAATCTGTGAAACGGTGAAGTGATATATAATCAAGGCTCTGGGCTGTGTAGAGGTGACGGTGATAGGAAGCCCAAGACGTTCGGGTATTGAAAATTCAGCTGGGGAGGTTGTGAAGGCAATAGGACCTTTGCTGTTCTGCCTGCCAGCAGTACCCCGACCAGGAGTGGCTTCACGGCTCACCACCGGCGTCTCAAAGGCGGTATCTAAATTATCGGCTAGCTCCCTTTTGTTCTGTGGAGCATAATAAGTAAAAGAACAGGCTTTTGAGAATCGTACAGAAAAATTTACCCAAAATGTTGTGTGGAAACACAGCCCCAAGACGGAGGCTTTAGCCGCAGGAGGATGTTCGTGTGGGGCTGGCGGCAGCCCTGAAAGCCTCCCCCACATCTGCCGGCCGGGGCCAAGCGTCTTCATGAGCTCACAACTGCTCTCCCATGACGTTTTGTGGAAGTTTTCCAAAGCTAGGGACTGTCATTCCATCTGAAAAGACCTGAAATTGAGTGAGGCGACTGGGTCGAAGTGAGGGGTCAGAAAACCTTCGGTGCTTGACGGCTCAGCGCGGGTGTGTGTGTGTGTGTGTGTGTGTGTGAGATAATTTTGTCCTCAAGTCGCTTTTTCCATGCCAAAGAACATTTATTTGGAGGTAAAATGATGCGCCGAAAAGCCTCCCTGTACAATGCTCCGCGGCTCTCTGCCTGAGAAGGAGGAGGAGGTGAGCGGCGACGCGGGAAGGGGAGGGCTGGGAAGCAGTGCGGGGGTGTCCGTGTGAGGCGATGAGGAGCAAGAGGGCGCTTCCAGTTGGGAGGGACAGGTAGTCGTGAGTCTCACAGCAAGGTGATCTATTTGGCAAAGCCCTGAGTTTTGCTTCATGAATGTAAGTTTTCCTGTAAAACAGTTTACTGCTCCCTGAGTGAAAGGTATATCGCTGTTCCCAGAAGCGCAAGGCTGTTTGCTGCGCCTGTCCCTCAGTAAAGGCGGTGCTCGGTTGTTGCCGCTCTGAGGAGATGGCTGGCTCCAGGTCGCTTTGTTAGAGAAAAGGGTGATCAAGTAATTTAACGGGCAGCAGCCGGGTGTGAGCAGAAACCTGAGGTAAGCCTTGTGATCGGGGCAAGCAAACAGTGCATTTGGGGGTTGTTTAAAAACATCTGAGACGAGACCAGCATGAATTAAACCTAAAGATGCTCGACTCTCCCCAGCACTCAGATGGGGTTTGAGATATCTCCGCTTTGCTGCTGGACGCATCAAGTCTTTTTATTCAGAGTATTCGCGACACGCAGCAGTAACTGGTTGAATTGGCGAAGCCAGAGCTGTGGTTGTTGCTAGGGGATAACTCCCGGTACAGTACGGGGAGTGAGCACCGCAGCGGCACGACGTGAGGCAGCGGACGAAAAGTGAAATGTGGGGTTGCACAGAGGGGTGAGCCCGAGCCCCGCTGACTCCGGAGGGCGGGCTGGCACATCCCTATGTGCTGAGCAAATCACTATCGGAGCAGCGTCTAAGCTGGTAGAATTAAAAAAAAGAATGATTTTTCTTTTTTTTTCCTGGGGGCAGCTTTGTTTTCCTACTTCTAGAAGGTTTTGCGAAGGAATGCTATGCAGCCTTCTACATGTGACCGTGTGACTAGGGTACTGGTAGAATAAAAATAAAGTGTTATTTTCTGGTTTTCGCGGCCTGATGAGAGAAAAATTGACAATTTTATTGAAATCAGCTGGAAAAGGACACCAAGAAAAGGGTCTTTAAACAGCAGCTTCTTTTATTTGCAGCAGCCGGTGACTCCAGCCATCTCTTGCTGTATTCCCAGTGCCCAGCGTGGCAGCTCGCACAGCCTGGGGAGGCAAACCCTCCCTCCTCGCCTGTCTGGCTGAGGTGATGTTGTGCTTAGCAGCTTCTATCAGGGCATCGCGGCGGGTGTGTGCAGTCCCGGCCGAGAGGCTGACAGAGAGAGCTGTACCTTTAACTAAAAAGGGATGTGCATTGCTCCACTGCAATCCTTCCTAGTAGCTTCGGAGTAGCAAACCTCAGTGCAGAGCCTGGGGCTCGGTGCATGAGAGCAGAGTTCTGCACTGCACAACTAGTCCTATCAACTTTGCAAAGGACTCGCTTTTTAATTTTTCTGTTATTCCTGAACTTTGTAAGAGAGAAGAGTCTTTCTATCCGTCTGAACCATGAGTGGCTGTTCAAAGAGATGCAAGCATGGGATTGTCAAATTTGCCCAGACTATTTTTAAACTCATCTCGGGTACTCTCAGCAAAGGTAAGGGAAAACATTTTAGTTCATACTGTTCTTCTGTTCTGTTAGGTTTGTGGGGGGAGTGTTGTAGGCTTGAAGGAGGTTTCTGATAGGGTTTATTATTTACCTCTTCAGAGGTGTTCTGGTTTAATTCTGGGAATTAGCTGCTCTGAAAGAAGTTGCTGTGTGCAGTGAAGATTTGAGTTGTGCTGGAAAGCCTTATGTAATTGTTTCTACCTTGTGTAGTTTGTAATCTGTATTTATCAATCTGCCCTGGCCAGCAACTGTAGTGTGCTATTTCAATGTGTTCAGAGATGTTTTGGTGAAAACAATTGATGTGCAGCCTAAAAAATTTAAAGACTTCCTAACTGTCAGTAACGGGTATTCCTCTGTGTCATTTTATGCTTTACTGTCTCTGTTAATTTGAAGCATGTGTGTACCTTGCTTCAAAATCTAGGTCACTGCTTACTGCATACATTTGAAATACCTTTTGCTTATCTAAGTTTTTCTTGTCACTTACACCCTTCGTGCTTTCCCCTGTGCAAGTGAAAGAGTACCAAACTTATTTATGCTGTCCTCCTTACTAAAATCAGACAACAAACAAAATAAACTATCTCTTCTTCTTTGTAGTCTAGTAGTTCCTCTGTTGGTGCACTCAGGTAAGTTATGTTATTTTTGTTGGTCATTCCTTTCATTATACTTCTCAGCACACCTCTGGCAGCTATTTTTGTATCGGTGATCTCTGTGGAAAGTCCTGACAACAGTAAATAATACTATACTTGAATGCTGCTCGCCTGTTGAAATGTGGTCAGTTCTCAGGTGAGGGTCAGACTTCTCCAAGTTTTTTGTGTTTAGTCGGAGGAGGGGTGGTTTTGGGAATTGATAATAGAGTTCAAGCTAAATTATTAGCAGAGATATTTGTGTAAGGCTGAAGAGTCTCTGATATGATGTAGTTTTTTAAAAATACAAAGTCAATCTCTTTTTACTGCGATCATAGACGAGCAGCAAAACCAGAAACACTTATATGAAAAATAAGTTTAGAATTCTTGGAGGTATGTGGCTGTGTTGGCTGTCTGGAGCGCATGCACATGCTCTTGTATGAATTTTAATTTGTAAGTTTTTTCTTAGGATAAACTAAAGCAGGCTTAGGTAACTTTTAAAATAGCAAATGTAGAAGTGCCAAGAACTGTATAGAGCAGCTTACTTTTGCAGAAACTGGGAAAATTTATTCAATCTGTCTCTCTAGAAAAGAAATGTAGTTCTTAGACAGCTTTCTCATATTAACCTTACTGGCTTGCAAAAGAAATCTGCACCAGAAAAATGGCTCTTTCACATTAAGAATACTGGATAGGTTGGTTGCTTTTAAAATCAAGGTTGGTTCAAAATTACATCTGTATCTACTTAATTCTTCTTCTTCCACTTTCCTCCCTATCATCCATATCCTGCCAAACACCAGCAGATGAAAGAATAAAAAATTGTAAATGTCTGTCATAAAAAGGGGCTGACAGATGTTGGTTATAATTCATTATTAATGCCAAGATGTCTCTCTTACTATTAAAAACAAGTGAGAAAAACAAATTACTTGTCATGCACACAAGAAGAAGTAATGGTGCTGTCTGCAAGATCTTGTCTTCTACAGCATATCGGTATGGTGAATTTGGTGTACTTTATTTGTGGTTTTTTTCATGAGATAATGGTATACAGGGTGTATGCTATTATAGTCATAAGTGATTGATGGTAAACTTGGTGCTATTTGTTTGAGCTCCACTGAAGAAAAGAGGAAACTTGTGTTCTGGTCAGTTTCCCCACACCTTCATCTGGAGCAGTTCATCTAATAGGGTGCTTTCAAGCACCCCTTGTGTTTCTTGACATAATAAATACGTTAATAAAATGAGACTGCCAGAGTTGCCTTTGCTTTGGCAATGGGATAGATGAAAATTTGAGTCTGACAGCAGAATAGTGCAGTGTTCATGCATGGGTAAGACTCCGCACACAAGTTCCAGTGCAAAGTGATTTATTACGTAGCTCGAAATTCCCTAAATACCCCCATAGAACAGGATATAACATCATATAAACAGGAAAGATGATCACCACAGTGTTCCCCTATCACCTGGGATAAAACAAAGACATTGCCTATTATGGTAATATGTAAATAATACCCTATAAGGTTACAAACTGCATTCATCACCTCTCACAGGTCCAGCTTTGTCAACAAGCTGCAATCCTCTCTCCGCCCATCCCCGCAGACCTGGATACAGTCCCAGGGTCACCTCCGGGCCCAGGAAAGAAGATCTCTCTCCGGCCTACCAGGCCTATCGTTCTATTATCACATAGTGTAACCCAACAGAATAACACTGTATGTAGAGCTAGAAATTAAAGTATAAAATGTCCAAGATATGTTTCCCCTGCCCCCTGCTGCCTTCTGAAATGTGCCAGCATTGCACTGTTGTAGTCATTGCAGCCAATGCAATGGTGTTGTACAGTTTTGCCCATCTCTTTTCCACACCAGTGTCTCACTTCAAGCTGTTTGGATGAGATAAGAGTGTCTTCCTAGGTTTCAAAGAATTTAAAACTCTAATAAACTTCTTTTTTTTTCCCATTCAGCTTGTGTTTTGGACAGAGAGAACCCGATCCAGGAAGGAATAAACCACATTAATTAGTTTGTTGCACAGACATCAAAAACCTGCTATAATTAGAATAAATGCTTCCATATTGATACCTATGAAAATCATAGCTAGAAAGTGATTAGAAAAAATATTGCTCAGGATTGTTGAATTTAAAAAAAAGTGTCAATGTTTGTATGTTCATACCAGACCTTATTGTTTAGTATTTCTTTTAGTAAAACTTCTACATGTAAAGCCAAGAAATAGAAACTGTTGTATATCACTATTACTGTTTTTTTAACTTACACCATATAGATGCTTTTGCATATTCAAGTATTATCACCTGTTTTTCATCCCACTCCTGCCTCAATTCTTTCATACTATTTAATGTGAGATTTCATTTTTAGTCTAAATACCTTTTACAAGGAAAATCCTTCACTAGGCACAAGTTTCACTCTCTTCTGCTTGTGCTATTCTGTGGGTTATTGCAGTTGGAGATACTCCGCAGTTCAATTGACATGGAATCCTTAGCTATGCTCTGTGGCTTCTGCTTGTTTTAATATTAGCATTGATTATTTACAGTAGTAAAATGAAACTGATTGCAGCTATGAAGTCCTTCCTTTTGCAGCAAGGTGTGAGGAGACTGCAGCCTCCCCCTGCAATGGGCAGTAAGGGAAGAGGTACACCTGGTACCACTGTGCAGCCTCCAGCCTGGTTGGTGTGTCCAGATTTATATCTGCAGCAAGTCTGTGAGGCTGTAAACCAAGAATTTCATAGCTGGTACTTCTGCAAGCTGGACTAGCAAATTTTGCCAGCTTCCTTCTTAATATGTTCTTATTTGGAAAGTCTTAGTACCAGAGCAGACATCTTTGCATCTGTGTGAGAGAAGGCCTCTTCCACCAAGACCTTTGCATAGTGAGATGTATGCATTGAAGAAAGCATGCCTGGAGAAGCATGCCCCGTTTTGCTACCAGTACAGTACATTAGTTTCAACAACTATCCAGCCTGTTAGCTTACTTTTTAAGCTGTTACCACACTCCTGCCTCAGCTTTTTATGAACTAACAAAACAGGATCTGTTCCTCTTCCCATCCCATCTGGTCACCCAAACCATCTGTACCTGTGCCAGCTGAACTTTCAAACTTTCACTTTCCTCCTTGTGGACATAGTTCTCCTGTATCAGCTTTTGGGGGTTAACTTTAGTTTTAACAGCCACTTCATTTCATTTGCTGATCATACTGAAAAGCAAATTCTGACACTGTTCTGCTAGTAATGTTGGAGAATGCATGTACTGGGTTAATATTTCAGCCTTCCTTACAAAAAACCCCCAGAATTGTACAACATTAATGAGAATAATTAAACTGGAATGTAATTAACTTACATTTCTATCTAAGCCCTGAAACTTCCCTGCGAATCATAGCTCATAGTGGTTCTTCAACTCTATGGTGAAAAAGCTTGTACCAGTTGCATCCCAGATGCCAGTCAAATACAGTATGCAGGAAGTATCTCGTGTTCCACCTGTGTCCAGTTGCAATTTGAAATTTGGCTGAGAGAAACGGTTATTTTCAGAGAACAGAAAATGTCTCTCTGCATGCATCTGAGCATTCCTAGGAGTCTTGGCTCTGGAAACAAACATATCTCTTTTGTGAAATATCTTGGTGTTAGGCATGTAAACTTCTCTGGTTACTTTGGCTTGCGGTATTTATTAAGATACCACAGATGTATTTTAGTTGTTGTGGTTTAAGACTGGTATTCCTCAATTTAATGTTCCGATTGAAACACTCCAAACCACGAGTTGCTCGCTCGCTCCCCTCTCCCCCACTTTGATGGTCTGGAGAGAACTGGAGGCACAAAAGGCAGAGATCATGGGTTGAGATAAGAACAATTTACTGGAAACAGCAATGAAAAGACAACAAACAGTAACAGCAACAATACTGAGAAAAGAGTGTACAAGAAACGATTTGCATCCGAATTCTCACCCCCGACAATACCTGACTATTCTCTCTGCTGGCAGGCAGCCCTTCCCCCTTTCCCAGAAAATGAGGTGAGGTGCTACAGAATAACTCTGGGTCCTGCCCAAAACCCCTCCTGGCTGCTGCAGAAATTAACCCTGCCCTGGCCAGAACCAAGACACAATTTCATACTAGCATTCTTTATATAATAAGTGCCTCTTCGTATCGCTTTTATAATCTATGGAAATGGCAGCCAGGTAGCCTTCCTTGAGTGGCACACTTGTCTCAGATAAAGCAAGGCTAAGATTTGAGTTAAATAGAAAAACATACTTTTAGTATAAGCTTCTTTACCATACCCTGTATTTTATGCATGTATTTCTTTATATAAAATTGGTGTCACATGATTAGAGTGCAAATTTTGTGAAGTCTGTGTATGAATATTTTTGTTTTGAGGGGCTTTCTCCCTTTTCTTTCCCAAGAGCAGAGGCATCCATGATAAAAGAAAAAAATCTTTTTGCACCAAAACAAAGCTCCTTTTCTCAACAGACAAGAAGAGTATGCCATGAGTACATACTGTATTGGTGTATAAGGGTATAAAGTGTGTGTCTGCCAGTGATGATGTATATGGATCTGCCACCAACTGATCTCAACCAGACAGAAAATTAGCAACCCATCTCAAATGTGGAAGAAGAGTTTAGTAGTAAATGTGAATTGTAGCTTTGTAAAGCCCAAGGAAACAATAGATAGTAACTAAGTCTGTGTGCTTATGAGGTATTTTCAGGCATTCCTGGGAATCAGTTTTATATTTTGTCCTTGTGTAATGGATTGTCCTCCATAACGGTTGCTATTCAATTTTGTGGAATGCCTGCCCTCGAATTGACACCTGGTATATTGGGTCACAGAACGCCAATAAGACAGGCAGAACAAATGCAACTTAACATCTCACAACAATCTGTGCTAGATATTTATTTTTTACTGCCAAGCAGAAAGAACAGAAACATACTGACTAATTTTTACCAGAACAATAATCAGACATCCACCAGTAAACATGAGTGTAGGCCAGAGGAAAGCAAAGAGGAGGCCTTTTGAGGGATAAAGTCTGCTTAAAATGACATTGGTCTGTGTTCCTCCTGGGTCATAGTAACAAGGGAAAGTCTGGTATTTTTTGAAATTGCTTGCAATTGTTTCTATTCGTGCTTTAACTTCTTTAGAGTTCTCCAACTTGTCTGGGACGTATGAGCACTGAAATGAGAAATCAAGGTGATTCATTATAACAAATATTCTAATGCAAAGTTTGTAGTTAAGTCAGATTGAATGAAAAAATCACACTACTACTGACAAAATCTTTTGTGGTTTGGCATCCCTGGAGAGTGTCTTGGTTTCATTGTGTCCATTTGCCATGCCGTGCTTCCCTCATGCCCTGCCATATTTCTATCAGTGTGTCTATGCCCCCACTCCGCAGATTTACAGATTGGAGTTACGTTGTTGGAAACCGATAACATACATGCTCAAAAAACCCCTGCAGTCTTTGAGACTGTCACTTCTTTATTACACTGCCAAGCTTCAGTTCCTAGCAGAGCTTCTAGGCACTGCCACAGCAGGAAAGTGTTAGTAGTGCAGAAATTCACACTGGCTTGTCAGTGTGCAGGAGAATGAAGTTGTTTCACTGCATGCCTCTGATTGTAACTAGTAGAAAAATACAGCAAGCATGGCTGTTGGAGGCTTTCTACTTGTCTTTGTAAAACAGAACTATTTTGACCTGTAGTAATAATGCAGAGTTATTTAGTCTTCAGTGGAAATAGTCTTTGAAGCAGTAATTTATTTTCTTGCTTTTCATAACCTCTTTTTTCTGCAATATTATTTTGTGTACATAATAATGCTTGAATGTACTAAACTAGAACCTGTCTAAGGCAAAAGCAGGGGTGGTTCCTGACCTGAAAATTTTACTTGCATTAATGCAAGTAGGTAGGACATCAATGAATTGCCTCCTGTTGTAGTGAACAAGACTCTTGTTTCCATCTATGCACGGTAATTTCTGCTTTGCTCCTTCATTGCATGTAGCTTTCCCTGAGACAGTCACTATAAAGATAGGCATTAGCTAGAAAAATTCTCTTCAGCTGAAGTGCTTTATGCTATTATGTTTGCACTGTGTGAAGCTCTAATCTATATAAATTCTTTGCACTTGTAATCTGAGCATGTTTGTTCTGGATTCTGAAAGCAAGCACTTCAGTCTTGGGCATCCAAAATCTGAATTTTCATGTAAGAGAGTTGTTGAGGTGCAAAAATACCTCTGAAATACTCGAGGGTTTGGAACTGGACTCAACCTGACCTTCCCTGAGATAGGGTACCTAAAGGAGCACTTCTTGTTCTAGGGGAGCAAGCCTGAAAATACTGAGCACTCTGCTGATTATCAAGCAGAAACACTGGTGGGAATAAAAGGATAAGACCTTTTGTTTTCCCCTTGCCTAATCTTTCACAGACCTCTAACGCCAAATGAACATTGTGCATCCGCATTTCTGTTCCACCTATGGGTGCACTCATCCTCTGGGGAAGAGATCCATAAAATGACTAACCGAAGGACTTCTACCAAAATACTCAGCATCTCTGCCTTACGCAGGTGCTTGCGACAGTGCCACTGGCCTCTCCATGAGTCCAGGAAACTGTTGCAGACCAAAACAAAGACAAATGTTTTTTCTGTGTGATAATTGTCCAAAATCACTGATTTGTTTCTTCTGTCTAAAATGTGCATCATGTTGCCATTTTCTCCTTCTTTATTCCCTGTTTCATAATATACACCTAAAATGCAAGTAGAATTGGGATTTGTGCTCTTTACTTTCGATGGTTTTAACCTTGATGTCTCTTATGTGCTAATTCGACAAGGAACTGAGCAAGCCACAGTTTATAAACCATTTGTTACAATGGGTCTTCAATTGGGAGACTTACATATTTGAAAATGTTCATAAGTGTTGTATATTCATATTGATGTAATTCCCTAAAAAGTATTAACTTAATATTTAATTTAATGTTTAAAATAAAATCCAAAACTGTGTAATTTCTGGAATGTTTTGAAATTGCGTTGGTCTAAGCCCAGATGTTAACATGTAAAAGATGAGTAACTCCTGCTGTTATTGTGCTGCTTGGTTTAAAAACCATAAACCCTTCTCCTCAAAAGCGTTAGGTAGTAGCAGAGAATGAGTATGCAATCTGTGTTGTAAGTACCTTAGGATTTCTTTCTAGTGTATCTTCAGTCTGGTAGAGCATAACCTCCTGTCCTGAGGCTGTCAGATTAACCCACACCTGTAGACACGGATAAGGAAAGATTTCCTCATCCTCTGAGCCTTCGCCGTTTGGGCAGAAAACTTTGTCCTTGATGTCGGCTTTGAGTACCTTGCACACAGTTTCTGTTGTCCAAACGCTACAAAAACAAAACAAAAGGTATTTCTTTGAAGCTCATCAGAAGCATCTGTTGTGAGTTGCATGTGAAAATATATCTGTGTGTGATGGCTTGGCTGGAGTTCATAGCTGCTCCGTCCTGCTGTGATGAACTGTGCCCACCCTGAATCTGTGGCTGCACCTGGAGAAGGGCTGCCCTAGAGAGTAAGTTCAAGAAAGCATTTTTGTTGTTGTTGCTGTTGTTTTTTATGCATTCTGTGGTTTTCAGTTAGATTCTGACCTCCCCATCTGTAACTGGCTTTGTGTTATTCAAGAGAGAAAAATTGCTATGGATTTTAAAGTTTGGTAGTAAATACCTGGAATGCAGTACACTTCATGTCTCAGAAATATTTTGACTGATTTCATTCAATAAGCCTCAGAACTCAGATCAGTACCCGTGTTTTTCCGCGCTTCTTTTTTTCTTTATTGCGCAGGCCTCTTGCATAAATAAGTAGCAGGATTTTTTTCTGGAAAAAGTTAGTTTTAGCTTTTGCTTATCTGTTTTTCTCAAGAGTTACTTTTCTATTATTGATAACACAGTAAACGTTTGCTCACAATAGTACACATCGTTGGCAAAAAAAGTCAAGAAACAGTCTCACTCCAGTTCTTATGAAACTAATCTTGTTACATGTATCTGTCTTTTGTAATGTAATCTGGAGGCAGGAAAATAAATTAAATATATGTAAATTACTCTGTTTTAAAGAGAATGGTTTTCAAATAGTTTTGAGATTAAAGGTGCTCTAGCAAGAAGGATGAGGTGGATGTCAATTGGTTGCTTTCTCCGTCATAATCTTGAAATATGAACATGTGAGCTGCACTCTTTGTCTTGTTACTTTGATATTTTGCAAATTGATTTTGTGTGTGTAGGCAGAACTTGCAAAATTAAATAAAAGTGTGGGTATTAGTAACTCCTTCAGGACTATGTTCTGCAATATTTGCTGTGGCACACTGGGTTGTTATAGGTGCTAGTTTCTTATGATGGTTAATTTGGAAGTAAGATACAGATTCTCGAGTGAACAATTTTACCATGACTTCCGTTGCTCAAGTTTTATTAAACACAACACTCTCCTGCCCCTGAAAACGCTTTTTTGAACTGTTCTTATTTATGCAAGGTTTGGCTTTTCACTGTCAAACTTTGATAAGCAGGGTTGGCTTTTTGATTTTACAGTAAATGTTTTGATTTAATCTGGTTTGTTTAGCTCTGAGGAGAATAATTTCCTCTTTTTTGTGCTCACTTGTAAGTGCCTGATGAATTCCTGGCACACTTTTTTTTTCCTCTTCTGTCTTAAATCCTTATGAGCTCTTTGAAGCACTTCGCTTATTGTACGATGTACTTACGTATATTTTATCACTGTTTTAATTATTGTAGATGATGCTAACAGGAAAAAGAATAGCTTTGTTTCATTAAAAAAATGGCTCTTATTACCTCTTAGTGTAAAATGGCACAATGGTGATCCCAATAAAAAAGTACATCATCATGGAGCATGCAACCATTCCCAGTCCCAGGCAGAGGGCTCTCGTCTCGCCTCGCTTTTGTGCAGTCACCAACTTCTTTCCCAGCATGATTCAGATTTGCAAAACTTGAACAACCTCTTTTTGGTGTAAAATAAAATATAGAAAAGAGAGGTAAAACATGATAGTTATTGTAGCTGTGTAACAAGTTTCTAAAATATAACATAATCGATGGAGGAACAGACCCATTTTTGCAAAAACTAGAACTAAAAAAAACCGAACCAAATTTGCTGTGTTTTTTGTTATTGTTAGACTCCTCTTTTACTTTTTTAATTTATCATGTAGTACTTTAAGAAGTGTGTGTGTGTAAGCTAGGAGGTCAGGTAGGAAAACTTGGTAACTTTTGGAGAGAATTCTGTTAGCAGTCCAATTATCCTCAGCCCTAATTCAGTCTATTTTATATTGCTGCTTCTCTGAAGTAAGAGTTGTTTTGCTGTATATTGGTAAAGGCTGAATGAAGGGAAAACCTTCCCAGAGTGAAATCCTTTTTACATTATGCCTTTTCTTTTGGAGTAGTTTGAAACGGGATTGTCTTATTTCAAAAGAACTGAAATAATTAAAAATTTGGCATTTGAGATTTCTGACTTCTGCGTGTTTGCTTGGCCTTGTCCATTCAGAGGTGCTCCAAACCTGATGTCCAAGGAGTGTTGGTGTAACACTGGGGAACTAACTCTTGGGCAGAGCTTTCTGAACCTGAGCCCAGAACTGACTGGCATTAGCCCCTCCACTCTCTTTACAAAGAGCATTTTAAATGATCCCCCATAAATGATCCATAATGTTGAAGAGAATCTGAAAATTATTGCCATGAGTCTGTATGCCACGAAATCATTATGAGTGATGTATAGGTTTCTATAGAAATAGTCCAGAACTTTCACTGCAAATTCAACTCATCACCAGTATCTGCTTCACTGTCAGCTCTGATTACAGGTTTGTGGGGTTTTGTTTTTTCATGAAAACATGGCACAAGCTATTTTTATGGCAAATGACAAGACTGGCAAGATTTGTGTGGGCTTTTTTGGGATAAGAGAGCAAAGCAGAGCAGAAGGAGAAAAGGAAAATGTTACGTTCATGCAGAATCAGTTTTCAGCTCTGTTCACCTGCGCAAGGCAATGGTGCACAGCTTTAGGCAGTGCATTTTCAGGATTTTAGTTTCAGGTGTGTGCAACTATTTAGTGTTTATCCTTACTGGCTGGCCTTCAGGATGGCATGGTTCCTGCCTAAATGTGCCTGTGTTCAGACTAAAAATTTATATACAGTGTAAGACAAGCACAAACCAAAGTTGGCAGATAGGCTCTTCAGGTTATCTGTGAGCAGATGGTCTCCAGCTGCCACAGGCTGGCAGAGCTGTGGTGTGACTGCAAGTAGGGGACCATGCTGAATTTGGTGAAAGATGAGATAGCCCTCAAAGCTATGAGCATCAGCTCTTAAAGGAACAAATGGAAATATATTCTGAATGTTCCTTCCTTTCCTGCTACTTCTGGTTTTCGTTGGTAAAAGCGCCTAACTTTGACAGTTTAATGATCAAAGGAAAAAGGTATTTGAAAATTAACACACTGCTGTTTTTAGACTGCTATAATACCTGAATGTTAGTTCTATTAGCAATAAAAATATAGATGTCTGTGGACAGTAAAACAGCTTTGGTAATTTAGAATAACTTGGGGTTAGTTGCAGATTTCAAATATATATTTTGAAGTTCGTAGTACATGATATCATCAAAGTGGAAGGCTGTTTTTAGCTGTCCCTAGAAATGAAAAGTTATTTTTAGAATACGGATTTTTTTCCACTTCCATGTTTAATTCCACTTCAAATAAAACATCCACATCCACTATGAATTTTGCATACAGCATTTTGAGAGAAATTGTTTTTCTGAGGAATACATATAATTCACTGGCATTGTAAGAAACATCTCAATTTGAAAATTGCCATAGATGAACTTTCCCTGTTTACTGCCATTTGAGTTTAATACAGAGTGTGAGCTAATGCCCTTAAGTAAGGCTGCCTTGTGTTTTGCTTGGTCAGTGGGGCTATAGGTAGAGTATGTGGTATCAAATGCTCCCAGCAGGCTTGTGCTGCACCTGCATACTCACGTATAACCATGTGGAGAGGCGTGTGCAAAAGCGAAACTTGCACGGTGTCAGTGATTGTTCCTTGGAACCTTCTGTCGTTTCTTTTAGTTTGGAAAATGGAAAATAAAACTTCAAAAACCTAAAGAATTCTAAAATGCTTAGAATATTGGAACACTGTGCAACACAGAACCTTAATACCAATTGTTATTAAGCTGATTCGCCTTTACCTGTTGTGCAACTTAGTTAGAGGGGAAAGTGGAATAAAGGAACATTATGGGCCCTGGAGCACTGGCCCTGAGACCATATGGTACTGGAGTAGCAGGTCCTTATAGCACAGTGGGGAGATAATGATAGATGCCTGAAAAACCTGTGTTATTAGCAAGCAATTCTTACATACAGTAACAATGATTAATCTTTAATTTTCTATGAGAAACTGGAAAAATGAAAGACTGGTACTGCCACTGTGTCTTGTGGAAAACTTCTAGTGGCCTAGAGCTGTTAACATATTGAATTTTTATGAACCATAATATTTACAGAGCTGTCCCAATTACACTGAGAAGCAGTGGGGTAACCAACCCCCCAGTTATACAGAAAACAAGAACTGTGGGACTACTAACCAAAGAATTAATAAGAAATCTAATTGCCCCAAAAGTCTACTTGAATGCCAGCCACACATGCAGCAGAAGTACCACAAAACTCATCCTTCAAATAATCTAAAACTAGCATCTCTTTAAGACACAAAAGGAACTTGTATGCATAAATTAGAAATTTTTCTCAAGTGGCCCAGAGTTTAAATGCAGTGTTATTCCCCATCCTGACACCAGACAGACTGCCTGACCTTGGCTCTCTGCAAGGGCTGCTGAGTGATACTGTTTGCCTTTGCTTCCCCAGTTCAGACAACTGCTCCACCCCAAAGAGAATAAGGACATATAAATTATGCAGAGAATGTTAACAAGAAAGGTTCATCTAAAAATATCACCCGGAGTGCTTCTATAGACATAAAAAAATAACCAGCTAGGTCTTCAGGCAGAGTAAAACAGGGGTGCTTACATCATTGTTGTATTCCTGTAGCAAATCAGCTGTAAATGTGGTCCCTAAAACTGAAATACATGCTTTCTGGTGCTTTTTTTTCTGCTTTCAAATGTAGAAGACCGAAAAATCTGTAACACTGTTTCATGCATGTGCAGAAGAATTTAAGAGGAAACACGGGACTGCAAAGGAAACCCATATGCTTTTTTTTTTTCTTTCTAACATAAACATTCCTATGTACTTCTGCTGAAAATCCTTAAATTTCTGGCTCTCAAGACAAAGCAATGTTGCATACATATAGGAAAACATATTTACTTGGAATTTCTTCATTGTTTTAAAGGTTAATTTTTTCAGATTAAAAGAATCTTCCGTCTCCTTGCTCTATGTACATTAGAAGGAGTGTTGAAATAGCTAATTTAGTGTTTCCTCTGACAAAACTGTTAAATCTTTTAAAATTCAGCACTGTAGAAGGCTTGATTGGCTCAGGAGTTCTGAGCAAAATTGGACTGGGAGATGTTGAATTGTACAAAGCAAGACTTAGTCAAGCTTTCAAGAGAAAATTTAAATGTATTTTTGTACTGCAGATTTTGTGTGGTGGTTCCATACTTAATAGGAATGTATAAATTGCAAATGTTTTCATTATGTTCCCTCTGCCTAATCTTCTTCAATCCAGTTAAATTATACAGTACGTTAGCTGTGCAATTTCAATGTATAATAATTGCATTCATAGCTGCTACTGATAATCTTAGGAATGCCATCCACTCAGGTTTGGAGTAGTCCCCTGTTTTGATTAGAGAGATATTTGATACTTGGCGGGAAGTCTCTACCTCCTCCTACTCTCCCATCTTTTGATGAGTTTCCAGTGGTGTGACCTCTGTGAGTTCAGATGGGACCTCTCTCTCAAGCTATTCCAGACTGCTCTTAATTTGGGTAAGGTACGAGTAGCACTGATGAATTTATCTCGCTTGCAGAAGAAAGGCTGCTAAATTCCTCTCTTGAATTTAAGTTGGGAATAAATATTAACAGCGAGGTAGTGTTGTGGTTTTTTGGTTTGGTCTGTCTTTGAGCTGATTTATCCCACACTGTATGGTGAATCTCCACTGACTATTTATGTATTGCTTTCAGATGAACATTATGTTCTAATACAGCATCATACCAAGAAGAGTGATGCAAGTCATCCACATCTCTAAAGTGATGAGGACTTTTTAAACAGGCCTGTACCCTTTGGCCTCTACTGCTTCTACATGCAAAATAGCCATTTGTTTTCTCCTGTCAAATGCAAACTTAAGTCACCTTGTTTTATTCTCAAAACACCTTGTATAAACAAAATAAAAATTACCAGCTTTTCTGGATTTGTAAGAGGTGCATAGTATTTGGTGACAGTTTATTGGCCAAATACTTTTTGTGAGAACCAGTAGGCAAAAGTTTTAGATTTATAAATATGAGCTCTGTACTGGTTATGTTACTGGAACAGAGGTCATATTTACATACTTACTACTGTCTCTGGGTAGAGTTAGTTGGATCATTCACACTTGCTTAACTGTGTTTCCATGGGTATTTCAACACTGCTTAGATTCTTCCTTTCTGTTTCAATCCTACACTCATCATTTTCTCATCTGCTGCCCCACCACTTACAACAACCTACAAAATGTAGTCAAAGCTACATTTGTGTTAACACTTTCTTTCCCTTTCCCCACCCTCCATTTCATCCTCTAGCAGTTACAGGCCTTTCTTGCTGGTACTGGGGGAGTACTGTGGCCGGGGAACACCAGTTTTTTTCATTACTTAATAAGCTTTCTGTGCATCTGGGACATCAAATACTGTATGTTACAGAATAAGGTGATGCTGAGCCTCAATGGAGAAGTGCACAGAAAAGCTTCTCATGTAGTTGTCCTGGAAACTCAAAACATCAATATTTTGACTGTGTAACATGATACAACTATGTATGTTTTATGAAATATGCTGTATCATTTTGCTTTATTACGGAGCTGTTTACCTGGTGTGCCACTAGAGTGAACTAAAGAAGTTAGCTTTTTTTTTTTTTTTTTGGGCTAAAAACATATGCAGTTGTTTAAGACTAATTCTGTTAGCTTTTAAACATGGTGGTTCTTAATAAAAGAAAAAACAGGGGGAAAAAAGACAGAAGTTACTTGCTCAGTTCAGCTGTTCTGAAATCTTTCTGGAGTACTTTATCCTTTGATTCTATGCTGTAGAGGGCTGCACAGAAGGAATCAGTTTAAGAGCAGATTTCTGGGGAGCCTTCAAGAGTTCACATGCCTGGTTCCTCTCTAACTTAGGGGTAGAGTAATGCTGAATGCCCAAAGCCATGAAACTTCTAAGAGTAAAGGTGTATTCACCATTAAAATGAATAAGAACTATGGTCATATATGAGCTACAGACCCTTAACTTGTGAAAATATTATTCCTACCTTTGCTGACAGTTGTAAAGAATGATCAGATTACATCCAGTTACAAAAGAGAGAACAACTCAGTCTGCATGCTACAGAAAAGTTATCTGCACTGTCCTCCATAGTGCTGCAGATATAGAAAGCCTTTTGCTTCCTAAAACACTGTACTTTTAAAAACACAAAGCTATCACATGCTCCCAAGGAAAAACAATTGTTGAGAAATATACTCACAGTTTTTGATGAAATGCTGCTTTCTCTGACGAAAAAAAAATCTTTTACATGACAGACTTAGGATAGCAGTGGAGCTCAGAGCTGAAAGGGATTTTTATTATTTTTTTTTCCTTTCCTCTACTTGTCTGGGTTTGTTTCGCTGTGGCTGAACTCCTAACTTAGTTCCCCTATTACAAAGCCTTTTGTAACCATAAATGGTAAGGTATGAAAGAGCACTGTCCTTTTGGAAATTAATTGCTGGAAACCAGGAAGCCACAATACTAGGACTGAGCTTTCTCATACACTAGAGCCCCTTTACGACACATTCTGGTGGATTCGTGTTAAACTATGGCCCTACTCCATTTGTACAACTTTTTTAGTTTAGAAATTTGACAGATCTTTTGGGTAACATTTAAAGAATTGAACTATATTGATGACCAGTGGTATTGATTCTTAATTCTGAATAACCTGAGCCATTACCAGCTGTGTGGGAATTTACTTTAAAAGTGGCTTTATTGCCACTGTTTTCAGTGAGTTTGGATGCAACAGGTGCTAAACTTCTGACTGTACATCAGAGCCCTATAGACAAGAACATCCATCATGCCATAGGTGCATTAGTGTCCAGCATGTTCTTCTAGCCAAAAAGCCAAGCCTGTTTATGGGACATATAAACAGATAACTTCTAGCACAGAGCTTCAGAAAAGAGCTAAAATATTTNTTTTGGAGGAAAGCTCTCTTATTGGGAGACTAAAGGAATTTGAATGGATTAATCCAGTACAATCATTAGGAGAGAACTGTAAACAAGGGTAGGATATTTGAGCCTCCCTCCCTGCTTTAGGTATCTCATAATTAGTTGTTTCTGTTTAAGCTGTTCTTCTAAATTTGCTTTTGGTAAAAGATTAGAAGTTGACATGCTCAGAATGTTCATGCTGTCTCAAGATAACTGATGAATCTCCTTCAGTAGGACCCTTTTGTATTATTACAGATGCAGAAGAGAGCACACAAAACTAACCTGGATTTAGATAACTGTCTGGTAGACACTTACAGCTAAGTAAAAGGAAGTGTGCTACTATCATCTAGATTGGAAAGATTTATGATCATAGTAATTTTATAATATTTGAGAAGTGATGTAGAGAAATTAAAAAAATTACATTTGAAGTTTGGAAGAAAGAGCCTTATGAACAAAAGTTATTTCTGGATAAAATAGGATCTGGTTGAGTGGAGTTTTTATAATTTTTGATGCTTAGTAATCAAGACTGGGCATTTCAAAGAGGCAGGGTCTGCTGGCTCAAGGAATAGTCAGGCTTTTAATGAGGAATTCATTGTAAGAGACCAGGATTCAGGATTCAAGGTAGCATACAAGGTAAGCCGCGCTGAATGAAATTCATGAATCTTCAAATTCATTCAAGATTTGTCTTCTGTCTCCCTGTGTGCCTTAACCCCAGTGGCTAATACTCAGACATCAATTTCTAACTGCTACACTAAAGAGTTCTACTGCAAAATTAACACAAAACTTGTGGATTCCAGAGCCAAAATATATATTAAATATTCTGAAGTTTCCACAGTGTACTGAAGGAGATGCTGGTAGAGTTCTTTGACTCAGTTTGAGGTGTGCTGGTGTTTATTTGAATAGACAGAAGCTATGCTCCAAGTCTGCTGCTACACACTACCTTTTGCTTGTTTTGTTTCCTCTTACATACACTGCTGATGCACAAGTCTAGGTGGCCGCTGACTCTTGGAGACCTAACCCAATAAAATAACGTGGATGTGCTAAAGGGAGGTGCTGTACGGATATCCACTTCTCACCTTGGGATATTTCAGTGTGCTACTGATCTGTACGAAGTGACATGTATGAATTGGAGCTTTATCAATAGCAAGCCAGATGCTGTATTATAAACTGTAATTCTGTAAATCACAGTCTAAAATAGCCTTTGTCTTCTGAAAATCACATGGAATATTTTCTTTTTTGCAGCTTGAGCATTAGGAGGAGAAAGTGAACAATGTGATGGTTGAAATCACCATGCACTTTTGCCCTTGTGCTCCTTTCCATGCCTACGCCTCCTTGTAGTTTTGCTCCTGGCTCTCATGGGAACACTAATTCTGTATTTACTGGTAAGCTACATAACTGGTGCTGCACAGCTCCTCTTTACACTGACTCAGAGAGGGACTGTGGGGTCACTGCTGGAAAGGCCAAATGCCTGAGAGTGCTCTGTGAGGACGGGTGGCAGCACAGATCAAAGCCACTTAGGGCAACCTGGAGCTAAAGGCAGTAGTCCCTATCAGTCTATGATCCTTTTGCAAATACTAGTTTTAGCCAAGAAAAGAAAAAATTTAGAGACCTTTGCTGGCTTTGCTTGAGGTCCTGTTTTAATGTTCTATCCTCGACTCTTAACTGGGGGAAGAAAAAGGGAAGACACAATGTCAGAACAGGAATTTCGAACTTCAAATACTCTATTTTGAATCCACATAAGTTTATTTAAAATGTGTTGTTTCCCACTTATTTTATTCCAAGGTAATAAACCCATTGGCTAAATAGATTTTATTTGAGGGATAATTTCCCATAATTCTTTTAAAAAATAATGATTATTTTAAAATAATAATGATAATGGAAAGTTAGGGCAGTTGGTATGGTTCATGTGAACTGCCTGTTGAAATTCCACAGCTGCTTCCTCTGATCCCCGATGCCATTGATCCCTTTGCTGGAAACTCTGCTACCTGATGTGCAGCTGTTGTTACCATGAGCAAGGTGCCACCTCTTTGTCCATGCTCATGCCATGGGCACATTTTACTGCTTCCACACCTTTACTGCTCTCCTGTATTGGAAAAGGGGGATTGAGAGGGTGTTGCAGGTGAGAGTGGGAGCTTCATGTCATCAAAACCGCAGGAAAAACAAAAACTCTACAACAACATTTTTTAGTGTTAGAGAATTAAGGCATTACTTTATTCTGGCCAGGATGTTTGTCTGGCCAGGGTGTGCAACAGAAATAATTTCATCCACACATTGCCTGGGTTGTGCAGAGAAAATTCTTCCATCACACATGGTTCTTTTCTAGATTTTTCACATACTTATACAGACAAAACCAGATCAATTAGTTGTTCATTGGTCCCAAGTTACACAGTTCTTAGTATTTGGTTTCCTACTGATTATTGATCCCTTTGATGTTAATCAGGTCCTCATTCTTCGTTCTCTTATCCATCTTTTCCCAGACCAGGTGTCTCTGACACACCAGGAAGGATGTCCCAGTGTTGATGTTCGTTAATGATCACTTATCTCTTGTGCATCCTCTAGCAGCTCCCAGTCTATTGTGATATTAAGCTCATCAGGCCTTGCCCAGGGAACAGAGTTTTTTGAAAAGAAGCTTCCATTCCCTTCCCCCTGGGGGAAGACAAACAAAACTCCTGACTAACGTTGGTAAAAAAAATTTGGTTCTATCATTTCCAACATTTGGACAAAGTTCATGAGAGAAAACCTACTGTTGAGCCATGAGGTGCAGAAAGGACTTCCTTGCTTTCAAAACACCTTTTTACAGAGGAGTCTAGGTGCGGCTGAATTCAGTCTTAGCCTTAGACTGTCAATGGTTTAAATAACTTTGTTTTGCAGTATTAAAGACAGCAAATCAGATATATTTATATAAAATGAATTATTTATTGTAACAAATGATTAGACAGAAGATCTTAATCAGAATTATTTACTACACAGTTTAAAATCTAAAACTACTTTCTGTATATAGTGTAGTGCACTATATAAAAATAATTATATGTGTTTTATGCGTGGAAAGTAGAAGAAGTAAGACGTCCTTTCGTTTCCCTGGGTTTGGGTTGCAGAAAATGGAATGTTAAGCTGTCCCCATGGTGCTGGGGATAGCCTATATCACTGCTCCCCACAGGCAGTTCTAGTTTGATGCCAGACACCAAGAAACATTAATGCCCATTTGCTGCTTTTGCAGACCTAGTATTTTGTGGGACCTTTTTGGTTTACTAACCCTCACCACCAGTCTGAATCATTCCTCTCAGCTACTTCAGTGTTCCTTTCTGATGTGGTAGTGTTCAACAGTTCAGGAATTAGCATTTGTGTCTATAATAGTGGTTCATTGATCCAAATCCTCTCAATACATAACACTGAGTTCACCCTTTCAATGCTTTTGACTTCTCAGATTGTCAGAGAAGTAACAGTCTTGTGATTCCCTCACAGATCTGCTGCTGCAGTTCCTAGATGTGTTTTGGCTCTTGATAAAGAGTTGTCACGGAATAAAGGTAGCTCTGAGCATTTTTTCCCTATTAGTTTTCAGTTGAGAAGTTCAAGTCTGGTAGGATACACACCATGCTCTACATTGTGATCAAAATTTAATATGGGAAATGCAGCTTAATTTGTCATTAGCTGTCAGCTACATATGTTGCTCTAGGGCCAGTGGACATTCAGCTTCTAATTGCAGCTTGTTTTGTTGTTCAGCTCAATTGTTTCTGCTGTTTTCAATAAAACAAGTCTGCTGAAAGCAAATTGTATCCTCATTAAGACCAATTAATAGTTGCCTTCTTTTAAAATAACTTCATGCAAGGCTTTGCATAGAGCAATAAACTGAAATTTTATTCAGCTGCAGACTTCATGTCAAACATTTTGCAAAGAGACACAGATGCCATATAGAAATAGTTCTGCAAACCCTAGCACTTTCTTTGTGTTTTATGCTTTTCCAAATGTTACTTTTATTCTTTATTCAGACTAGCAAAACTTGTAAAGTCTGTCAGGTTGGATCCTGCTGCCCTGGAAATCAGGGGAAGTAGGAGCTGAAAACAATCATGGCTTAATACTGGTTGTTATAACCTATTTCCTGAGGAAATTCTGTTCCAGGATTCATTTGGTGATAAGACTTATGATCACATTTATCTATCTATACAGCTTGCTGAAATGTTATCTTGTTGAAAGCCATGAAAATAGCTTTAGTTAACTGAGAGCAGAGACAGAGAGGGATCAGTTAGCTTTGCTCTATTCTTTCAGGTCACACAAGACTTTCAGCTTTTCATCACTATTGCTTTCTTTAAAGTTTAGTTAAGACAAAAATAGACTGTAATCCAAATATAGTACAGGTAGTCCCCGTCTTCTAACAGTCAGGTCACAGTAGCTGGAGGAGGCCTGTGTGAGTGAGACTGGAAGGGACACAGCTGTCAAGTGATGCTGAGTGTTTGCGGTTCAGGCAATTTGGCAGTGGCAAGTCTTCCTGAGGAACACTGTAGTTCCCACAGCTTCCCCAGCTGCAGGTCATTTGTGTGCTTTGTCTCATCTCCACGTCATTCCTTGGGGCAGCAGCAAGGATGCAGATCCCACAGTCTATTGGCTGCTGTTTTGAGAGCAGTGGGAGATGCTACCCTGTGCACAAAGCAGTTCTCTCCTGTTTGTAAAACAATAATACTGGTTTGCCTTCATTTAGAATTTTTTCTCTTGATCCAGAGTTTTATCTGATTTCAGATCAAATTAGGTATACCCATTCTATCAGAAAGTGTATTCATTGCATAGGACTAACAGGGCTCTTTTTTGTTTGTTTGCATCTAGACTAATGTATTTGTTTATCCATTCTTGTTAAGTATCAGCTGTGAACACAGCACTCAAAGTCACAGGGCAGGATGTAGAACTTCTAGGGGAATTTGAACTTGTCCTGGTGGTTGTTTTTGATCTGATCTTCGCAATTAGATCATATATCTGAATAAAACAGAAATAACAGCAATGAGAAATTCCGTTTGCTGTGTCCTTTTTCCTGGCACCAAGTGACACATTCATCTGCACGCAGGTCCTTGGAAAGCCTTAACAGTGCAGGAGTAAGATATTGCCAGCTGCTTTGTTGTTCCTGATGTTTCTTGCAGTGGCTGGTGTAAAAGGACTCTTTCTGAGCATGAAGAGAGCTTGGCAATGGGGGCAGACGAAATGCCAAGATGAGCAGTACTGCTCTTCAAAAACTGGAAAGTAGCTGTGTTCAGTTTTCTCTTTGTGCTTCCCAGGGACTAATGGAATTGGGATAAAGTGTGGATTTCAGAGCGCTGTCCGGCATGCGGGGTTCGTGTTTCATCTACATCTAGCAAGGACTGCCTGCTAAGGAAAAGTTATGCAAGTCAGGCATGGTTTACTTGCAGTGCTGATAAAATCTGTACATAGATCAGTCAAGGGTGCCATTCATGTCTTAAAAATGCATGCAGAATTTTGTGTGCCCTTGGAAAGAGGGGGAAATCCTGAAGACACTTCATGGAATCCCTGCCATGGACGGGCACAATGCCCTGCGGCGTTGTCCATGAGGGCAGCCATGCAGTCATCACTTAGAATCTGCACCTTTACAGAGAGTAAAACAAGAACAGGTTTTGGTCTTGTGGCTTCTTCTTTTAATTCCTGAAGCAAGTGGGTACTTGATTTTGAAGTTGATAGTTTGCAGCTCAAGAGAAAGCATGGTTTGTAAAACTAATGACTCAAGGAAAAAGTACAAGGGAAATGTCAGTTTAAGGAGTGGGTGGAATGAAGAAAAAAGGCAAAGTCAAGCTTTTCCTTTTTATTCTGGTATCTTTTCTAACTGAAGTGTCTTTTCCAAACATTGCTGAAGGGTGTTTAAGCCAAATTTCCAACCTCCCTGTGTCTTATTTACTGTTTCTCAGAAACACATCACCCTGAATGAGAGAAAAGGATATTGCATAAAGCTTGCGGGTTGCCAAAACAACTGAGCTGGTATGGAGAAACAGGATTTAGGCAAACAAAATTATTTCTGTGATTGTTCCTCACTGTGCTAATTCCAGGATGTACTTCTGGTTTTGGTCCCAACTCCACAGTGATTTTGGAGATGCCATGATTAGGGCTATGAAAAGGCTTTTTCAGTTTCACAGCTGTACCTAGGGTTGTCAAATGGAGAATAATTTTTAGACTTGAGTAAACATGTAATTTTTGTATTTTATCTGCCAAATATCATGCTGGAAAGAAATTTCTTCTTTTAAAAGGAAATATCCCTTTGTTTCAGCATAAAGGTTTTTACTGTGAACTTGTATAGGACAAATGATAGAAATAAAGTGAACCATTTGGAAAGGGTGATTGCCAAATATTTCAGGGATTTGATAGCATACATTTAGGGGGTGGAAAGATCCAAGTGCAATGAGAGATACTTCTGAGTGCCTGAACTCTCCTCTCATACCTTTTAGAAAAGCCAAGAGCCAAAGTTTGTTAAACAGGTAGGTGGAAGACTGTGTTCTCTGTATGTCCTTAGTTACTGAATGTGCTTTTGTATGAAGAAGTCAGTCTTTGTCAGAACAGAGACTGGGACTCAGGAGTTTCTTTTCCCAGGCTGGTGCTGTGAATGCAGGTATTGATGCAAAATAGAGCTGAATTAGGGTGAGGTACCTCCAGCTTCTTGACATGTCTCTTCAAGTTGTTCCTAATGCTCAATGGCTGTTCCAGCTAGAATTTTGTGCTGAATTTGACTTAAATCTGATTTTAGAAAACCAAAGGTGTATTTTGTGGAGAAGCCAGTAGTTCCAGGAAAAAATTTCTTGGATGTGACATAGCTGACTGTGGGAAAATGACTGGAGACTCCGTGGACATGTAACTGGGAATACAATTAGAGAAAACCGAAGAGTTGTATTAGCATCTTAACAGGAGTTATAACAGTACAGAAATTATAGGGTAAATCACACTTTCTGCTCCCTGGATGGAATGCAGTTGGCATGACTTGAAACCTACTCCAGGATGATTCCCCATCCACACACTCCTGCAGAGGGGGATGGAATGTAGGGTGGGGCAGAGCAGAGATGCCATGGCCAGACTCTGTGGGAATCCTTGCAGGGAAGGGAGCTTGATGGTACTTTGCAGCTGATAAACCTAATACCAGGGAAGATAATGGAAGATATCCTACTGTTGAGCCAGCAACTGTGGCAAAATCCTTCTCCTTAGATGAACTTGCTTCATTAAAGCCTAATAATAATATTAATGCACCCCTCCATCCCAAAGTTCCCTGCCCCCAAGGTACAATCACCACTCACTGGGCATGTGCTCTGTACTCTTTTTGACTGTGTCTGTAAATGCAAAAGAATTTTACACCCATCAGTAACCACGGTGTGTCTGTCTGACTCGAGTCACTCAAGCTCCACCTAAACACAAAGAAATAATATAAAAGTCAGATGAGAATGGGGGAAAAGTTAGGGAAGACTCCATAATAACTGCTGGGATCAGTCGAGGGGCTAAAGCAGCCTTCTCCCCCACTGGGATGCCTATTGGGTAAGAATCATACTTTATGCTTGCTGAACATTTTATTTGGAATTAGAGCTTGTCTGTATATTCCTTCAAGCATATTTTTGCAGTCAGACACTATCACTGACAATTTTCAAACCTTAACCTGACACAGTTTTATATTAATAATGAACGTTATTCCGTAAACTGTCAGTGTGAATCCTTCCTGGGTGCTGGCAGTCACCAGCAGCGGGGAACACACTCCAATAAAGAGGAAGACTTGCTGAGGGCTCTACCTTGTGCTGTTGGTGTTTCCCTAAGTCAGTTGAACACTCCCCGATCCAGCAGGACTGCTCAGTGAAGGGTCCCCCTAAGGGGACGCTGACAGACTAGTCAGGCACAGGGGTCTCGGCTTTCCTGGGGCACTGACAGATGAATTAAACACTGAGGGCCGAGTAAAGCTCCCCACAGTAAGGGTCAAAGAAGCCTCCCATTTTCACGTGACACTGACCAAGTTATTACTGCTACAATTACATAGAATGAGACAAGAAGTGTCACTTCAACTCTACTGTCTTTGTTGGGAAACAAATTTCCTGACACCTGCAACTGAGACATGAATGCAAGAGTTCTCAAACTAGCAAATCTGGAGTCTGTACATTCCTGAAGTATTGCCACTTTTACGATACGGAGAAATAAGTGACATCTATTTTCAGGATATGGTAAGCAAAAGTACTAGACAGCTCCCTGTTAGCATATTCTGTCTGGTAAATATTTGAAGACTATTTCCCCCAGCAGGCAGAAGCTGAACAGAGCAATTGTTTGCTCTGCTGTTTTATTTCTTCACAGTCTGTGTAGAAATTTGCTTCAGTTTGAACTTTTCTTCCCCTCTTGTTTTAAACACCCTGTCAGAAAAACATGAATGAATGATGTAAATAGAAAACTCATGAAAAAGCTGGTTTCTAGATTATGGCCCTTTTTGTAGTGTGGTATTTAAATGCTGCCAAACTTGGGCAGGAGAAGAAGCAGTAGCACTGGCAAAAGTGACGCATGCACGCAGAGCCTGCACAATAAGGCTGCCAAGGGGGTTTGCTCAGCTGTAGAACAGAGTGACAGCTTTTGGGTGCCATCTATGTATTTCACCAAGAAGAGTTTCAACTTTACTGCTCCTTAGGGTCTGGTTGACTGTTGTCTCTCTCCAGCCTGTGTCCTTGGTGTCTGCACCTGGGAGCCCAGTGACAGCTCAAGGTGTTTGGCCTCCTTCCCACAGCTGGATGCTGCAAGCACTACTGTGCTGCTGGTGAAACACCAGTATTAAACCAATAGACTTAGGTCTTCTGTTGTGACAGCAGATGCTTTAACCACTGATTTTATCAGTCACGATATGTACTCATTCACATTGTGCTTTACAACATCTTCATATTTATGAAAAGCAGAGGCCCTTTGAACAGAACGTAAAATCATTTTAAAACTTTACATTTACTTGTGGTGTCTCTGTACAGCTGGAGTATAAGCCTGGTAAGCTTGGTACAGTTGAATTCCCCCACAGGTCCTATCACAGTGTGAAACCAGGCAAGCAGTTCCTTGAGTGACAGACTTCTCTTGGTTTCATCATTTTTGCCTCTCGTGTTTGGGCTGGATGGTATCTAACTTGAAAGTTAGGTTTTTACTGTGTCTGGAGTGTTCATATCCTTGTGTTTTGTGGATTTTCTGATTCGTGAAGGGCCAAGCCTTGCCCTGTGTGGGAGCATTAATCCGGTACCTCACCTCTACTTACTTGTCTGTTTTCTTGATTTTGTAAGGAGATTTTGTTTTGAGGATCATTTCTCCTCTGTCAAATTCAGTTGAAACTGGCCAGGTTAGGCAGAGATCTGGGATGAGTTTCTGCAATTGTATAAAGCTTTTTCCTTAAGAAGTAATGCCAAAACACTCTGTAGCTGTGCTTTTCTTTCCAAGCTACTCTAAGTAGCATTTACTACAGGCTTAAGTTAGATTATCGGTTTCAAGCATTATTAGCCACATTGCTTCCACAGTGATGGCTTTCCCAGCTGCAGGGAGAACAGAAACATAATGATACAAAGAGGATGGCTGTGCAGGAACTGTGGCTCAGCTCCCTGAGCTCCCATCATCAGGGGGAGAGCCCTTGGAACTGGAGCTGGGCTCGCTTGACTGGCTTAGCCTTGCTCTAGTGCTCTTGTTGTAGTTTGGTTAAACAGTGCTGAAGAGTGAAGATCCCAGCAAGCCTTAAAAAGACTGTGTGTCTCCTGGAGCAGTCTTGCCTGAACTTTGGAATACAGTGCCTGCTTTGGAAGTTGGCAGAGACCACTTTTAGTCTTGGTTTGGCTGTGGGAGTTCTCCCAGTTCATCCTAAGCTCCTGCCTTGATTTCCTCTAAGGATCGGCTCACCTTACCCTCTTGAGAGGAACAGTCTTTAATGGCAAGTGATATCTACAGGTTCTAATAGCAAGTAGACCAGAGATCTAGACCATAGGGATTTGGGGATTTTAAGCCTTTTGTCACTCTTTCTTAGGAATTGCACCCATGTTATAGCAAGGATAGAATTTTTAGGGATTTGAGATAAATGTGGTTTCACCTAATCCAAAGTATTCACCCTGTTTCTTATGGAAAGTGCTTGCAAGATACTCCCTGGTTGCTGTTTGCCCACTGCATTTGCATCACGGGAGCTTTTAGGAGTTGTGTCATTTAACATCTGCTAAAGAAATTCACTGTACTTCTGAAGAGATGATATCTTAACAACTGCGAGCTGTTGCCAAGTACAGTCTACAAGAAAAGTGTTCTGTTATAATGAATGGATTTTATATTTAATACAGCCTTGAGGAAATTCTCCCCATTTTGTATAATTCTAAAACTTATAACAATGTATTGGTGCAGAAAAATAGTGGTAATTATTAATCTGCTAAAATAGTGGATCTTTTCAGCTACACCAGGACCTGGACTACCCTTGCTCTAAGGATGCACAATGCAAAGTCAGCTCTGCATGTGCCTTAACTGATACATCTGCTCATTTTTTAAAGTAACATCTCCTTTGTCAATGTTCACAGCATAGAAACTGCTCTTCTGTCCCAGAGGATTATAGAGTTACCCCCATATCTCTGCATATTTCTGCTCTTTCAGTTGTATGTAGATCAGAGTGCATAGATCCAAATGATAGTTTGCAGCAGCAGTATTGAAGAGCTGCTGTTTCATCTGCTCTGGGAGTAAAGCACAGCAGTAGAAAAGCTTGTACCTTTCTGTTGCATGTAGGGATCATGAGAGGTATGCATAACCCATAGCAGCACTTGGGGTTAGAGCACCCCATGCCATTTGTACTGGCATGAAGATTCAAATTTTGCATGTGTCCCTAAGTATTGGGGACCTTCTCCTGACCTTATCAACTCAAGTGTTCAGTGAGGAATATATGGTGATGTCAGCAAGAAACACATTTTCCTTACTCAAGGCTCTTAAACAGGTCGTTTAGACACTTCTGCTTATAGCTGCAGTAGCTTTTGGCACGGTGCTGTACTTAATGCCTTTTTTAATGTTTTATAAGAAGGCAGCATTAGTGCACAGCGAGGCCCCTAGATTGTTGCAGGGAATAGAGGCATAAAAATAAGAAAGTGCTATCATTATGACAGCAGCAGCAGCAGTTGCTGCCAGCCATTATTAGTTAGCAAACTTAATTTTGGAAACAAATTGTCGCCTACTCTGGGCTAGGGCAGTAGGTTGTGTTTTCATTATGTATGTACTATATACAGTATAGAAAAACCTGATGGTAGACAATTTGTTTTGTGGCCACGTGGAATGTTACTGCATAATTTTAAGGAAGAAGCTGAAGTCTTGTCAGCTTTATTTGAAGTTGTTCAATTAAGACTGAATGTGTCTTCCCTTACACATAGGCTGTGATATTTATCACTGCCTACAGAAGAGAGGGGATGTGCTTGTCCTCTCCTGGAAGGACTGGAGCTCCCTTTTTGTCCTGTCCTCCTATGAAGCAGAAATGCCTTAGACTCGGCCATGCCAGCAAGGAAGCTCCCTGCTTGCCTGATGGTGGTAGTGGCAGGATGCTGTTGGTTTCTGGGTGCCGACACATTACCAGCTCATGTCCAGCTTGTCATTCACCGGCCCCCGCAAGTCCTCAGCAGGGCTGCTCTCTGTCTATTCATGCCCCAGCCTGGATTGACACCAGGGATTGTGCTGAACAAGTGAAAATAAATGAAGAGGAAAGCTAGTTAAGAAAAGTAAATCTTTCTAACCTACTGTGCAAGATCTTTTTGAATCTCTCTTTTTATGTAGTAATTTGCTGGTGGAAAGCTGAGACTTCACTATCTCTATCCTGGCTTTACTTTAGTGCCCTTACTCTTGCAACACCTGTTGAAGTTTGAACCCAAATGTCTTTTTATTTGAAAATCTGTTAAGAAGATGCTCTCAATCACAGATAGTTTGCAAGTTAATCATCATGATCCCTTTTCATTCTGATGCCTGCTAGGAGTGTGATGCATTCATACCATGAATAGGTGAAAGAACAAGGAGTGTTGGTGATAGGATTTCTTCTTAGCTAAAAGGTGCTTCCTTAAGTTCCCTGCTGCTATACAGAGCTGTGTGAGTTGGCAGAAGCAACCACAAACTTGGAGCTTAGAACGCAAAGCGTAAATTTATTTCTATTACCTTTCTAACCGGGGTATCCCCAAAGTAATACCTGGGCAGAGACACACAGGTGCAGACTCAGGCACTGTTAAACACAAAGCCTGTAGTGATATAAATCTGGGCTGGCTTCATTGAATCAGGACCACTGATCCTATTGGAGGCTTAGAAGGCAGAGTTATTAAAACACTGAATGTTTGCAACAGCATTGTTTTTTATTTTTCCCTTTTTTTTTTTTCTTTTTTCCCCCTCACTGGAGGGATGCAAACTAAAGACCTTTTACAGTCCACAGTCAAACTACAGACTTCCATTGCTAGTTTTGCCTGCTATTTTAATTAACCTGCTCTCCTCAAAGAGTTGACAGATGCCATTGCAAAACCTCTCTCGATGATTTTTCATCAGTCTTGGGAACATGGAGTGATCCCAGCTGACTGGGAGCTGGTGAATATCGTCCCAATTTTCAAGAAGGGAAGAAGGAGGACCCTGGAAATGACAGGCCTGTCAGTCTCACTTCAGTGCCTGGTAAAGTTAAGGAGAAGATTATTCTGAGAGGTGTTGAAAAACACCTGAAAGACAGTGTGGTCATTGGTCATGGCCAGCACAGCTTCACNAGTTGACAGATGCCATTGCAAAACCTCTCTCGATGATTTTTCATCAGTCTTGGGAACATGGAGTGATCCCAGCTGACTGGGAGCTGGTGAATATCGTCCCAATTTTCAAGAAGGGAAGAAGGAGGACCCTGGAAATGACAGGCCTGTCAGTCTCACTTCAGTGCCTGGTAAAGTTAAGGAGAAGATTATTCTGAGAGGTGTTGAAAAACACCTGAAAGACAGTGTGGTCATTGGTCATGGCCAGCACAGCTTCACGAGGGGAAAGTCCTGCCTGTCAAACCTGATTACCTTTTATGACAAGGTAGCCCACCTGATTGATCAAGGGAAGCCAGTTGATGTAACCTTTTTGGATTTCAGTAAAGCTTTCAATACTGTCTCTCACAGTTTCCTTATGGACAAAATGTCCAACATTCAGCTGGATAAACACATCATGGGATGGGTGAGCAGTTGGCTCACAGGTCAGGCATAAAGGGTGACATCAGACCTGCCACTACTTGGGTTCTGCAGGTCTCCCTCCTCGGCCCTATGCTCTTCAACATCTTCAGAATTGGCTTGGATGCAGGACTGGAAGGGATACTGAACAAGTTCAGAGATGATACAAAACTGGGAGGAGCTGTTGACTCCCTCCAAGAGAGGGAGGCCCTGCAGAGATACCTTGACAAATCAGAGGGCTGGGCCATCACCAACCATATAAAGTTCAACAAGGGAAAATGCCAAGTTCTGCACCTGGGATGGGGCAACCCTGGATCTACAGACTGACTGGGGAATGAGAAGCTGGAAAGCAGTGCCAAGGAAAGGGTCCTGGGGGCCCTGGTTGATGGGAAGTTGAACACGAGTCAGCAGTGCCATGGAGCCAGGAGGGACATCCCTGTCCTTCGGGGCACCAGGGCCAGCATCGCCAGCCAGGTCAGGGAGGGAATTGCCCCACTCTGCTCTGCACTGAGTCAGCCTCACCTCAAGTATTGTATGCAGGTTTGGTCACCACAACACAAAAAAGATATTAAGCTATTAGAGAGTGTCCAAAGGAGGGTAACAAGGATGGGGATGGACTTTGAGGGGAAGCCGTACGAGGGGCAGCTGAGGGCCCTTGGTGTGTTCATCTGGAGGAGACTGAGGGGAGACTCATCACAATTACAACTTCCTTGTGAGGGGAAGTAGAGGGGCAGGCACTGATCTCTCCTCTGGGGTGACCAGTGACAGGACCCGAGGGAATGGCCTGAAGTCGTGTCAGGGAAGGTTTAGGTTGGATATTAGGAAAGGGCTTTTCACCCATAAGGTGGTTGTGCACTGGAACAGTCTCTCCAGGGCAGTGGTCACAGCACCAAACCTGACAGAGTTCAAGAAGCGTTTGCACAATGCTCTCAGGCACAGGATATGACTCCTGGGGATGGTTCTGTGCAGGGCCAGGAGCTGGACTCAATGATCTCTGTGAGTCTCTTCCAACTCAGCATATTCTGTGATTCTATGAGTGGAACTATTGAGTACGCAAGCAAAAGGCAAGGTCTGCATTGGCAGCGATATCACAGCATTCACCAGCTCTGTTAGCCACAAGGCTGCGGAGTCCAGAGCAAGGGAATCTGCCCGGAGTGAGGCCTGGGGGAAGTTTGTTTTGCGGTGAGCAGCACAGGTGGCATTGCTGCCGATTTAGGGGCTCTCTAAACAGAGACACAGGGCCTAGTTCAGAAAGGAGATGTTTATTTTGTGCAGGGTACAAGGTAAAAGCTTTCCACAAATCAAGCACACCAATTCTGAAAATTTTACACTACATATAGATTTTAGCAAACAAATCACAGTTCATTGGCTACAAGTTACCTAGTTTACCTAGTTCTCCTATTAATTAGTATTCTACTTCTTTTGGTTAATGATTCACTCGCTTATTATCTAATTAGTCCACATGTTCAGTCTTTCCCTATTATTGAGTCAATGGGTTTCTTGAGCCAGTGGTTGCCATCTTCGACTGCTAGACTCAAGAGGCTGTGAACTGATAGCAATCCATTGCACCACAAGGGGCACAGGAACACCTGTGGCAAGAGACAGCCAGGTGACAAAAGACACAGCAGATGATGATGTCACAACAGGAAGACCCCAGACTGTGCAATAAAAGTTCAGGTGGTCCTTTGTTCAGGGTCAAGCTATGAGGGGTGTTTCACTGATTAGGCAAGACCCTATTTGACAACCCGATTCTCATTCTCTGTAACTCTCTGTGTGAATTGTTAACTATTTCTGACTCTTGAGATGTCAGCATCAGCATAGCTACCTTTTTGTTGCCGACAGCAGGCCCTGCCAGTAGTTGATTGAATCCTGCCAGCGCGTGTCACGCGGAATCACGTTAGAGCAGGGGCTGCTACTGCTCCGAACTCCTGCAGCCGAGCACTGATGTTCCTATTGCAAACCAAGAGCACACTCCAGTGGAGCTGGGCTATACTGTCCAGGCTGTGGCTGCCCTGGTGCACTGCCACCTGCCGAAAGTCTGGGTTGTTTTTTGGTGCCTTTTTGGGTGTTTTTTACTATGTCTCTCAACCAGTACGTAATTCTTCCAAAAAAAAAATTTAGTTCCTTCTGTTCATTGCCACTTTTTTTTTTTTTGTCTGAATTGGTAGAGTTGCACATATTCCTGTTCCTTTTGTTGTTTACTGTGTAAATAGAAAAGAAGAGACAGGGCCATGAGAGAGGATATTTCCTCCAAACTGAGGCTATTACTCTTTTTTTTTTTTTTTCCCACTGCTGAGCACAATTGGAGTTTCTGTATTTACATTTGGTCTTGCACATCTAGTTTTTTATGTTTCATTTTTTATGTTGATAAAATAATAGGCATGAGAGTGCTATGCTATGCCCATCCTCAACCTAATGGGTGATTTGGGGCCTCTTAATCTGTTCCAGAGCAGAAGTACTAGAAGAGGGTTACAGGCCTTTGTATAAACATGAGGTTTTCTGTGCGATACTGCTATTTGGATTAGTGACTTAAGCTAATGAAGAGTCTGGTCTTGAGATCTGCTAATCCAAAGGGTTAAATAAATTTTGTAAGCTCCCAAAGGAAAATAAAAAAATGATGCACCATGATGCAGGAAAATCAGAAGGAAAGATGCATTTGCAGCATTGAAAATAATGGAGTTTAGTCCTTAGTAATCCGTAAAATTATATCAAGACTTGTAAGTGGAACACAGAATAATAAAATCTGACTATAAAAGAGTAAAAAAGATACCTTTCTTGTTTAGGTGAAATCTGGATGTGCTAAGAAATTGTCTGTGAGATGGGAATTTTGCCCTGTCTTCTCTCTGAATCTGTAGTTTGGCTTTTGGAAGTCTTCTGTTACCTCTGCACACGGTCACTGTTCTTTTTCATACATGGTCTTTTTCTCTGACGTGAATACAGTTCCCTGTGTCATGCTGTGCCAAGATACATACTTGTTATATTGCTGGGCTAAAAATGTTGTGTTCAGTGGCTCTGAATGAGGTTAAGCTTCCATGAAAGGTGCTGACTGTCAAACTGCCAGTTTTCGTTTCAGTGAGAAGCCCAATAAGGACTGTTTAAATCAAGTTCTCTGCAGTGTACAACCACTTAAATAAATGTTTCGTGTTGTCTGTGTGATGCTTTTAAAATATAGCAGATAACTTTGTAACCACTGCACAGAAAATAAATAATTGACAGCATTTGTGGCAATCAAAGTGTAATTTCTGCTTGCATTTTCATAATGGAACATTCCATAACAATAGTTTATTTCCAAATTTGTGCATAGAAAAGATCTCTGTAGCACTGTGGGGTGAGAAATTCTAGTGTTAAGAATTTGCATATGTAAAGTTCATTCCCAGAAATGGATGCTTGTGAATACTTAATGCATCATTGTGAATGATTATGGAGGCTGCATGTGGATGTTGAGTGTTTATTCGTCCAGGCACTCTTCGCTTCTGTTTTGTGTTTTTTGTTTGGTAGTAGTATACCTTAATGATGCAAATTAACTAATAGTAGTCAAGGATTTGAAAAGTATTTTTAAGTTCAAACCATTTGGCCATGTTGCAGCACCTGCATTAGTGTTATCTTAGTGAACTAGCAAACCGCCCTCATGGCAAAGGAATGATCAGACATGAATGAAAATATGTTTCACCATAACTGATGATATGGGTTTGGATGCTGCATAGGTTCTATTTGTATGTGATCAAAATTTAATTTGACCAGGAAACAGCCTAACAACTGTACCAGGCTGTCTATTGTACCATCAGTAGCTACAGATGCCGTAACACTCGTGCCACACGGTAGTGGCACAGCCCGGTGGGGCCAGCCTCAGTACATGTCTTCTTCCTACCAGAGGCATGCTGCTGACTCCAGGATCTTTTTGGTTCCTTATGTCAATGGACTGTGGTGCTTTGAAATGTATGAACACGAAGTAGTACGCAGATTTAGCAGATTTTCCAATGTTCTTGCTCAAATTTCTTTTAAAAAGACATAGAGGGAATGCTTTCTTGACTCTTGATAAAGCCATTGAAATCATTCCTTCTTCACCTGAAGAGAAATCCACAGTGTTGAAGTACACATAACATTTTTTTTTTTTGTTTGTTTGAAGAGCCTCGTTCAAAAGCTTGCAGTCCTTAACCATGTATTTGTGCTGATCAATGGACTGCAGAGGACTGTGAAGCTGTATCTACGCCTTCATGACAAAATCCAAAAGGATTTCTTGCATTTTGACTTTTGACATTGTTATTCCTGGGAAACTCAGTACCAAGCTCACTGCTCCTGTGCAGCATAAGCAGAGGGATAGCTTAGCATTTAGATTCCAGCTGGTCTCTAGTAAGTAAGCAGTTCTGTACCTTAAAATGAGAAGGTACCAAGGAAATGATGGAAAAGAGAGGCTGTGTGGGGTGACAGGCAAACCTTTTGCAGAGACCAGTGCCTGGTAAGTTACAGGAGAAATAGCTTCTGTTTTCATTGCCCTCATTCCATGAGCCCTGAGCTACACGCAAGGGAGAGGTGTTACACTCAGCCTCTTTCTGTAATGAAACAGCAGGAAGTAACAGCTCTAGCTCAATTAGATATTAACTACAAAGCTTCTGGGGGCTTTGGGAGGAAATACGTTTATCTGAAACTTTTGGAACTCTAATCCCCCAGTAACTGGTTTTCCATGTCCTGTTGAGGGACAGAGGGAGCTCAGCCAACAAGAGGCATTTGCAAAAATCCCATTTGTGCACATCTCCCACTGCTGTGGGAAATCCAACTTCAGCAGTGTTATCAAGGGCATTTCATATTGCTTCACTCATCCTAAAACTGCAGGTGTGTCCATCCTCAGCCCTTATTCCCCAACTCTTTGGAGGTTGTACTTTCAAGTATGCACAGTGCTGGTATTACCTGAGAGAAACAAATGTTGGGGACTGAATTCAGAAAGAAGGTTTAAAGCTGTGCAAGCTGGCAGGGTCTGTCTGTTGCAGGAACCGTCCTCTCTTGTTGCAATGCAGTGAAAGTGGAGGTTGTGACAAATGCTGTGAAAACCCTTTGATATATAGTCTGCCAAAGCCCTAACCCTTAAGAGGCTGTCCTAACAGTGCTGTGCTTTCATCCACCAGTTTAAATAATCAGCAGCCTCTGTACATTTCTGTGAGTATTTATGGAAAGCTGCTGGTACAAGATAACTTGAGAGGGTGAGAGGGGGTGATGGTGGATAACTGCTTGTGATTCTGCAGGAATATCTTTTCCACAATGTCAGTCAGCAATCAGTATTTCAACCCTCACTATACCCTGCCCTAGGTAAATAGGTTGACTTTACTTTTTCTTTTTTTTTATGGCAGCGTTTGCAGAATTTCCTACTCAGTAAATAACAAGGTTATACCAGGCTTTCTTATGCAAAAAGAGCTCTGCAAAAGCAAGCACAGTAGAGTTTTGGAGAGGAGCGTTGTCTTGAAGACAGGGTGATCTTTTGGGTTTTAGTTCTGCTTATGTTCAGACTAGGTGGGGTGACAGCATGACAGAATTCTAGCCATGGCACAGCTGAAATAGTTAATGGTCTCTCATCTCAGCTCTGTGATGCTTGAGGTGTTACTTCAGAAAAGCCCATCCTCAGGTCTGTACCATTTATGCAGTAGGCTTATTTCTGAAGGGGGCTCTGGCTTGTACATTTTTTTCATAGATGTAGAAGGTGAGGTACAAAGCAAAGAAAATGAGCCTTTGGCCAGAAAGTATATCTTCAGCAAAGCTGAGTGGAAATCTGTAATGAAAAGTCCCAGATCTTGCAGCCAGGCTTAAGAGTATTTGTTACCCTTTGTTTGGCTTTTGCTGGGTTTGGGTGGACAAGAGAACCGCATGCTGCACTTTGGTGTATTTGTTATAATGAATATTATGTATTATAGTAATTGTTTCATTACATTCAAGGACCGACGTTTAAGATTTTGAGCTTTCAATAGAACATATCACTCAGAAAACTGCGCTTGCTTTTACTCTTATCTAATTTGCCTGCAACAATAGATCAAGTGATCATGGGTGATTCTTTATCTACACAGGTTTTGTTTATTATCTTTTCCCATTAATTGCTTTTCTTTCCCTTCTGTCTTCAATAATGAAATTTGAATGAAAAATAATAGAATTAAAAAGCACTCCCACAGTCATATGCAGCAATCATTTGAAGGTGTTATAAGTTTATGCATTACACATAAACAAAAGAGCTGTATCAGTGTCTGTGGTGTACCACATCTCTGAATGCATTTTCAGGCTTGGCAGCATGGAGCTCAGATTTGCCCTCTTGGAGCAGAGCTGAAGAAACATCATTCTATCAACCTTCTTTTACAGGTGAATGAATGAAGTGCTGGATATATGTAAGTTTATCATTTACTCAGTGGTGTTGTCTTGAGGGTCTTTAGAAACAACTGAGCCATGTACAGTCTGGCCTGTGAATTTTGGGAGCTTAGTTTCCTGCTAAAAGACTAGAGCAGCCTAGGAAGTGGGAGTTGCTGTAAGAGGCATGCTCCAGTATCAGTTATTTGCACAGAATTGCTCATTCCTTCCTGGTGCTAGAATTGCCTGACTGAAGAGCTCTTCCTTAAGTCTAAATAATATCCTTCAGAGTCTTTCAGATAGGCTATTATTCATCTGGTTGCTAAAAAATGTTGCAGAAATCCCCTGCTGAAATTCAGTGGATCTCCCTCAGCTGCTTTTGATATTTGTAGCCATAGCTTTTGGGCATCTCAGTCTTCAGCAAGCCCATCTGTGTGTGGGTGTTGTGACAAAAAGAAATGCTGCTATTTCTGCATTACGGGTGAAAAATAAAAATCATCACACAGGATTTGTGTTCCTGAGGAGGGCAGCTTGGGTTGTGGGGCCTTTGTTCTGTCCCCTGGAAAATTCTCTGTTCCTGTGGCCATAATTCTGCTGTCCAGGCTCCAAAGCAGCTGTTTTCTATCTTAGGTTATCTCTGTTTATGGCACACTGACCTACTGTGTGAAGTCAGCTATATTTTTCACAGGGCCTTAAATCCTAGAGGTGCTGAGGATTCAACTCTTTCTCGGGATTCAAATACCCATAATTCTCCTTCTTTTACTTCCATTTCTAAATAAAATAAACTGAATTCAACAAAGCGTGCTTCAATTTTGTCTGAAGACCACCAGCATTAGGAACAAGTGGGTGTGATGCATAATGACTACAGCAATTCAAATGTCATTTACTAACTGTTGTTTATAGACAAACTTGAGGCTGGAACTTACAGAAACCCTTGCATTTTTTTGCAGAAGCCTTGCAGCTGCATGATTTTGTTCAGTTCTTTTTAAATGTGCAATCCCTAAAATGCTGTTTCTTGGCCACAATGCTGCCCTATTGGGTTAGCTCAGATGCTCTTTAGACTCAGTAGTCTGTTTTAGGTGGTGTGGATATCAGGTGCCATAGAAAGGATGTTAGAGTATGGCAATCATATCCAGGTACTTCTTTCAGTAAACTCCTAATCTGTAGAGATCAGTAATCTAGAAATTTATTGAATTCTAGAAGTAAGAATTTATTAAGACTTTATGCATTGCTTTTTTCTAAGAGGATTTTTTGGTCACTTTTTGACCCAGTATGCATTTATTACCTGCAACAGCTGTGGGAAGGATTTTCCCAGCTTAATTATGTACTACCCAGTGAAATATCTTCCCTGTGCTCAATCTCCTGTCTCAATAGGTTTGTTTGATGGCTGATTACAGCTTTAAATATTTGGGTAACTTTTGTAGTCTAAGGCTTTCTTGTCTGCACTGAACATAAGAGACTCAACACTGTGGCCTGGGGTTGTGAGAAAAAGGAACATACAGAAAGGGACATGCCACTCTAGGATGGCAGTTGGACTGAGCTGTATGTAAAACACTCATTGCAGGCTTTCGTAGCAGTTTGAAAGCGGAGCAGTGATGGATACTCCTGTGTGGACAGGGTTTCAGAAGATCAGTGCATGAGGAAATGCGATTTTTGTGAAAGAATTGCTAGGCTGAATGTGTTTTCTCCATCTCCTTCACACTCAGAAAGATTTGATGCCATCTCCTTTTGCCTTGACCCATGTAAAGGTGTGTGGTTTCACATTCCTTCAAGTGCAAGAGCTGCCAGAGAAACACACTGTTAGATAACATGACATTTCCTAGCAGAGAAGCTCCGGGTACTGGAAGTATGACTGCCCTTTTCATTTGAATTTCTCCTTGCTTGCCCCATGAGCACATACATCCACTGCTGCAAGACTCTCAGCTAACCTCTGTTGCATTTCCTTAGCCAAGGAGTTGGAAATTCCTAGATGTTCAGCAGGCAGAAGACAGTGCTCTCCGCTGTCTGCATGCTGTAAGCCATCCTGGTCCAAAGAAGAGCCTGCCTGAGGGGTTAGGACAGAGCCTGCAGCACAAGCTGAGGTACCCTGGAAAAGGCTGTGCTTCAGCCACCCTGGCCTATCCTCTATAGGGCACAGGCTGAGCTTAGACTTGGGTTTTAGGCTGTTGATTGCAACAGAGCAACTATATTTCTTATTCAGCCTTCTAGGGAGTAAATATTTGGTTCACATCACTTTGCAATTTGAACAGGGAACAGAATGAGGCATGAGGAAAGGTCATTTAGAAATCATTCATATGTAGCATAAATTATAAGTTAATAGGAACAAGAGCAAAGGCCTGAATGTAATTCAGTACAGACACACTTTAAGCTATGCAAGTCAATGCATTTTGCATTGAGGTGCCAGAGCCACGGGGACTCCGGAACTCTCTGTTGCCCTCGCACCCTGCACAGCACCTTCAGGGCAGCAGCTGGGATGGGACAAGGGTGGCTCACCAGGGAAAGCAGTGATTTGCCACCGGGGGTGAGAAGGACACAGTGTCCAGAGGCTTCCCTGGTGCCGGTGGCTGTGCCGGCTGTAGTGCCACCTGCCCAGGCACTTTGTGGTTTCCTACAGCAGAGGGTAGTGTTACCTGTGTCTGGAAACAGAGACTGCCTCAAAATGATGGCTCTATTCAGCCTGCTTATTTCAAGCTGATGTGGAGTTGTTAAATATTTATGGCAGATGTATATATGCATCTTTACTGCTTTACTGAAAATATCTTTTCTGTGAAGGAGATACACAATCCATTAGCTCTTTAACTCTGTACCACAACGGTGATACTTAGCTTGAAAAGCTTCCCAGGCTGCTATTTTCTGAGAGCATTCCTGTATCACCTATAGTAGCTTCCTTTGGTAGCATTTTGTCTTACTGCTTTATTTTGGGTAGAATTTTATTTTTTCAAATATCACACCTTTTACAGAAATACATTTCCTCTGATGACTGCCTCCCACGTGCATGAGATCAAATTAACAGTATAACCTAATTAAAGACAACCATGTAATTACTGTTCCCTGTTGCTCAGCACTCCGGTAGGTGATTCTGGGATCTCCATCCTGGCAGGGAGCTGTGGACAGGAGCCGCCCACCCCACGTGTGCCCCTGGTCCTGCAGCCTCTGGGCAGTGCTGCGCACAGAGAGGCCAGCTGATGCCGCAGTGCCCCGGATGACGTGTTGCTTGATTTGGCAGAGGAGTGTTGGTAGTTGGTTTTTGAGGAAACAGTGATGGCTCCCAGCCAGCTAAAGGCTGAAGTCCTTGAGCCAAGGTCTGTGCCATGTCCCTTGGGCCTCCTGTATGCCTCTAGCATCAGCCATGTCCTTACTGGGCTAATAGGCACCCACAAAAGCCGCTTGCTCACCCCCCTCTGCAGCTGGACAGAGGGGAGAAAATACCTGTGCCAGTGCCTCAACACTCTCACAGCAAAGAATTTCTTTCTAACTTCTAATCCAAACCTACTCTATTCTAGTTTGAAGCCATTTGCCCTTGTCCTGTCACTACAATTCCCGATGTAGAGACCCCCTCTGGCTTCTCTCTAGGCCTGCTTCAGATATTGGAAGGTGTTGTGAGGTCTCCACACAACCTTCTCTTCTCCAGCCTGCACAGCCCCAGCTCTCCCAGCCTGTATCTGTAGGGGAGGTGCTCTAGTCTCTGTTGGAACTTTGTGGCTGCCTCTGGACTTGCTCCAACAGTTCCAAGTCCTTCTTATGTTGGGGGCCCCAGAACTGTGTGCAGTGCTCCAGCTGGGGTCTCAGGAGAGCAGAGTGGAGGGGGAGAATCCCCTCCCTTGACCTGCTGGCCACGTTCCTTTGGATGCAGCCCAGGACTCCCTTGGTTTCTGGGCTGGGAGCACTCAGTGCCAGCTCATGGTGAGCTTTTCATCAACCATCACCACAAGTCCTTCTCCCCGGGCTGCTCTCAGTCACTTCTCTGCCCAACCTGTCCATGTGTTGGGGATTGCCCTGACCCATGTGCAGGACCCTGAATTTTGCTTTGTTGAGCTTCATGAAGTTTGCACAGGCCCTACCTCTCCAGACTGTAAGGGTCCCCCGGGATCCATCCCTCCCCTCCAGTGTGTGACTTCACCACACAGCTTGGTGTTGCTGGCAAAATTGCTGAGAGTGTACACAGTCCTACTGTCCATGTCACCACAAAGATTTTGAATGGTATCCTCCTCAAGACCAACCCCTGAGGAACACCACTTGTCACCAGTCTCCATGTGGACAGTGAGGTGTTGACCAGAACTCTTTGACTGATCAGGTATTTAACATGAAGCCCCTTTGCACCTTACATCTCTCAGTAAAAGTTCTTTGTTTAATGAATAACATTTTTCTCACTACTGCAGCAACAGAACTGTACTGATGGTGCAAAGAGCCCTGAGGTGCTAGAAATGAGATGACTAATGAACAGAAAGACAGCAATGTATGGTCTAGTTTGCTGGGATTTTGGTTTTGTTTTCTGAAGAGTACTTGGAAATATTCATGATCATGCAAATAATACCTGTCTGTACCTATTATGTAATCTTTCATAGCTAAATGTTTATTTTCCTAAAGCAAATACTACAGACAGCCCTGTAGTATTGAAATTTTACCATGGGGAGCAGCTGAGCCTGCTCTGCATAAACCTTGGCTCCTCAGGCAATGAGCTGCTCTGTTGCAGCTGGAGACAGTGGTAGCTCCGGGCCCCTTGGTTAGTGTAGGCATCCAGGGGAGTATTGCAACCACAATCTCTCTGTGTGTTTCTAGAGCATAAAAAATTGTCTGAACAACAAAGTCTGTGTAAGATTGCTGGTGGATAATCTTCCAGGTTCCCTTCCACCAGAGCAGCAGGGAGAAGATTGTCCTACTTGCGCAAGAAAGCAGCAACATGCCTAAATGGATTCAGATTTCTGTAGATTTGTGCCTTTGCTTTGCTCATTGGATGATTTGCTTATTACTTTATGCATTTGTTTTATTTTTCACTCACTTCTGAACAGTTCAGGCATGGTGCAAAAGAGGAATTTGTTGACTGAAAAGTGAGAAAACAGAATTATTGTCTGCAAAGTTTTGAGCAAAGTTGATAATTATTGCCAGGAGAGGTCAAAAAGTTCCTCTGAGAGGCTAAACAACCCAGCTGCCCAGAGGAGGTCCTAGAAAAACATGCTTCTTCCCCAGGATACGCCTGTCTGCTGTCCTAGATGACTTTCATCTGCTTCTTAATTGCACTTGCCTGTGGTCTGGCATGTAGCTGCCAAGCAGGGTATATTTTCTAATTAATTTCTCACTTTGCACTTCATGAATATATAATTTCTTCTATTTGGCTCCCACAGTTATCCTGCATGTTTCTGCCATAATGAAGAGGGATGCCAGGTACCATAGTTGTGCTCCTTTCATCATGAAGGCATAAACAAATGAACTCAAGGATGGGGAGGAGGAGTCATGTGTCACACAGTGAGAAGGCACAGTTGTGCCATCATCTATAGATCATTTCCACACCTTTCTCCAGTCTTGCATTTCTGAAATTCAGGTTTCCTCTTTCTTCATAGGAGGTTCTGCTTGTGGTCCTGTTTGGCCACAGGTACTGATCTGTGTTAGTAATTGGGTTCATTGAAATTCACTAACTTTTTAACTGAACTTCAGAGTAATTCCATCAATTTTTGCTGACTTTTATGTTGGGTCAGCAAGCCCCTTTTTGTCATGCAGAATTCATTAATAACAGTGAAATTTTGTTTTGAAGTTTTGTATTCATTCACACCCATAATAGGAAACAGAAAGTACAAAGTCAATACCAATTAAAACCACTAAAAGTTTCTTTCTGCGTAAGTGTGTATGGTGATGTCCTTTGGCAGACTGTGTCCTGGCAGCAAGGAGAAATGTCCACTCTTGCTGCAGCAACACAGCTGTTTTCGAAAGGGTCACATCAAAGTCCTCTTTGTATAAATTTGATTATTCTTATCCAAGTTTCTGGTTTATGTTCATTTGAACCCAAGGATATGGTCTGAATTTTCCAAAACTCGTGTGTACAAGCATAATCTTTGAATTACAAACAAGACAGTGAAGTGACATACTGCTCCCGTGAGTCTGGGAGAGCTGGACAGAGCGTGAGCTGCAGTGTCTGCTCGCTAAGTTTGAAATATGCTGAGGAAATCGTGACCTGAGATGTTTAGAACTGCTTGAAGGGTTTTGAAGCCACATTCCTTTTTAAATAAATAGTATAAACTCTCTTAACTTTAAGAAACTCAATAGCACATAAACAGTAGTGACAAGAGCAGCAGCATCCTGTGTCCATGTGCATAGCTCCAGATGGAGTAAATGTGGGCTGGCCTTGTCCTGCTGCTGTAATCCTACTGACCTTCAGAGCTTTCTGTGGGGTTTTGTGTTTTCCTGGGACTTTGTAATTGTGTCCCACATTGGTCTGGGGACTGAGTAATTGTTTTTTGTCCCATAGAGTCGTTTTGTCTCATAGTATCTGTTCACTGAACCAAGCCAAAAGCTACACATGCTTTCAGTCCTAATATTCTCACTCTTTCTAACAAGCCTAGCTGCACATCTTTACCTTCCCACTGTAGCTTGTATTTGACTCAGTCTTTCAGTAGGAACGGTCCTTACCTTTTATTTTTGATTTCACCAGTTTATCAGGTTTTTTTATTCAGATGTCAACAAGATTTTCAAGTTGAGCTGCATGCACTGATATTTAATTCATAGAGTTCTGTCAAATAATGTATTATGTCTGATGAGAGTACCAAGGCATCATCTCAGCTCTTGCTTTCTCAGACTGTTGACAGCCGAACCTCCTGCCTGTCCCTGTGCACCTGTGTGCTGGTCTCCTCTGCATCTGCTACTGGTGGACTGCATTGTTTTAATGGTCATTTCCATAGCTTTGGTAGAGTTTTTGAAATGCTGGAAATTATTTGGGGCTTTACTTTTGCTGTATCTTTTGCAATACTTCCTTTTGCATTTCTCTTGCATTTTGACCTGTGAAATCCCTTCTGAATTCTTACAGTTATGATCTTCTGGTTTTCAGTTTCCTCTTAAAATGGTGAGACTAACCTAGTTTCACCTTATTTTCACTGTAGCATTTCATTCAACACAATGATTTTTTTTGAAAGCAAACCCAGCCTGGCCTGTAGACCTGTATTTGACAGTATCTCTTCTCTGAGCACAATTGCTGTCTTGTAAGAAAAGCTGCCAAAGTATAATGGTTTTCTTTTGTCTTGTTAATTTAAGAGCAGCCAAAAATGCTTCAGCAGGCTCTCCTTCCTCCTGCAGGAGTCTTTAATATTCCAATCTTCCAAGAAGGAAATTCCATATTGCAATATTCTTAAGACTTGCAAACCTGAGGCTAATAGCTTGCCCTCTCCTCCTGGTTTACTAGAATGATATTTAGGGGATCAATTATCTTCAGGGCTTCAGGGCAACATTTAAGAAATATCACTGTTTTCTGTGTGTTTCGATTGTGCTTGAGTCCATCTGCTTTCTTGTGGGTAAGAGGGTTCTATTTAAATGTTCCAGGATTTTGAAATTTCACCAGCGATTTTTACTTATCTAGGAGCTTTAATTGTTCTACTTCTCATTTCTTTTTATTCAGAGTTAACTGTTAGGGGTTTTTTTTACCCTCCCTCTGATCTTCACTTTTCAAAGTTTTGTTATGAGGTCCCATCTTTTCTTAACACAGAGTCTGTTCCAATTTCAGACAGTAACAGAGGCGGGAGGTGATGCCTTAGTGCTTGGAAGTGTCTGTGTTCCTGGGGTCTCGTATCCTTTTAACTAGATCTAGTAAATGTAAGCATCTCAGTCCTGCATAATTAGGTTGTCATATGTTGAGACAGATGTGTATGAAGGGAATGTTACAAAAAGAAGTGAACTAAAGGACCCTGATCAGTGCTTCTTGCTTTGCAGAAGGGTGTAACTCCTTTTAAAAGAAGGGAGCTTTTATCTGCCACAAAGCTCAACTTACTTTTGAGGTGAAGCTGGAAGGCTGGAGACCAGAAGTTGTTGTGCAGGACTATAGTCTTCCCAAATTTAGTCAGGTGATAGTTCATTGAGGCTGCAAATGCTGACACTTGCTGTTCACCAGGGAAATACTACTTGCTTCAGAATTCAGCTTAGAACAGAATTCAGCTGTTCTCTGCAAAGGTAAAATGCTTTTCTGGATCTGTGTGTGTGTTTGTGCCTTAGGAAGCTGCTTTCTCCTAGTGCAGACCTGCCTTTCTCAGTCCTGGCAAACCAGTTACTTCTGTCCTGCTCATCCAAGCCCTCTGTAGATGCCAGCCATCATCCTGCTCTGCCCTTCATTAGCACTGCTGGTCTGGGACATTCCTGTTCACACTCCAGGCATCTCTGAAGGCCTCGCTGCCAGTTGCACAGCCTAAAGAAAGTTTGAGCCTCCACCTTTCCCACAGGGAAGAACACGATCCAGGTGATCCTTATGGAGTAACTGCATACTTAACAGTCCAGCAGGGTTTCAGCAGCACACCAGGAGTTGTCTTCTCTACTTTGAATATTACAGCAAGAGCTGAGGTGTCACTGCTCTTCTTAGTGGATGGCTAGCTGGGAGCACAGGGTTCTGAATGATGTCTTTTTGGTTTGGAGATTATAGCCATATCCTGAAAACAGTTAAATACCAGCAATAGTTAGGGTTTATATGTTCTATCATTTGTTGTTCCTGCTTTATCTTCTGCTGTTTCTCAAATATGTTGTGCTATATCCCAAAAATTAGTTATGAAAAAACAATTTGTTAACCATTAAGAGAAGTGGAGGTTACAGCCATGAGCAGTAGGGTAGTGACTGAGGTCGACCCTGCAGCAGCAGTCATACATTTTCCATATGGGATGGTTTGGGAACTATCCCAAGTCTATCTCCTACTCAGTGATGACTCTTGGCAGTCATTATACATAACAAGTATTAAACTAGTCTAAATAGTAACAGTAAGTATGGATGGATGTGAGATTTTTCAGCTTGTTGAAAACTCAAATACATACATACATGAAAACAATGAGCTATAAACATATCTGTTATAATTATGATCTCTTAGTGGATAAGAGATCCATTTGCATGTAAGCAAGCAAAAAAATTGCCAGGCAATAAATATTTAATCCACTCTGGCTGTAACAACACTGAGTTTTTATTGCTGTGTGAGTCAGCAGTTCTCCTTAACAAGTTCAGCCTGCTTTGTTTGCTGCAGGGGGCTGTTGTTGGAGGTACTCTTATTTGACGGAACGGGTTTCAGCATGGAAGCCCCTTTCACAGATGTTTAGAAATCAGCTGGGACAGACTTATGCTTGTGTTCAATGAAGGCCAGATCTAATGTGAGTTAGATTTAATGGATAGGTCAATCTAACTTTGTGGGAAGTTCCATGAAACTCTACAGGCTGATTTTTTTTTTTTTTCTGAGAACTCCTCTTCCTACCCCTGATATGTAAAGAAACCGGGAAGATCATTTACCAGCTTCCTTGTGGCCTCTGCTGAAGGTAAAGCAGTGTATAGAACTATGGCAGAGGGCTGGAAATAAGTAGATGTTTTGAGTTTGAAGATGAAAAGAAAAACATCTGAGAGGAGACTGCCAGTAGAGGCACACTGCAGATCGAATGGCTTTGTTGAACCTAATTCCTCTCTCTTTAATAATTCCTGACTATTCTTGACATCTATTTGCATAAATAGTCCTTTTTTACCCAACATAGATTTGACTTTTCTGCAGGAAATTACAGAACACTGACTTTTTGACAATTCAATCTTCAGCCCTGTTTTACCTTTATTTGCTCTCTGAGTTTAGCTGTTAGTCAACTTTACCAAGAATGTTTTAAATATAAACCTTGGTATGGGCCATTTCATCTGTGAAATGATGCCTTGTTTTTCCTGGGGAATGTACAAGAGACACAGATGCCGGAGTGATTCCTCACTTTGAGTTGTAGTTGGATCTAAAGTCGGATTATTTGTTTGTAATGGTGTCTCGCTGGAATTTCCATGGAAATTACTTCTCTGGAGTTAAGCTCCAGGGAGGTTCTGAAGTTATGGATAAACACTAAGTCCAAGCCAGCTTGGATCTGCATTTTTTTTGTGCTCACTGAGTTGCTTTACCACGGTGGAAGCACATTTCCTGGGACAGAGAAACCGCTGAGCCTGTCAGTGATATTTGTTCATTGTTAATAGCGAAGCTGCTGCCAAACTGCCAGTGGTGTCCAGTCTGTAAGAAACTTGCCAGAAAACGTCCTGTTGGGGAGTGCTTGAATAGCTCACCAAGCCATCTGGTGTGAAAGAACACATAAACACAGGAATTAATTAACCGTAACTAGTCTCTACTGAGCGTGTACAAGATGAGATTTTTTTTTTTTAACTTTATAACTTGGATGAAAACTACCTGGTTGCAAATTTATAATTCCCTTTAACAGAGCACAGAGTTGTGAGGATGCCTCAGCTGAGAAGATTTACAAAGTTCTTAATGCTGTTGATGGTGCAGTCTTCCCTGCCCCAGGCTGCAGTGCAGCCTGAGTGGTTTACTTAGTAATTGCCAAGAAAATCATCTGCATGAAGACAGGTGTCTTCTAGGCTGGTCATTTACACCTCAAATTTCTTTTTTTTTTTTTAATTTTTGAAGGAAGTGTTAAGAATTCTTCTTTACCTGCCCATTGTTAATACATATTAGTAATGCTGGCAGCAATAGAAGCCTTTACTATTGAAATCTGTCATATGCATAACATTCTCTGATTATATTTGATACAGAGACACTGGCTGACTTAATAAGTAAATGTTTCAATGCATAGCAATGTTTGCATGTCTCCTTCCAAGATTTTAGGTTTCATTTCCTTTTCCATCTTACAGGATTTCAACAGCACAACACGTATCTACAGAAACACTACAGCATGTAGTGCAATGCCTTGGTGTAGCCAGGTGTTCTGTGGCAAAAACAGGAAAGATTTTCTCAGAAGAATATCAGAGACACTGAAATAGGCACTAGGGCATGACAGCACTAAGATACAAATATTGTAAACTGCTGTCTCCTTGTGAACGCCGTCTTTCCTCTTAGATGTGTGCCAGGAAGACGAGGTGTTGTAAATCTCAGCAAAGTGCTGGGCAAAATGTGAAGGCAAAATTCCCTTTGTCTTTGAAACCTTCAGTAATTAAAAGTAAAAGGATTTTAACAATCATTTCTTTTTTTCTTTTGTAAAAAAGCTTGCTTAGTTCAGCTTTGACGTTAGAAATACACTCTTGCCTTTGATTAGAGCACAAATGTGGTGTTGCAAACCGGGCTTTGTCACTGACCGGAAAATGTTTGTGGAAGATGCTTTCTTACTGCAATTCACACAAAAGCTGTCATCGAAGAAATAGCCCGGGTTTTCAAGAAGCTTGTTGCTAATAACAACCTAAGATTTGTTGTCTTTCTTACCTAAAGTTGTGTTAAGGTTTTAATTTGTAGCCATATAGCTATGGGGCAGCTCTTCCACCCTGGCCTTGGGTTGTTATGTGCACTGCTGCTACTGCCCGCTTTTAGGGGCTAGGCTCTCTGGACCTGGGGTATAGGGAGTTTCATCATTTATTGTGGAAATGAAGCAAAAAAGGCTGTCAAGCTCAACCCTGAAGAGGTGGGAGCTGGTTTCTGCCCCCCATTACGTGAGATCGTGACTTGAGTTATTGATCAGTTCATGTCTACTACTCTATTTGATTCACAATTTCTAAGAGGTAACAAACTGATTGATTTGAACTTGAGAGTGGGACAGTTAGGAAAGGCTGGATTAATAATAATAATCCTGCTGGATTATTTTGACTGGTTTCACCCCAAACTCGGAGACCTTAAGGGAATTACATTTGAAGTGGGGGTCTAGATACATGAGAGCTCAGCCTGCTTGAACCTGTGCCTTGTTACAGTCTAACTCATCCAAAATGAAAGCATTGATGAACCAGATGACTAAACTATTAGTGGTACATTTTTATTGTATTGAAATGGTCTGTTGGTGACTAATGGCTGGTCTCTGCTTTTATTTTGTCCTCCTGACAGAAATGGGAAATCTTTGTCTTTGGAATGATCTCTGTTTGGAATGATCACTGGGGTATTTCTGTAGTTTGTAGTGATCTTCTCTCTTCCATGAAATGCAGCATAAACTTGCATCGTGGCAAGAGCAAGGTCTATATCTGAGACAATATAGTGTAAAGCATTCTTGACGTGGTAAATGAGGAGCCTGAGAATGGGCTTTTGTCTGTCGTGGAGCATATTTACCTGGTGGGTGTTCTCTGCAGCTTTTATTCTCCCCGAGGTCATGAAATCTTGTCTCTAATGCAGCTAATTAGTCACAAAAGTCTTCTGTTTCCGCTCACTAACACAGACGTCATATTGTAAAGAAGAGAGACAACTATAAGGCTCTGGTGAACAGTGAAGACAATTCTGGAGATGCTTCTAGATTGTATCTTTTCTCCTTCTGTAGTCCAGGGGCTATTGATAGCTCACAGGACTATTTGTATGCAAAAGCATTTATTATACCAGGCATATTTAGCAAACTCAAATTCAAAATCTTCCGAAATTCTTGGTTTGAGATGAATAGTTTGAGTCCTCTGAACAAGCAGCAAAGCAAGATAATTGCTGAAAAACGTTATTTTTATTGCTGAGGGCTCTGCTTGCAACCTGAAATGGAATTTAAGAATTGGACAATTTTACTGCAACAGTTTGCAAAGGGCATTTGTATGGCAGTTAAGGCAGGTGCCCACAGAGGGAGTGCAGTTTCGCTAGCAGAACTATCTGCTCTGCAATCATTTATTTTTGCCTCCTGTATTGGGTCTGACCAAGGTAAAGCTCACAGCCCTTACAGGGCTGTGCTTTGCATTGGTAGCTGGACGGGTGTTGATAACAGACCAGTGTTTTGGCTACTGCCAAGCAGTGCTGTCCCTCTGATTCCTTCCCCCATCAAAGGGGATGGGAGTGGGTGAGATCCTGGGAGGGGACACAAGCAGGCCATCTGACCCAAACCAGCCAAAGGGATATTCCATACCATATGATGTCAGCTCAGATATATAATCTAAGGAAGGGAGGAGGAACCATTACGCGTGCTGAAGCCCTGCTTCCCAGGAAGTGTCCGACCATCGCTGCTGATGGGAAGTAGAGACTGATTTCTCTTTCTCTTTAGCTCTTGCGTGCGCAGATCTCTGCTTGTTTCTTTCTTTTTTTCCACTGTAATAAAACTGCCTTATCTCACCCTGTGGTTTTTTTTTTCCATCCTATTCTCTCCCCTGTCCCAGTGGGAAAGGGAGTGATAGAGCGACTGAGTGGGTACCTGGCACCCAGCCAGGGTCAACCCACAACACCTCCCCAGTGGAACACATCAAAACTGGAGACACCTTGGGATTTTTCAAAGACTAGAGAATGTTGTTAAGGGAAGCAGCTTATGCAAACCTGGGGCATAAGTCTTCTCAGAGCTTTTGAACTAAATCAAAGAATATATTCTTACAAATTACCAGTATAAAGTACTCTGGGAACAGTCCAGTGAAGAGGCTGGAGAGGCACAATAACATAGGCTCCTTATTCTTCTGCAAATGTTTTTAATAAATTGCTCAACCTCTCTTACATATGGGGAAAACAGATATGCCCAAAGTCTTATGTGAAATGTTCTCTTGCCTTATTAATATTTGCTAGGTACTTTAATATAACCTTGAGCTATGGCAATTGTGGTGCACGGAGGGAAAAGCTGTAGTGACTCAGGTGCTGCCATAAATAACTGTAAGTTTCAAGTGCAGATATTCCTTTTTCCATATTGTATAGTATGTAATAACTATGAATAGTTTTGCAGTTATTCTCATAATATTTTTAGAAGTGACATTTTTCTGGGGTGGAAAAAAAAAAAAGATTGATAGAAATAAATCTTAAGGGAATGGTTTTGCACAGAGGAAAGTAAGGTAAGTAGAAAGGTAAGTAGAATTGTCCAGGGTGGCTTTTTTACAACCAGGTTTCTATGCTAAGATTTTATGAGCAGTATAATTCAACCGTACAATTCTCATTTGCTAAAAAAATGTTTAAAAGTGTCTAGTGTCATAGGAGTGGTAGAGGAGAGGGAATTAGAACAGAAGGCAGTAAGATACGAAGGCACGTGCTTATTTATGAGGCATGGTAACAAAACCTGGAAGGTAAATAGCTTTAACTGCATGCTGTAAAAGCAAGGTTGAACATGAAAACAATCAGGAATGATTCGGAATCAGGACATTAGCAAATTCCCAGGACAATCTGAATCTTTTTTGGTTCTGCATATTGGTGCCCTGAATTTCCACACTGACAGTGAGCTAAGCAAAAAAGAGCCATGCCAAAGTAGGAATTGAGGGGATATAGGTTAATCCCCTATCTCATTCCAGGAGGCTACTCTCTAAGTAGACTTTTATTGGGAGAAAATATTATTCCATGTTCAAATGATTGGTTATTCTCTTTCTTTGTGCAGCTTCACAATCTAAACCTTCTTTCCTGGGAATCAAATTTCCCCGGGATTTCTGTTCTGTGCTGCAGCTTTCACTGTGTGGGAGTTAGACCTGTTAGAGCAATTTTATGTATAATCTGCTATTAGCAGTATTTGGGGCTTAAATGACAAATTGGTGATTTTAAATAATAACTTTTAAATCTGGGTGGAACTACAGAAATCACAGTGAAATGGCTTGACTCTTTGTATTGGCTCTTACATTCTTTGTATTTAGGTCTGTAAAGCAGATGTACTGAACTCAAGGGGGTCTTAAACATATTCAGTGGTTTACAGGCTTTCTGCATGTCTGTACGTGCACCTTTATGCACAAAGTCTTGCACATGAGATGCCGCTGGTGCAAAAATTCACACCAATTCAGGCTGTTATGGTGAGTGTGTAGCCTTCCAGTGAAACTTTAACTTACAGTTGGGCAAAAAAAGGCATGTTTTCATCATCAAAAGGTCATCCTACACATAAGGGAACAGCTCCTCTTTTTGCAGGTCCTCTTATGATCAATTCAGTTTTGAAAACTACCCTCTATATTCGATATTTTCACTGATGTTTCAGACCAAGAAGCCAATGAGTTATGTTTTTGTACTTGCTATCAGGTACAGAATATTTAACTTTTTTTAATATAAGGACACTTCAGGATAATCCTATCTACCTGACTGGATACTCATGCATGTAAAAAGAGTTACTTTTGTGTTTGAATCCTCATTTTGGTATCTTAATATCAGATTTAGTATTGCATTTGAAAACAGATTTAAGTGATTATACTCAAAATGCATTCTTATATATCTGGAAGTCTGCTCGTGAGATATCTAAGTGAGCAGGTAATATTTAAATTGTTGCTGACATCTGAGCTCCTCTGAATGCTTATTCCCTGAGAAAGAAAGATGGGCAGTTACTGTGTGATTTCATGAGAAAATTTCTCTTCCAATCGAGTCAGTCTCAGTGCCAACATGGAGTCAGGATCTGGTGCAGGATTGCCACAGGGAAAAGGAATGGGAAGGGGGTGATGAGAGATCAAGTTTTAATTATGCGAGTTAATCTTGGACAAAATACCATTTCATAACCCCCATATGCATAAGCAGACATCAGGGGTTTTTTCTCTGACTTCTGCACATTTATTCCCTTCTGGTTTTGGGGTGCTCTTCCCTGTTTCCAACTAATTATCACATCAGTGTGCTTTGGGATTAGAGTCATTGTTCCTTATTTCTTGTCCTTCCATGTGAACTTGCTCACAGTGGGCGCTTGTGGTCTTCAGCAGTGACTGGAAACACAGGGGTGTGAGCTGCTGCCACTGGCATTAATGACCATGGGGATCCAGCCCTTTCAGAAACAGCCACATTTATAGAAAGCTGAAAATAACCCCAAAGTGACTGAGATGTATTTGAATGGAACAGTGATGTTTTCCTTAAAGATGCAATGGCAAGTCATTTAACTTTGCCCAGCGGTTAGGCTACTGGGCTGGCAGTCCCCATGCAAGTTTTGAAGGGGGGTTATAGCACCAAACCTGAAGTTACTGCTGCCATGAAGCTTCTACTGTACTTCATTAAATTTTAAGCTACTTTTGCCATCAGTGTGCAGCCCCTTAGGCAGTGGGTCTGGCTCTCCCAGATCTTTCCTGCTCCTCTTTAAATTCTGCCAGTTTGACTTTTGCTTGGAATCATCATCGATTTTCTTGGCAGGAACTGGAATGTTAAAAAGGCTTACTTATAAATCTAAGAATTTTGTGCAAAAGTCTCCCAGGATTTGGTTTATAGCTTTGGATATTGGTTCTGTGTAAAGCTGCACAAACTTGAGTGTATAGATGAGTTTGTAGGATGAGAAACTGTAGACTCAGCACAGAGCAATGTCTACTGCTTTCCCTCTGGCATTAGTGGTGCAGTCAGACCCTACAAGGCTGAAAGTCAAAGCCACAGGAAAAATGAAAGCAAACTGCAAATTAGTATTCATTAATGACTGTTATTCTAGTGCACATACAATATCCAAACGCCTGTGCATATATTTAAAAGAGTGCCTCTGTCTCTTAGGAGAAGAATTAAATTCACTTGTTCTTGACTTTAATCACTTCTGCAAAATTAAATTTGGGGTGGTGGCTTTGCAAGAGGAACATTACCTTGGATTTGTATAGAACCTATGGGAAATAATTATATCAACGTGTGTAAGGTCTTTTTCTCTCCTAACAGGAGGAGAATTCTCTGAAATTTAGAGTGGTGGGATTTTACACTGTTCACCTAAAAAAGAAATAGTTAATTAAGTGAGAGAGAGAGACAGAGAGAGAGAGAGATGATGTCTACAAGGCATGTTTTCCAACAAAACTGACATAAATACGGGTCAAAATTACTATTCCTTGGGTGAAAATCCTTTGGTGTCAGTGGATTCAGGAGAGCAATGGTAAGATCAAGACATGGCCAAATTTTCAAGTAGTGTCAATGTAGGAATTGAGTAGTAGCACTCAATTTAAGTACAATGGTCTTAGTTCAGATAGGGATCCTTTTTAATGTGATAGGCTTTGTAAGATCCCCTTGTTTTTAAAGCTAGTTGCATTATAAAATATTTATTCCTGATGTCTCTTTACTTGCCTAGAGATATATAATTTTCGCTTTAGTGTGTTGATTTTCTGGAGCTAGAAAAATGTAATTTATGTGCATGAACTGCATTTGTGTGCCTGATTGCATGGAATGACATCTGTTTGCCCAGTTTTTATGTGCAAGTTACTTTAGGGGATGTAGACTGTAAACCCAAATTATGAAAATGGACTGATTGAAATTGAAAATTATCTCAAAGGAAGAACAGGTATATACCAGTTTGTCTCATTTAATCTTTTGAGACAATTGAGGGAGTTTGCTATGTGGCATTTGCTTGTGCTCTGGAACCAGGCTCTTTCCCCTCAAACCTTTGACAGGCTTTACAGGTTGTGCTGAGTCTGTCCAGCCCCTCTTTTGAGAGATCTGCTTTAGGATGGGCCAGGGGGCTGGATCTCTCTCACTCCTGAAAGTCCCTGGGATTCTAGAAATGTTTAAAAACTGTTTATAGAGGCTTGCAGAGGGTCTTTTGAAGTGTGTGGTAGGAGGTGGACTTTTATCCTGGGATCTCATAAGAATACAAGTTGTGGGACTTGCTTTGAACCACAAAGGTTCATAAGGAGGATCAAAGCTATCAAGCAGAAATGTGTCCTTCAAGACAAAGGGCAGTTTCTGAGGTGCAGTACAGGAGAATTTCATTACTGTTCTCATAATAGGAAAAAAAAAAACCTTTACATGTGTTTCCTTCCATACAAATACTAAGAAATTACTTTCAAGCTGATTCTTTGGCCAATACCAAGGCCCTGGCTCATGAATCTGCTGGCTCATGCAGCAGGTGTGTGTCCAGGGACTGGATTCCTCTTGCTGTGGAGCATATTGTTAGCCATGATCAAGTCTTAAATGCGAATAATAACGCCCTGCTGTAATTTCAATCTCATCCAATCTTGTGAGTCTTTCATAATGACTCCTTTGGTCTTAATCCAGTTGGGAAGGTTGCTTTTGTGCACAGTGTAGCATCACGTGGCAGAAAAAAACATGTAGTTCTTCAGTGCTATTTCTTCTTTCCTCTGAGGACACAGAGAGCTTTGTCTGAAAACATAGTGTCTTTTTTTATGGTAGCTTATCATGATTTATTATTTTTGCTTTATTTTTCAGAAAATATAGGGACTATGATGCTTTCAGTTCTTTACATAATTTTTGTGAAGAAATTGTAAATATGATTTAATTTTTTTGGGAATCCATGTATTCAAATGAGGCATCAATAAGGTAAAAGGATGGTTAAGGAACTGAGATTCATTTGTTGTACATCATTACAGCAAAAGCTTTGTTGTTGCTCCTTGCAGATGAAGTCACTGAACCATGATTATAACCCAGAAAATGAAAGGAAACAAAAATAAAAAGACAATAAAACAAATTTTTAGATGTCTTGAGGGACACAATTATTATTGACTGACTATGTTTTATATCATAAATGTTCCAAAAGTCTGACAATTTAAATTATAAATCCGTGAAGACAAAACTCTTACAGGTATCAACATTTTTATTTCACTGCTGCTGTTATATTCTCTCTGAAGCTCCAAATTAGCAAGAAAAAAACCCAAAATTGTCTTTTGATGGTGTTTCTAAAAGATAGTGTAAAACTGGTTAAATACCAGCTCTTAAAAACAAAAGTAATCTGGACATCTAAATTCTTTTTACTGTAACATTACTGGTGTTTAATACAGTAACTGACATGGTCATACTCTATACCAATGGAAATAGTGAGGGATGTGGTCCTGAGTTGCTACTGTTTTCTTTGAACTTCTAGTGTTCTAAATATTTCTTTTCCTATTAAAATTTAAAATACAAGGAAATATGGACACAGTAGCTGCAGGGAGAAAAGCGTGAATATTTAACTGGAATACAGAGAATCAATCTTTATGTCTTTTTTTCATTCAGAAAATCCCAGCAACCTAAGAGGTCTTAGTTGTCTTTCTGTATTTTCATTTTTCTCCCCAAATGTTCTTTCTGGCTGTGGCGTTTGTCACAGCTCTTTCAGACTTGAAGGGCTGATTTCTCTCTGTGGATATGTAAGCAGTGGCATTTGTAAGCAGTAACGTCCTCTCATGTCTCTGCTTGTTGAGGATTGTGTGCTGTTCTCTTCTGTAGCTGTGGTGAGTAATTTTTGAAGCTTCTATTCAAACCCATGAACCTCACAAAGTGAAGTTACACCACTTTGCATCAGTGCCATTGCTGGTTTAAGTTTATCTGATTCTCAGAGATCTAGCCCACTGCGTATTCCTGAAAAAAATAAATAAAAGAAAGAGAGACATGCAAATATCAGAGAGCAGCCAGCCTCGCCTGCTTACGGCTGGGTGACTGGCGAAAGCTGGCCCCTGGCCGGGGTACGCACAGCCCGCCGCGGGGACCAGCGGGGCTGTGGGACCCGGCGGGGCTGTGGGACCGGGCGGGGCTGTGGGACCGGGCGGGGCTGTGGGACCAGCGGGGCTGTGGGACCGGGCCGGGCTGTGGGACCGGGCGGGGCTGTGGGACCCGGCGGGGCTGTGGGACCCGGCGCGGCTGTGGGACCGGGCGGGGCTGTGGGACCCGGCGGGGCTGTGGGACCGGGCGGGGCTGCCGCGGCTGTGGGACCGGGCGGGGCTGTGGGACCCGGCGGGGCTGTGGGACCGGGCGGGGCTGCCGCGGCTGTGGGACCGGGCGGGGCTGTGGGACCCGGCGGGGCTGTGGGACCGGGCGGGGCTGCCGCGGCTGTGGGACCGGGCGGGGCTGTGGGACCCGGCGGGGCTGTGGGACCGGGCGGGGCTGCCGCGGCTGTGGGACCGGGCGGGGCTGTGGGACCCGGCGGGGCTGTGGGACCGGGCGGGGCTGCCGCGGCTGTGGGACCGGGCGGGGCTGTGGGACCCGGCGGGGCTGTGGGACCCGGCGGGGCTGCCGCGGCTGTGGGACCGGGCGGGGCTGTGGGACCCGGCGGGGCTGCCGCGGCTGCCCCCTGCGGCTCCTGAGCACGTGAAAGCTGTCAGCAATCTCCCCGCAGTTTTACTCCGTATGGCGTCAAGGAAAGGCTGCAATAGCCATGTGTTTCTTCACTGTTCTGCATTGCTCCTCACACCAGCAAGTGGGTGGGGGTGGATGTGCAAAGGTTGGTGTGAGAGGTGGTGATAATGACTTCTTGCAAGGAAATGGAGCTTGAGGGCAAGCTGTAGGGAATTAACAGCAGGTTTTCTCCCCAGCTGCTAAAAGTTTGAGTCACTTTGTTTCGCTGAATGTCAAGACCTCTATGCAAAAGGGCCAGAGGGTCAGAAAGACCTTAAATGAGCGTGCCTGCAAGTGCATGAGCAACGGCAGTACAAGGGTCTGGAACCCCGGCTGTAGCCAGTGGTAGCTGAGTCCTTTATATATGCCAGAAATCTACACAGCAGAGATTAATGAAAAAGGTACGCTTTCTAGTCTGCCTTAAAGGTGTTGGATCCTGCATGTCTTGCTGCAGTGCGCTAGGGACTTGGCAAAGAATCTGCCCTGGTCAGTAAGTGCAGGGAGGAGGCCTGGGAAAATGAAATTGAATTGCAGGTATGGCAGTGTTACTGGTATTATGTCATGTGACCAAACTGTTTTTCAGTCTATTTGTGCAAGTTATGTAAAGTTTAGTAAAACTGTTAATGTTGTGTGAGCATTCACGTATAAATATTTACAGAGTTCTCTGTCAGTTCTGTAAATCAAGTGAAGAAAAAAATGTTTTTTAAGAGATGGCTGTGTTTCAGCAACAGATTATCTGTTTATGTGTTTTAGTATGAATTTATTATAATTAATAATTAAGCTCATACTCCAGACAAAAGATCTGGTCATAGTGGATCAGATTTCTCTGAAGAAAAATTCTAATATATTTACTTGCATCACAAAGCATATCAAGTATTTTTTTTTCTAGTTATTTCACATTTCATTGCCAGAAACAAATAGCAGAACGGCTTGTGTTGACTCAAGAGTTGCAGAGATGCTCAAACCTTTGAATGAACATTTTGGTATGTTCTTGAAATTATTTTCCTGACTTTGTAAGGTCACTTTGGCTATTCAGAGGATTATATAAATCTGAACTTCCATTATTCCAATCCTTTGTTCACAGCTCCACCAGAACTTTGGAACAGTTTCTCAGAAGTAACTTGTATGAGAGCCATAGTAATTGAGGTCAGAGGAGCCATATGTTTGATGAACAGTGTGCTAGGAGCTGTGTTAAGTGGTCAGCATCCATCTGGAGATAAGGTTTTATCACTTAATAATTAACTGTGCACTTGCCTCTGATGGTCACTGTTTTGGAGAAGAGGCTCCTGCCTTCTGAATGGACTTCAGCAGTTTTTCCTTCTAAAGAAGGTTTTGAAGAGCTTGTTTTATGTTTCATGAAGCTTTTTTCCCTACTCTTTGGCAGCTGTCTAGTTTGGGGGCAGGGAGAGGTTTTGATTAAAAACTCGGTGAACGCACATTGGAGAAGGAGTTCTGGCTTCCTGGGACCCAGTGCAGCTGAGAGAGGATAAACTACCATATTCTTTATCATCATATTGTTCTTCTATAAGGGAAGCAGGTTGATGGTTTGTAGGTAAGGCAAGATTCATGCGTTCCTTTGCATGCAGCCAGGCCAGTCTGGGGACATGAGAAGGCACATGCCTGCCTTTGTGGTGGGGTTATCTACATGTGTGCTCTCAACGTAGCCTATTCGAAGCCTTCTGTAACTAAAGCTGATTTTTTTCCTTTTAGCTTGTCTGTCTCGTGCCAAACATCAGACTTAGATTTATCTGCCTTACCATTCTTCATGTAATATGACTTGGTCTCTCAAACAAAATATATTGCTCATCTGTGCTGGCTGTAGTGGAGGTGTGGGCATATGTGTGTGCATGTGAAGTCAGACAAAATTTATAAATTTTTTCTGCTTCATTGTTGCTGTGAGAATTGCAAGGGGAGAAACAAGAGAAAATATGTTGCACTGCAGTATGTGTACATATGTACTGTAATGCTGGAAATTTTTCATTTGGCAGTAATCATGGGCTTATTTAACTAGTCTTGATGCCAAAAGATTTTTGCTTTTTATATATTTTTCATATATGCGTAGCTCTGTAGGCTATTATTGTATAATTTCTTAGTTATCTCCAGTACTTTTGCTACCCTGTTAGACAAACACATGCCTGGAATCCTATTCTAATTTTCCTTCTTCAGTGAACCAAGGCCATTTCAGTTCCCCATCTATTCAGACATAGACAATGTGGGCCAATAAGCAAGGGGGAGGCTTCAGTAGGGGGCCAAACCAAGAAGGGGAATTACTTCCTTAACTGTACTTTTATTTGGGGATTCTTGTCAATTATGCTAATTTGCTAAACTTACAAATTGTCAAAGACCTGTATCACGTATGCATTCTGCCATAAGTGCACCTGGAGGACCTTCAGTAAATGGTAACTGCTTTTTATCATTTTAATCTTGTTTGGCTTGTGATTTTAGGGCTGATAAGGCATCAGTCTGATGAAAAATGTATAGTTGTTTATTGTACAGCTTTGTGTACAAGCATGCTTTGTATCCTGGTAGCCTGCTCTTCACTGCCAGTTTTCCTCTTAGTCTTCGTTCCAGATTTTCTGAAGTTTTCTCAGTAATGTTTCTCATGTTTCTCAGTAAAGTTTCTCAGATGCCAGACTTCCAGCTTATGTAATGTTCTTCACGTTCCAACTTTAATTTCTGCTAACTTGTTTTATACTTGGTAAAAAGGTAATGTGCCTGTTTTGTCTGTAAGGAAATCTTGATCTCAGAAAATTCTGATCTTGAAAATTACCTTCTGAATGAAGGAGCTGGGCAGCTGTTGAAGTGAAATTGAGGTGAATGAGATGACATGCCATAGAACAGTTGCTTCTTTTAACACTCAGAATGAGTAAATAATGTGAGCTTGGGGACAGATATATCTTTCTTAGAGTGACAGAATAAATTGTGCTACACATTTCCAAAAGGTAATTTTTACTTCTGTTATTTATTCCTGTAGTAACAGTGACAGGTGAAAAGCAAAAGCAAATCCCTTCTTTCTTTCCCAATCCAGTTTACCTTTTACAAGCAATAGTTCATGAAGTTCTAGTAATTAAGGGTCTTCGAGGGGTGTCATCTTTGCCCTTTCATTTCTGAAATAAATCATACTTTATGCAGGAGAGGAAGATTAAGGCTGTCATAGTTTGTGTTGATAGTTGTGGTTGAGGCACCTGGTAAGAGACTCTGCAGCTGTACCCGTCAGAGAGGGCTGTTCACTACAGGTACACCAGGATCTGATTCAGGAATGTGATGGGGAAGGATCCAGCATCTGGTGTAAGGCTTCCTGTCAGCTTCACTTGTCAAAAAATTGCTAGAGGGAACGTGCAGAAAGCAATTGGGTAAAGGTTACCAATTTGTTTATTTCATAGCACAGCTAAGTTAAACAACTGTCCAGCTGTTCAGTATGAATGATTCACTTCATCTTCTTGGCCGTGGCACTGCTTCAGAGGAATTTAAATTTTTTCAATTTAGGAATATTTTTATCCTTTATGAAAAATCCAGGTTATCTTTGGGTTGTTCTATCAGTGTCCTCTGAGGTATTTCACATCTTGCTGTGTGGGGAAACCTCAGATGAGGGGTAAGGCATTGCCCACCAGAAATTTCTCCATCGCTTCTCTGTACAAACATCACCAGCCAGTTATCTGGTGGCAGCAACACCACTATTTCCTGGGGCACCTGCAAGGGTCAAGGATCATCTGAAACTTGAAGTCCCAGACCCCAGGCAACTGTGCTCAGTGCTGGCCTTTAAAAGACAGTCTGTGGAGCTTCTCACAGAGTGCACATTAAACCATACTGCCTTTCCTAAGAGCAATACAGGTTAGAATATTTGTGTTTGAAATATGGATTCTGCTGCCTCTAGTATGATGATACCTCTTAGAATTTTTAGAAGCTGTCAGTGTGGGATGCCTATAGGACTTTTAATAGTTTTCACCATATACAGGATGGTATTTTAATCTCTGTGACTTGTCTGGGGACAGACAATTATTGCCTGTGAACTACCTTAACTTTCCTAGCAGAATTGCATTTGATACCCTTCACTGCTAAGTGAAATTCTTCGGCTCACCTGAAAGGAGCAGTTTAAACCAGCCAAGTTTATTTTTGAAATCAACTCAATTCTTGATGTGAGAGTATCAAATACTTCTAGTAAGATTGAAGTTTCTTTTGTGCTCTTATTAACCCAGGTTTCATACTGCTGTAACTATTGATTTCCAGCACTATCTGACTAAGCTGGAGGGGTGGGGGAGCAAGCCAACAAAGAAGAGAAAAAAAATCAGCCTGAAAGTCAAATTGATGTGAGGATCATAACAAACACATGAATGTGAAATGTATATAATCAATGGCACATCAGGCTGTGTGCTTGATTTGCTGAATAGTCTCTGCACACATCTGCTTGTGTTACTTTTTCTTTTCATTAGCCACTTCTGGGCACTGGGCAGGAGGGGGATTTTACCCCTTGGATGGTCTTTGAGGCAGAAATGATTAAGATCTCTGTTTCTGATCTCTGGAGCCCTTCAAACTAAGAATGCAACTCTCTCACTTTTTCATGCAGCTTAAAAGCAGGCAAGCTCAAAACTGCAGGCTTTATATTCCTAGGCATTGTCATGTCTAGGAAGACGCTTTCACTGTCAAAAATGGGTAGAGAGGACCCGAGTATTTTGAGCAACAAGAGAATAGCTTATCAATGTGCACACACACTGGAACTGCATAAGACCAGGAGCTAATTGTGTCTGGGGGTCTTACCATAGCAAAGAGCCAATGAGATGAGATATGACTGTTTCCACTGGTGAAGGGAAGCAATAAAACCATGCTCCCTGCCAGCACGATGCAATGAAAATCCCTGCTGGCACCAAATCTGGAGATCAGTATGACTCTGAGCTGCTTAGATACACTAAGCAATTCACAAAGTCTAATTTCAGCCTGGTGAGGCTCATCTCTCCAGGGGCCTCTGTAAAGAGAGCAGGGGATAAGCAGCCCCTGTGGAGAGGGACTGAGAGCAGGACCCCAATTAACTGGTATGAATCATACTCCAGAGCCAGGCTCTGATGGTTGGTTGTGAAGAGGAATCTGGTGAGAGCCTCCTTGTTAGGCTAAAGATAACCTATGTGAATACCCTTCTGTCTCTTAGGAAAAATCCACTGTATTAGTATCTGTTCCATATGTAAAATAGGGCTATTCAAACTCGTTAGGCATGCTGTTATATTATCTTCAGGGCAGCCAGTTCACAGAGGGATAATTATCTGCCTCTCATGTCTGCTTCTGTAGACTGACCTTCAGCTGAGTGATAGCGATGTGTGCCATGGGGTGCAGATCCTCCTCAGGTTGCGCAGAATGGGATTTTTTTCTCTTCTAGGAAAAAAGAAAATTTTATGCAGTACACTGGTATCAGTCCCTTTTTTTTTAAAACCATGTCAAGTGCTCTGAAGTAGAAAAGCAGAATTAATAGTATTTGTGCAATGCTATTCCCCTCCCCTGTAAAGTCTGCATTGTGACACAGCCTTCAGTTACATGAGTGCACCGTATTTTTCCCAGAGGGTGCCATTCCGTGAATGGCAGCTTGAACTTGTTCAGTATTTCTTTGTGCTTGTCTTTAATGCCTGTGTCCCCAGAGTCGATTTCTGCACATCCTCTGCTCTTAGCTGTGTGCCACTGTAGCATCCCCAGTTTCCCTGTGTGTGCTCACACTCAGGAGAATTCAGTCAGAAAAATAGTAGGTGATGTCATAAATCTGTGAGTATGTTCTATCATCTGTAACACTGCATATATATTTGAGCAGAAAAAGAGTTCAGCTGGCAGTACCTTAATATAATTTAAAAATCCACTGTATAGTTAAATGTTGACTGAAAATGTTACAAAGTGTAGTATTGAGTATGCAATTTGAATTTTGGGCATGCTTAACTTGGTCAGCTGCCTCTCTGGCCTTTTATTGCTCACCCATGGGAAATACAAGTTCTGTTTGTCCTATGAAAAGTCAACTCCCACTTGCCTTAGCTAAGGGCAAACTCCTTTCTGTGTTTCCTAATGAAGAGGAGACGCAGCCAGCCATCAAACAGCACTTTCTTCTAGCTCACTCCACTGGCTGTAATGTCAGTAAATTCCTAGAGCTGTTTTGATTGCCAAATTCCAGACAAGAATACAGCTTGGTCATTTCACATTCTAATGTCACTGGCAGGATTAGAAGCCTGAAGGGGTTTGACAGCATGTAAAATATGACCTTTTGTATAGGAAAGTGAATGTTTACAGATTGGTTTTGTGTTGTTGTGTTTGGGTCTTTTAAACTTGTACTCCCTTCACTCCCAGTAGCTAAAAAAGAGGAAAGTTGAAGTAACGGTCGCATCACTTGCAGCTCCTGTATATGATGCCTTTTACTCCTACATGTGTGAACTGCTGCCCTGAATTCAAATTCCTCTTGTCTCCCCTGGAGGTGTTAACAAAGACCCCTACTTCTCTGCTTCCATGCATGTCCTATCCATCTGCCTCTTTTTTAGAAGTCCTCAAAATAGGGAAGAATTTTGCCAACTTCCTATGTTGCAAATACCCAGTGCATGGAGGACATGCACTCTTTGGTGGTTTGCAGTCACTGTGTCAGTTTGTACGTGTCCCCTCGAGGAGCTCAGCTAGACTTGTGGCATGGCAGTTGCCCTTCTGCCTTGTCATGGCCCTTGCCCTTGGTGTCAGTCCTGTTGTTAACCCCAGTGTCTGTGTTTGTTTCTAAATGCTAACAACCCTATGCTGCCATGATTAACTTGTCAGGAAGACAGGACTTTCCCCTTTACTTTTAGCAGAGGGTTAATTGAGTGTCGTGATAAACCTTCTTTGGAGGGAGAGGAAGGGCAGTGCACTTCACTTGCCCAGCCTGCTTTCGACACTCCAAAGGCAGGGAGAGGCATCCTGCATGGAGTTTCCTGAGGATGTGCCTCCACAGAACCCAGCAGCTCTTGGCATAGCACGCTCTGCTCTCCAGCTTTGCCTTCACAGCAGTATCAGGATTATTTCACCACAACATCTGCAACAATGAAGAGAATAGCAGGCAGTAAGAATTTTGACACCCTCCATTTTTTTTCTCATGGTATTTTTTAGCCCTAATCCCAAGATGAAAACTAAATGGGCAATTTCATGATGATTTGTGGAGTTGAAAGTTGCACTTTCATAGTCTCTGACCTGGGGGATATTTCTAGGGTATCGAAGGCAGAGCAGTCTCAGTACTCGCTGTCTGCAATACCCCACAGTAATGTAGAAATTAATCTCTTGTATTTATTGTCTCCAAGTGGAAGCCTCATCACTTGGGGTGACTGTTAGCCTTCCCTCATGGGGAGGAGGGACAGAAGGCAGAGTCTTCAGAAACTTTCAGCAGGAATCACTTGCACTGGCTGGAAATATAAAATAGAGTGACAAAATGGAGATGAGGTACCAGACTTCTGAGAGCACAGTTGCTCTCTTGGAGGAGGGCCTCAAATCAGCTGAATTTCTTGTCATTTAAGACAGAAAGAACTATAGCCTAGAACATAATGCTGCATGGGATGGATGAATCATAGTGTCTCCGCTTCATATGGACCCAAGCACCTCTTGCTGTCTGTGGATATTTTAGATCAGTAGGATGCATACTTGGAGCCAACCAGCTGCAGCAGATCTTGTGTCTGTCCAAACTCTCTTTGGATCATGCTAACTGTGGAAAGAGGCAGGCAAGCATGGTTTTTGCAAGCCAAGGATGGTGCCATGCAGAGCTGATGGTGTCTGTTCCAGCATGTCAGACAGGAGAGGACAGTGCGGTGCATTAACTAAGTCCGGGTGGCTTTGTGTGCATGGACTCACGGTGACTTCTGAGGTCTGCTGGGTATGAGTGGCCGCTTGGCTCAGGGCGTCACCACTGGTGGTGAAGAGGTGACAAGCGAGTGCCTCCACAGAGACTGTGCCAGAGCCTCAGGCAGGGAACCAGGGAATAGCATCTCTCCTGCCAGCATGGCGCATGCTGCAACCCGTGGCATGTAAACAAGAAAGATGCTGCCCTTGGCAGGACCTGTGGAAGAAGTGTGTGGAGCTTGGCTCAGCTCTCCCTTGTGGAGGCTGGAAAGCTGCCTGGCCGTGCCTGGGGGTCCTGGATGGGCAAGAGAAAGAAAGACTTAGAAAGGTCCTGAAATGGCAGCAGGTGAGTCCCTCACCATCTCCTGCTGCACAGCCTCAGCCTCTACTGCTTCTGGGAGGAATTTCCTTAGCAAGGCTTGTATTCAGTAACCACAGAGACTATTAAATCTATGACTATACCTTTTAAAAAAAAGTTATTAAAAAGGTTTTCCTCATAGAATCTGTTTTCAATTCAAATGCAAGAGATAAAAAAAAAATTCCAGAAATGCTTTCACATCAGAAACTTGAGTGAAAAACCTTGTTTCTCTGTAAAGTAGTGACTAACTGGTTGAAAACAATTGCTGCTTTTTTAAAATTACCTGTGTTGGTAGACTTTGATCATAACACTGAACTATGTGGATTTCACTTACGAAAAAAGGAAAAATTGAAATCAGTTTGGGTTTTCTTCCTTAAAATTAAGACTGTGACCGTGCATTACTGTACACAAAGAAAAATAAACATCATCTTAACAACTTTTCAAGAGATGGGAAAATATTACTGGTCATCAGGAAAACAAGAGAGGTTTTTCCTTTATATATTGAATGTCCTTTTTAGATGCCACAGTAGTAATTAAGGGTCATCTGAATCCTGTAACATGGTTAATCAAGAAGCCCACTTTCATGTATAATCTTTACAAAAAGTGTTACTTATAGTATAGTCTTACACATTTGGATTATGGAGATGTAATAAAAAGTTTATTTTGCCTCCAGAGAAAAAGCATCTCCAGGTTGGAAGACTGTTGTCCTCACCTGGCCAATGTTGAGCCGTGCACATGTGAGAGAAGAAGGTGCTGCTGGGCTGGCAGCATGATGGCAACAGTGTTGTTTTGCAGGTGCTTGAGCTTGAAGCACATTACATACTTGAGCCTTATGGTTTGACTACGTGCCTGAGTAGTGAAATGTGAAGCTTGCCCAAAAGGCACTGCTCGAGCTGTCTCTATGCAAGTACTACACTTCAAAGAAAAGTCTTCTTATATCCAGTCATTTCCCATAAACTTTTCAGAGCTGCAAGGCAATAGATTTTCTTGTATTAATCCAAATAGAATTCTTAAATAAGACAACGTAATCAAGTAGAAATAAATTTAATGGCTTGTGGTTAATATTTTTGTTAGAGTCCTTACAAATCAGGCAGAAATGGTAGGAAAAAAAATAGATTAAGCATATGTCAGTAGTAAATAATAGAAGCCTGGATTACATCCAAGTCAGGTCATAACTGATTAATGTGAGCAGCTGGCTATATGTCTTCGCTGAATTCTGATGGTTTTAAGACTTTGCTAATACCAGTGTAGGTTGCATACTGATGTATTTCAAAACCTAAGTCAAGCTTCTGTGGAAACTGCTGCAAAAGTATTTGTTAGCATATTTTAACAGCCTGGATACTACTTATCTTTAGATATTGTTTGATGTTTGCTATTCAGTACTTCTAGCACTTTCCTAAAGTGCAAGCTCTGAGTGAAAGGAGAACACATTAGAGCAAGATGTGCTTTTTTAAGCGCTGGAAATAAGCAGAGAATTGCAAAATAACATTTATTAAATGCTTGTTGCACAATAGGGCAATGCAGAACTTGAAGGAGTTCAGAGTTAGTAAGGGTTTCTGTACGTGGCAAAAGTAAGTTTCCTTTTGCAGTGTCTTTGAGCTTGGAGCCTCACAATACTGCTGCTTTGGTGTTTTGAGACCATGTTTTGAGAATTCCCATATTTTGGAAATTTTCTTTTAAACAATTTAGGTTGTTTGTGAAATATGGATAATCATAAGGAACCGCTATTAGTCTCTTAACACTTGTGGTCGTGATGCACATTGGAAATCAACTGCAGCATCATGAGAATAGGTGCAGCCCACTCTTAAACAAGAGCTTGTGAGCTGACAGGCTCCCTGGGGCCACACTGCTGCTGGCCATCACCTCTGTGCTGTGCTCTGCCATCAGAGCAGCTCAGGTAAGCGATCTGTGGCTGTGTGTTTCTAGCAGAAATGGTGCTTGGTGCAAGGTGTGCAAATGCAGCTGAATTGTCAGACCTCAGTTTGATGCTTTTGAGCTGGGCTATGCCTGAGCTGGCTTTACTCCCTGCGTGTATCCCTCTTTTGCCTCGTGTACTCAGAGCCTGCGTGTCGCACACCACGAGGGTCAGCTCCATCATTAAGCATCACAACCTGAGACATGCAAAACAACCGGGATGCAAGTGAGCCCTGAAGAAATTAAATGGGGTGCTCAGGGTCAAACAGTGATTTTTCTAGACAATGACAAAAGGCTCCAGATACTGGGTTTATGTACAAGTAATGAACGGGGAGGTTACTTGCTCTGGACTTTCCATCACCAAATTCTGTTCAGTAGCCCCTGCACTGGCTGCCATGCCCACTGCTTGAACCAGAGGAACAGTTTTCCCAGATCCACCCTGAGTCTCCATGTAGTGGTCTGTCTAACAATATTTGTCTCCCTCTTATTTCTTTATTTTAAATGATAATTAGTCTAGTATAGCTGATTAAGGGATTGCTGTTGAAGTAGTTTAGCTGGATTGCACTGCATTTTTAAAAAATGTTTCCTCTCTTCAGACACCTCTTTAACATTCTCTCCAGTGCTCTGTCTCAAAGATTTATCTATAAATGATCTTGACCAATTTACTTTTACTCAATTATTATTGTAAATGCTTCAGTGGATTAAGAGAATACATCTAATGTGATAGATTTGGATTGTAATAATTCAGTTGATACTTCCTCATTCAGATTTCCATTAAAAGTCACAGTTGACCTGAAGTAGGACCATGGCAGTGTGGCTGGCTGAAAGATGTGACACAAAGGGAGCACAATGACATGGGAAGGTGAGGTGGCATGGTGGAGAGCTGCCAGAATCAATTGCAGGGCTTAATTCAAGTTCATTGCTGATTGGGAAGATGTGTTATACAGGATATTAATGAAATTTGCAGGCGGTATTAAACTGGAAGGCACTGAAACCACACTGAAGAGAGAGAAATTTAAGTTATCAGTGACCATGACAAAAACAAGAGGAGTATCTACTAAGAACTGTTTCATTCTAGGAAAAGAGAAAGTATTTCTGAAGGAAGGTTATCACATGTAACATTGAAGACTGAGGAGAAAGCTTGGAGATAGAAATGCTGTCATTGGGTCTCACTGCAGTTTAAGTACTCTATTTCTATGCATTACAACCATGAAAAAGCCACTGTAATTCTGGGAGCTGTTCCTGAAAATACCCTTTCTGAACAGGTTATCAACTCGTATTGCAAGGCAGTGCTTATGCTCTGCAAGCTCACATAAAAATCAGGGGCGGAGGGGGAATTGAAACTGTATTTTATAACGGTTGGATGACACAGTCTGACATACTTCGTTCATGTACTGCACATGGAGCTTGTTTTTTGTTTACTGAAGCTTACATGGTGCAATGACTGGTTGTGTTTTCCTTTCTTTTTACAAATGGAAAAAGCATAACAAATGTTTTATTTCTGTCTTTATTGAGCTACTACTTTACTAGAAATGTTTCTACATAACTTGAAAACAGTAATGGAGGCCCATGCAGTCACCTTTCAATCTTTACTAGGATAGAGGAACTAGAGAGATACATCATGCCTGTGTAACAAGTCTGTTGCTGGTTGGTTGCAAACCCCTGTCTGGAGCAGCATCAGTTATGGTAATTTCTACGCAAGTTGAAAACTTTGTTTTGAGCACAAACACCTGATGAGGAATTCTCTGGAAACACATAAATAAATGTTAGAAGCTAGACATAGTTCGTTTCTTGTGCTTTATGGTGTACTTTTGGGCAGCTGGTGATATCTCCATGTGCTTATAGCCATACTAAGTAACCTGTGAAAGTACAGATGTTATCAAACCCGAGGCCAGCTCTGTGTGCCGGGAGCAGCTGGGCTGTTTTTCTGATGGCAGTGAAGGTGTTATTTGCAGCTTCTTTCACTGGCTGTTGTTGATTAAACTTCTAATAACCACAAGAAGATTTTAATTACATCTGCTCTTTCTAGGTTGTTTTGATATCAAGTGAACTTTTAAAAAGCTACAATCATCTTTCACAGAACTAAAAATGAATTGAAATTCTGCCATGCAATTTTGAGCTGACATTTTGATAATTACAGAGAAGAAGCTACATAAAAATAATATTCAGACTGTACCAGGGCCCAAGGCTGTCCTTGTGCAGTGCGCTCATGTTAGACCACTGGAACTGGGCAATGCCTTGCAGAGCCTTGCCGCAGAAATACCTGTGGCCAGAAAGGAGAGGGGAATTTGGGGTGAAGGGATGAAGGACAGAAATGTCTTTAGCAGAGCTGTGGTTACAGTTTGCAGCTAGGCTGTGGGCTAAGTAGTGTGAGTTCTCCTGAATTTTATACTGAGTTACCATGTCAAATAAAAATGCTGTAGCTTTTGTCATTGTCATTCTGGTTCTAAAGTGTTTTGATTTCTATCAAGAGTTATTTTGAGATAAATGTATCAGACAGCAATATCCTGTGCTGTTCCACTGTTTCTGTATGTGCACAGCACTTTGGCACCTTGTACCAGCATGGACTAAATTTAAGAAGTAAAAGAAAGTAACCATGTCAGGATATTTATTAATAGGACATTAGTGACATATTGCAGTATCTTGGGTGAAGTTTTTTGTAATGCTAGGTACTGTTTGCAAATATGACTGACTTTGAGAGATGTCCCAGCATTAGCTGGGGCAAAGTGGTATGTTTCACTGATGAATTCTGCTCTCCTGAGAAGAATGAGATGCAGTAACATCAGTGAGGAGGAACACAGCACATTTCACAGTCCTTGTCTAAGACTGCAAGGTCGTTTCTGTTGATATCTCACCCATGAAAGTATGCCCCACACTCAAGCTAATTGTACTGTCCAAAGTCTCTGATGTAAATACAAGATAAAATTTGCATTGCCCACTTTTTTTGGCTACCAGCATTTTCAGAATTAATGCATTTCCAGATTTCTTTGCTTAGGCTTTGCTCTGAGATTTGATTATTTAGTTGTTAGTCATACCCTGTTGGCTTTGCAGTTGGCTTCTACCTTGTTTTGCAAGCCCTGAAGATGATCTGTTAGCAGTTATTGAGGGAGACAAAATTTTCTGTAGGTCTGATGTTTTGGGGTTTTTTTTAAAGGAATAATTCAGTGTTGGATGGATATGCAGCTTTCCTTGTTTTGGAGGTTGATAATGCACCAGAGCTGCACTGCACCAGTGTTAGGCTTTGTTAATCCTCAGCTCCTACTGAAAATATTTGTTACTGTTTTACATGAGTGAACATCTCCAGATTTGCTTTTCGGGAGTTTTCAACTGGATTCTAGAACCAAGACTCTTGGTGAATATTGGGTTCATGATGCATCAGTTGAAAATGCAGGTCTAGGCTGCTTGCTGCCTAATCATGCTTGGGAAGATGCCAGTGGGATCCAACAACCCCAGGAAGTCTGGCTGGTACAGTCTTAGTGTGCATGTTTGTGTTGCATCCTTATGCCACCACCACAAGGGTTTCTGTCAGCATTCACCATATGCAGTGGCTGCTCCTGTCTTCCTTTTAGTAGGTATTTTACTATGAAAGTGACAGATCTTGGGACTGTCATTACCCTCTGAAAATAGATTAAAAGGTTAGAACATTAAGATTAAAAGATTAAAAGCAAACTGATGTCCAGAGTCCTAAGTATCCCACCTTAATTGGAGTTTTGTACAAAATGCTCCCACAGAACAGAACCTGAAGTAGAGCATGATCCATGGGTCTCGGAAAGTCAAGGGCTTACTGGCTGTGTGCTTCTGATGATGGTTGCTCCATCCCCTCACCTGAACTTCTGATACAGCTGGGTCCCCAAAAAGCTGCCCTGAACTATTTTTTTACATCTGTTAATATTTAATAAGCTAAAGGGATTTTTACATGGCTAAAAGCTGATGCCATAAAGACAAAAGCATAAAGAGACAACCTGTCTAGGCTAGCAGAATAGTATCATGAGGTTAGATGAAGTGCTTTTTACTTTACAGCAGATTATCACAGAGATAAACGTGAGCTTGGTTTCTGTAAACATGGCAGGCTTTGTTGTCATTTGTGCAGTGAATAAAGCAAGATCATGTCTGTGATTTGCTTGTTCAGACTTTCAGCTTAGGCTGGATAAGTGATACGAATAGTAACCCGAGAGAGGCCTGCTTTACTGAAAGGCACGTTGGAGAGAAAGCAAGTAACAACTTTAAAAACATGTAAACAAAGTTAACAGCCCTTGTGCATTAGCAATGCTGCTCTATTGGATGTGTTGATCCCAGCATTCCTGGACCTGGAAAGGTCTTTAACTCATCATAAACAAATACAGATATTTTGGAATTCAGCAGTAAGTTCTAATGCTGTAGAAAAGACAAGTTACGTTGGTCTGCTGTAGTGGTTTTTTCAATAACTCATCAGTGATAGAATAAATACAGGCTGCAACATTTAACTAGGCTGTGGGAAAGTAATATTAATGGAAAAAAAAATGAAAAGGAAGTATTAATTGTAGCGAACAATTGTGGTACATCTGAAGTTGCATATTTTCTGCCTCCAAATAGTGATGAAGCTGTGATAGAACATCTAGTTCAAATCTTTCCGCCTCCCAAGGGAATCAATTAGAAAATATTATAACCAAAATAACTCTTTAAATTCTTTTGAGTCACCATCATTAAACAGAAAGTGAGACTGAATATTTAATTACATATGCAGTCAGGCTGGCAAATGTGGGCTCTTACAGCTTTACTGCTGGTCAAGACTGTATTCACTGAAAAGTGATGTGTTTCTGCCTGGCAATCCTTCAAATTCAGCCTCCCAAAAGAACTTTGGGAAGGTTTAGGTGAGTGAAGGCATCAGATGCAATTACAAAAAGGATCAGAAGATCAAAGAATAAGACTGAGTGCAGCATAGTAGAAGGCTGCAAAGCAAAGCTGAAGGGAGAAAATACTGAAGAAAAAGTTAAAAAGCTTGAAATTTTTTCAGGCATCAAAGGAATAAGAGGTTACTGAAAAATTCAGCAGGACTTCAAGAAGCAATTTATTGACAAAAGCAGCAGACATTTCTCAGATTTGATGAGTTCTCAGCCTCAGTGCTCACCTGGCAAGGTGGAGGTCAGACACCACCTTGATGGAAACCTGCCACGAGGAGGAGAGGAAATGCTGGATGAAATTTTGCTCACTCAAGATCATCCAAAATGTAATGAGCCTGTGATGCCTCCCAGTGTTCCAGGAAGACAGCTTTGGTGAAGTGATGCTTTATTAACTTTAAGCAGGTCAAGGATCAAATAATTTAGAAAAAAAGTAAGGTTTTTCTTTGACGTTGTGTGTGTGCTCACCCTCTGCACCCTAATACAACATTTCAGGTATTTTTACATTTGTGGGCAAAGCTGATTGTGCGACTAAAGGCAAAGCCTCGCTGTAACAAACCTGTCAGTTATTTTATTTATCTTGCTTATCATCCCATGTGATGCTCTACAGCTCAGCCCGGTGTTCCTTCCTTCAGCTGCTTTGGAACCTGTTGAATTCCACTTTCATTGCTGTCTGACCTTGGACACAGGGTGCAACTGAGGCACAGTGAACACTGTAAATATGGACATAAGGTAGCATTAGACCTCATCCTCTAGATTGAGCACAAGATAAAGCTAGTGTCAGATATTTGGATGCTGATTAGTGAAGGAAGAAAGATTTGGTATTGGTGCAGGTGAAATGCAGAATATTTATCCACAAGGAGAATTTATCTAAAATTGTTTCAACTTTGCTGCTTGTAATGGTTTGTTTTCTTATGGAGTTTGTTTTCTAGAGCTGGACCCCTTCCATTCCCAGCTTCTGAGCTGTGTTGAGCATCTTGCAGGGTCAGGGCGTATAAGCTCTTTGTGGAAAACAGCTTTTCTCAGCAATAGTTAGTCCTCTATTCTTGTAGGCCATGAATCTCTGTAACTTCGTTCAGTCATCCAGTGGAGAGATTTGTTGCTCATCACCAGAGCAGCGAGCGCCTTCTCAGGTTTATCTGTGACATGACACAGCATATTTTATATATGACATTCCTTTAAAAATGTTACTAATGTTCGATTGGGTGTACTGGAGGAACAATTTCATATGCATATGCTGCTGCTGATCTCCTTTGCTGCTGTCTGGACCAGTCATTTTCATGTGTGAACACTTATCTTATGCTAATCCATGCCTTGTTAATATATTAAGTATCAATTTGCATAAACAAGGTTGTTGAATGCTGTAATTTAAATGCTAGGCACAGCTATTTTGCCTGTGAGAGGAAGGTATGAAAAATAATGGTAATAAATATTGGTAATAAAGAAACAATAGAGAAATTGCTTTTGTATGGCTCTATAACAACCAGAACACAAGTCCCAGCATTGTAGATTTACAATGCATCAGTTCTCTAAGAAGCATGGATTTACTGGCAGAAAGATTGGTATATTTGCCAAGGTAAAAAGAAATGAAATTATCAGGAATGCTTTTCATTTTATTTAATTTTTTCTTGCTGCTGCAAAATGAATCAAGTTGTAGCTTTATAACATCTATCCCATGAAGCTGACTTGTGAATCAGACATGAGTGGCAAAGCCCCTTTCGACTTGGCTCTTATTTCAGATGGAGAATTCCAGCACTAGGTCCGGCTTAGCCTTGGCACAAGCCCTTCTTTGGTATCAGCTCGGTGCTGGAAGAAGTGCCTCTGGAATCTATTCATTGTTCAGACCCACGGCTAGCCAGGTTAAACTTCTACTTCAGCTTGAACTTGAAGACATCTTCTTGTGGCCTTTTGGAGTAGGAGCTGGCCTCCCGCGTGGATGTTGGGCAGCACTGGGAACATGTCGCCGTGTGAGCTGACCTGTGTTCACTGTCTGGAGCTGTGAGCAGTTGTGCCAGAGCTCTGCTTACAAGGGTGAGCCTGCAGCTGGATGTATATGTCTATTTCTCTATATCCAGTTTCTAGAATAATGGCTATACATATGTTTAGGTACATCTTAAGTATTTGACAAAGCATAATCTAAATTTCAGTTTGGAATCTGAGTCTTCAGGTAAATGGCAGCAAGGAAAAAATAACCAGGAGACTCAGGAAATAATTTTGTTCCCACTAATGTATTTTTAGAGTGAATTTTAAAGATTTGTGCCCAAAAAATAGAAAATAGTCTCAATTTTTGTGTAACACTTTCTCAAATTTCAGCAATTTATGAAATTGTCATTGTGACTTTCCTCAGAATTTAGCCTGGTAGAGTAGGGCTGATCCTGGTGCAACAAGGATTTCTTTTCTTTTTACTCCTATTTTTTCCATCTCTTCCCAAGTCATTTGCAGTAATTCCTAATTATTGCAGGACACTGTTTTGTTTAGATTGCAGGGCCCATATTAGAAGGCTGGGAAAGGTCAGTGCACTCCAGTAGATGATTTATTGTAAGAGGTCGGGTGAGTCTTAGATTTACATACCTACAGCAGGGACAAATAATTTTATTTGTGTGTTTTTGCTTCTGTATCTTGCAGAAGTGAAGCCAGTGACTCCACTAAGATCAGAAACAGTGAACTTCCATTCCCATTTTTTTTTCTCCGGTGTTGTTCAGTGAATTTGGAGGGTTTTAAAATTTTTTAATGTGAAAGGTCAGGGCAATATTAGTCTTTCTCATTTAGACTCGTTAAAGAGAAAATAATATGTATTTTAGGTTTTGAAATGGTACCGTAGTCTGAATGTCATAAGGGAAAATGACTTCATGGATAATGCTATTCTGTGTTTGTCAAGTTAGGGCTTGCAGCTTTAGCTTAAATCTGACATCTGCCTGTCTCTCTGTACCCCTGTTCATACACAAAATTACTTGCAATTTGGCTGTGCTGGAGGGTGGGTTGCTGTGTCCAGGACCTTCTGTAAATTGGGGAGGGTAAAGGTACAGGCAGAGCAGCATTGGTAGGTGCTCCTCTGCCCTGGAGCCCTGCAAAGTCCTCTGCCCACCTCTGAGCCAACCTGAATCCTGTAAGTTCCTCAGGGCTGGTTTATTCCACAGCTTTTTCCACTGGATTAATGAAATTTTGCTGACAATCTTCATGAGAGAGGATTGCAGAAGATTTGTTTCATGTAAATTGGCTATTAATGTTTTTGCTGTTGTTGCTTTGGCAAGAATGAAATCTAAACCAAGGAATAAGTCTCTTGCGGAAGCCAGCTGGAGGGAATCTGAAAAGAAGACAAGAGCTGACTGGAATTACTGATCTGCATGTAATTTCTCAGAAGTTATTGATTAGCTTCATGCAAAAATTGCCAATCTGTAGTTGTCTAGGCAGTTAATCTGGACTCCATAGTAAGGCAGTGGTTTGTGTAGCTTTGCTTCTGCTGAGAGGCACCTCCAGTGACACCCTGCTCCTCTGCAAAGATGAAAAAATTCCCACTCTGTGCAGGTTAGCAGCAGGGTTTTACTGAGGAGGGATCTGTGGGAATGTTCATCAATCACCCATTTTCCAGTATATGAGTAAAACACTGACTCCCCTGCAAGAAATCCAAACAGGTCAGACAGCAGCCGATAACCCTGTGTTTGCTGCAGTAGATACGTGGTTTGCCCAAAGAAGATAATTGCCCTGTCTCAGTGTTCATGCAGTCTGTGGGTCAAAATAAGTCTCCTGTAACAAGTAACAGAATTTGTATACTACTTGCACTAATCTAAGTGTGGCTGAACTTCTTGGACTCCTGGAAATATGTTCTGGATGCTTATAGAGGAGGGGGAAACAGCAAAAACAGTATATTTTCTGCATGCGTGAAAAGCGCTCGATAGACAAGAGGCAAATTTTGTTCCTTTTGTCCATATATATCTGTCTGAGGACTGTGCACGAGGTGTGGGAACATTTGACTGACCCCTGTGTGTATGTGAAATTGGCCAGGCTCCCTGAAGGCATGGTGTCCTGCTTCTTCCTGCAGCTGAGGGTTTGGCCCTGGTAGCACAGCAGGGAGGCTGCTCCCCTGTCAGCACTTCTGTGCCGGAGAGACAAGCATGGCTTGTTCCACCCACAGAATCATATTCCATGGAAGGTTTGGATTGGAAGGGACCTTAAAGGCCATCTTCTCCCTACCCCCTGTCATGGGCTGGGACACCTTTCACTAGACAGGTTGCTCCAAGCCCCATCCCGCTTGGCCTGGAACCCACACTTAAAGGTGATGTATTCCAAAAAGTTGATGCTCAGTCTTGAAGATACCCTCGAATGAGTAAATTAAAAGTAGTGCAGACATTCTGATCTGAATATATGCATTTGAGTTTGCTTTAGTTGGGGTTATTGCAGACATTAGTGTATTGCCAGCAGTGGAAGTAGTGCCACAATGTGTCTCAGAGCTGTCTCCACCCTTCCATTGGTACATCTTGAAATGGAGTATTTTTCATTAGTTATTAACTCCAGAGAGTATCTGAATTGGTGTGTTGAACAGAATTTGAAAATATCTGCCACCAATAATGTGATTTGGGGAGCACTTCTGCAGCAAGATAAAAGTTATTATTATGTAATTGTAACAGTAGTAATTCAGTCCACCAGCCAGCATGGGAGGAATAGCATATATCCCTTTTATTAGAAGCATTCTTCATCTGCTGTGACCTTAATGTGAATTCTCTCACAAAAATGAAGTTAAGATGGAGTTACAGATGGAAATACTCACTGGTACTGCTGAGAGACTCATATTACAGAGACACTGCAATTATTCCCCAAAAGATGTGATGCTCTGCAAAATGCAGAAATCTCCAGATATGTCAAGATTTTTGAGTTTCTTAACAGTGTATTTTCTCGTCATATCTTTGTAGCTCTACAGAGTTCTGCCATGTAGGAATGCAGCTGAATCTAGATAAAAACTGGCTTAAGAAACAAATTTGTTTTCCAAATCTTTTTTCCCAAAAAGAATGCTGTTTTCCTTTGATCAGAGGAAGGTTGGATTTGGCTCCCGTTAAGATTTCAGGACTTCATAAGTTCTGAAAACATTTATTGGAAATGTCAGTTATTTTAACAGCTTGGAAGCTACCTGAAATTATTTCTTTTTGTGAAACCCAGTGTAGAACAAACCTTATTTTGTCCCATGGGTCTCATGGTAAGGAGGTTTCAGTTTGTAGATCACACTATTACGCTACTTTCTCAGTCGTCCCCAATCCCACTTAATTTACATTACTTGTATATGTATGCTGTAGTGATGAGCTTTATGGTACAATTTAGTCTTTGTTTTAATTTGGTGAATGACTTTAAAGTACTGACTGCTGGCAATAGTGTCACAGACCTTGTGGTTTCCATAGGGATGATGGAATTTCCCATGATTGTTTGCATAGATACTGAAAAAAAACTGTCCTTCCTAAGCTTGCTTTTGTCTGGAATTGCTGTAGCTTTAGCAAGGTATCAGGTACAATCTGGTTTTGGTTGGATATTCAGGGCAGGTGCCACATCTGAACTTCAAAGCCTGTTTGTGTCCACTCTGCAGCAAAGTCTGCTCCATCCTGCACAGATGTAGTGTAGTTCAATACACAATAACAACAAAGCAAAATATTCCCAGGCGATCTGCTAGACTGATGCTAGTGTACTGAGGTGCACCTTGTGTCAGAACCAAGCTCTGAATTTACTGCAGGCAGGTTTACAGGCAGAGCATCAGGAGATGTGCATTTGCAGGATGGAAAATTCAGGGAGACATCAACCTGTATGTTTGGTGTGCAAGACATTTGGGAGATGTCGGTGCTTACTTACTGCTTATTTTGAGGAAGCTGTTCTCCATGTTAAGGCATTGTTTTAACCAGCTTCAACAGCAAACATTTTACTGGAATAATCTTATCTTTTTTTTTTTTTTTTAGCATGAAAGATGATAGCATGAAACATAAACATAGAATTATGAATCCTCATTAAGAAAGTTATACTTAATTTAAGAAATGATACAGTTAGTGTTGTGCATCATTTCACCTAAAGCATGATGCTATTAATGATAACTAAAAAATCTGACTTCTCTAGAGCACCTTCTAGAAAGACCTGGCCAGGGGAGTGTTCATGCCTGGTGTGTGTTCCTTGCACATTTAGAATGAAACAGTACCAATTACTTGCTCAGGTGGCCAGGAAGGTCAACACTATCCCAGCTTATACCAGCAATAGTGTGGCCAGCAGGACCAGGGCAGTGACCACCCCCTTGTACTGGGCACTGGTGAGACGATTCCTTGAATCCTGGGGTCAGTTTTGGGCCCCTCATGACAAAAAGAACATCAAGGGGCTGGAGCATGTCCAGAGAAGGACAATGGAGCTGGGGAAGCATCTGGAGCACAAGTCTGATGAGGAGCAGCTGAGGGAACTCGGGAGGCTCAGCCTGGAGAAAAGGAGGCTCAGGGGCACCTTCTCACTCTCTGCAACTCCCTGACAGGAGATTAGGAGCAGGTGGGTGTCAGGCTGTGCTCCCAGATAGTAGTGACAGGACAGGAGGAAACAGCCCCAAGTTGCACCAGGAGAGGTTTAGATTGGATCTCAAGGAAAATTTCTTCGCTGAAAGTACTGTTAAGCCCTGGCACAGGCTGCTCAGGGGAGTGATGGAGTCCCCATCCCTGGAACTGTTTAAAAGACGTGGATGTGGTACTTGGGGATGTGGTTTAGTGGTGGACTTGGCAGTGCTGAATAATGGTTGGACTTGATGATCTTAGAGGGCTTTTCCAACTTAAAAGATTCTATGATTAAATGTACAAACAGAATATCTTCTTATTTAGCATGTATTTTACCTGATGTGATTTAACTTGACACTAGCTGCACTTACCTAGGGGTGTCTAATGGCTGCTTCTGTTGTCTTTTACAAGGCCCTATAGTGGGAAGTGAAATGTAAACCAAAAATAGCTGGTTAACTGTCCACATTAGTTACCCAGAGGTTTGTGCAGCTGCTCAGTGACCTGAATTGTACATGATTACTTTGGCCCATTTCTGTGAATGCACTAAAGGAAAAGGAAAGGAGAGATTTGAATCATCTGGATGTTTTCTCTGCTTTCTTCTCCTCCCTGAAGTAGTCATCCATGGAAATACCAAATAATTAAAAACTGCCTTTTCTTTCTCAATGAGGCCTCTGACCATTACCACAAGACAGAAACAAAGCTGGCTGTTAACCTGGATTGACATTTACTGTTCACATTCTTTATACAGCTTTGATGTATTCTCTTTAATGCTTCTTGGAACAAAGCACCACTGAATTCCTGTCTGTCACTCAGCTTGCTTAGTTTGTAAGTTCCAACAGTGCTGAGCTGACGCTGGGTGTGTGAGCAAGGGAGTAAGTACATGCTACACTCAGCAGTTGGGAGAGGTGTCCTTGTCATCACACATCTGACCAGATGTGTTCCCTGGGATCCTTCTGTGTGCTTGGTCACAACATACCTCACTCCAAGGCTGTGAATTTAGCTGTATGCTTGTCTGTGATGTTCAGGGAGGCTGTGATGTGATAGAAATGCTTATGTATAGAGGTGAAAAGGTGATTTACCAAGCTTTGGGTTTGTGCATGTACCTGGTACTCAGGGTTGGCTGCTTGATGTTCCCTGTGGTGTTTGTAGCAGCCAAGTGCCTATTTTGTGACTATTACTATGGCGGCAGTCAGTGCTATCACAGAGATCAGGAATAAATGCCCACCTGGCAGCCAGGTTATATTCCCCTTACACAGGCCAGTCTTGATCAGGCTTTGTGGGACATGATGTGATGCAGCATCTGCCCTGGCCTTTCTTCGTGCAAAGGGAAAAGGCTTTTGGCATCTTCTGTTACTGTCTCACTATCTGCCAAAAGTCCCTTAAAAACCCATTCACTCATTCTGTATGTGAGAGATGCCTTAACACATTACATGCACATCCATATACTGCTTTTCTAATGACATTAACCCTTTCTGGTGTGGTTTCCACAGTCCAACGCTGGTGTCCTGGTTCTCAGCCTTCGCTGTGGCCTGGCAGTTCCTCAGGGTTTTCTACTTCAAACTGTCTTGAAGTTCTTCATGTATGGATTTGATAATTTTGGAAGGCAAGGCTTCACTTGGCACAATATTCAAACAGATTTCATGGGGTAATAGACAGTTTTTCATTCCTGAAATGTGAGCTTTTCCTCCTCAGGTATCACTGTAATGGCATCCTGAGAACCAGGTCTTGATTCCTCTGCATGAAGCCTCCTCTCGAGTGTCTTTGGCTGTGCCAGACATGCACTTGCTCTGAGTGCGCTGGCTCAATAGCCTGGTTTCAGAACCTACCCCTCTCCTTCCCCTCCCAGCTGAATGCTGTTATGAAATTCTTCCAGTTTTTATGTTTCCTTATCACTAAATCACACCTTTTACTGACAACTTCTTTGCCAAAGCTTTGTGTTTTGGAGTGCCCACAGCCATTTCGTTTTTCCTGCTTCCTGGACTCTGCTCAGCTCTGTCCTTTCTCCAGATGGGTTCACATCACTCTTGTTCACCACCTTCCTTTGTATTTTGTCACAGCAGTGCTGGCAGTCTTTTCTGATCATCTCCTGTCTCTCTAGCCTTCTGCCTAGCTGACATTTCTTTTTGTCACCTTTACAGAGTTTAGCACAGTGTCCTGCTGCCTGTCTGTTGTCATTCACTCCCTCCCACTGGCAGGGGTGTGCCAGGACAACCATGTGCCAGGACAACTGTGCTGGTCCTGCAGCATGCCCCCTCTCCATCAGACATTTCTCTGTGCTAAACTTTGGGCAAGTGCTTTGCCCAGGTTTTTTGTCTCCCCTATTCTTTCAACTTTTTATCTGGAATCAGTCTCCCCCTGTTTACAGAAGAAATACTCCAACCAAAGATATTAAACTGTGTCTACCTTGTGTTTAGTTGAAGTTGTCACTAGAAATATGAAGTATTCCCTTCTTGAGCTCTTATTTTTGAGTGTGACATCCTTAGGGCAAACATTAGGGCTGCTCTGTTTAGATCTGCCCAGTTTTATTATTATAACAAAGAAGAACAAGCAGACAAGAATGTAGTTTCATTTTCAGCTCTCACTATATTGTGTCACATAGGTTGAACAGTCCCTTGTTCTTTTTTCATTTAATTTCCTTAAAGTACACAAATGTGTATGTCCATGTGTACCCATGTGCAGCTGCAGCGGAGACTGCTTTGGTATTTGCAAGAAGGGCCAGGGCTGCACAGGGACATCTGGTCTTGAGTTCAGGATACCAGTGTTTAACTACTTGCTCTGAGAATAAGATGCAAAATTCCAGCTCCATTTTCTGCTCTCCTCCTTGGGATGTTAAAGAGGAGCACCCCTGATTGCTCAGACCTCAGCATCTGTATTTTTGTTCCATGTTTGATGGCATGAAGTGACTGTCGCATTTACTTTGTTTGGCTTTGCATAGCTGTGTTTGCTATAGACTGGAAGGCACGAGGCTTTCCAACACTCTAATATTGTCCCTGCCTTAGTTAAATAAAAATCTAGATGATCCCAAAGCTTAAAGTCTCATCTACTCCATCTGATTTCTGAGCATTATTATTCACTGGCTTTCATATAATCAAAAATATATTTCCATCAAAATGGAAAGGAGGACCTCAAGACTTTCAAGTCTGACAAAGCTTGAGAATTTGCTTTGGGCCTGCAAAGGTGCAGTAATGAATCTTTTGATAGCTCCTGTTCTGCTATGTTATCCTTACAGAGAGCAAAAGATGCCTTTGAAAACATCCCTGTTTATTATAACAGCTCATGAAAGGAGAAAAAGAGGATGAAATTAGGTTCTTGAGTGTTGTTGCTTTTATGGAAGAAACATTTCCAGAAAGTAGCTGCTGGAAAAACAATACATACATGGTGAATTCTGACTTTGTGAAAACCTGGAGTAGGCAAACAAGGTAAGTCTGGGTTGATTGATACCAATTGACAAAAAGATAAATGATTGCCCACAAAGATCCCCAGACACTTTTTACAGGTATAGACCAGAACAAACCTGCCTCATCTGGGTGTCTCTGAGACCAAGCTGGTTCCAGCTCTGGGGCAGAGTAGATTGCCCCATGCCACTTTCATTCATCCTTGTAGGTCTTTGCAGGAGGTCTGTGTGTTTGCTCGGCAGATGGGCTTAGCTGTCAACATTCCTTCTTTGATCTGAGCTGATTTCAGTAAGTTAGTGATACATATTTGCAGTAAAGAAACATACCTTAAATGCATTGGTTAGTGTAGTTGAAATTTGAGCAGTCTAATCAAAGTTATTTTATTTTTAATAATAGCAGAGAAATAAAGGAAAAATTATGACTAGTACTGCAAGAGGAATGGTGAGCTTGCTTCTTTCCTGCTTCCTGGGGTCCTGCAGGGTCAGTATGGAGCCTTGTCAGCATCCCAAGCTGTATGCATGCAGTTGTGATGGTGAGGATTTCTTCTTCTCTTCAGTGTCCAGTTGGAGCTATTTTTATTAATTTCCTAATATGCATTGCACCTTGGTCTTCCTTAGTTGGTCTGTCCCTGTGTGGAGTGTTCCTGCCTGGACCCTTAGCACTGAGATGACGTGAAGGATGAGTCCTTTGGCACTGGGGAATGTCTGGGGTGCTCTGGCATGTTGAGGTGGATGTGCTTTCTCTAACTCCTCATTCAAGCAAGCAACAACTCTGGAAACTGGGCCGGCAGTGGCTCAGGAAGGCTCCTGCCCGAGCCTTGGGCTTAGGGTCAGGCAAAGCACTCAGCAGTGGATGTTCTGGCACAGACAGCTAAGAACAGCAACTGGTTAAAAATTTGCTAAGCAACAGAAACTCTCATTTCATTCTCTTAGAAAAGGATTATTTTCTTGCTTGCTTTTGATTTTATTTTTTCATTCAGATAACCAAGTCTCAGTTTCTCATTAACCGCTTTATAAATTGGAGGGAACTGGAAAAGAGGGCAAGAGCCTGTGGGCAGCTCTCCTGGTGCATGGGGAGCTTCTGTGAGGGGACTGTGTTGGTGCTTCTGCACCAATGCAAAATGCATGTGTCTTGTTTCCCATGGCTGCCATCCCTCACGGAGGAATCCATGCCCAGAGTATCGCAGGGGTAACTGTCTGTACTGCTGAGAACACCCAGCTTGTCACCACAGCTGGAAGAGGTGTGCCAGAGCACTGGGCAGTAATTGGGCTGGGGCTGCTGGGTGCCTCTTACGGTATTTGGCAGTCTGCAGCTGAGGGGAGTTGAGCTGAGAGCAGCAGTCCTGGCATTTCTGTGTCAGTGCTTGAGTGGCATCACCCCAGCTCCCAGGCTGCTACTTGTATGCTCTCAGTTGCTTGCCTGAAGGATTCAGTTTAATTATAGAGATTTTTACATATTTACATTTTTTTAATAGAAATTTAATTTACAGACAAACTGCTCTGTAGAGTAGCTGCTCAGGTGAGGAGAAAGTCACCTCTGCCTTAAAGTGAAGCACTCCTTGGGTAAGTGTAAAATGCTTCCCTGAAACAAGGACTGGAATATGAAAAATTAAAATCTTTTATTCTAAAGAACATAGAAACTCTGACCAAGGTTTCATTCCTAAAATACTCAGAAGGGAAGTGGAATTAGTCACTTCAAGCTCTATTTAGGCTTTCTAAAGCAGAACCTATCTTGAAGCACTCAAAGCTGATAGATAGAGAGTAAATGAGAAGGGCTTGCTGTAAACAGGCAGTTTTCAAGTTTTATTTGTGTTCCTGTAACATGAGTACTCATTGCTGCACTTTGAGAGACAAAAAATTACATCAGAGTGAATTTCACCAATGCCCAAAGTTTTAAAATTTGGATATATGTGAGGCATTCCCTTGCTAGTCTTGCAGGCCTTGTGTGCCTTGCAGGAGAGGATGGCTGATAACCCAGGGGTGTCATCTCATGGTAACAGTGGTTAAATAGCTGCTATTTCCCTGGCAATGGTCGAGATTCCTGGATGAGGGAAAAAACCAACCTCCCCCTCTACTTTTCTGTGTATACCCACAAGAATGCCAGAAATGTGTCGTTCAGGACAGATACAATGCAAATGTGGTCTGGCTCTGATTTGCACCAGTAGTTATCTTTAGCGGGAAGAGGGCCTGGTCCTGCATCAGTGTGCAGAGCTGTACCAATCTCTGTGACCTTGCTCCTGGGAGATTTCCATCCCATATTGGTATCAGCTAGCTGGTGATATGACTGCCTGATTGAAGATGCTATATTTGCATTTATTAAAAATAGTGAACTTCTTTTTCTGACCAAGCCTTCTGGCTACATCCAGACTTGCTGTCAGTGTCTTACTGCTTTGCTCTGATGTTTCAAAGTCTCATAAATGCTTATTAAAAGCAGTAGTATAGAGTTATGAGGCAGAAAGAAATTAGGAAGAGGATCAGTGAATAGTAATAGGTCATGGTTTTACTAGTCAGTAGACAGAGTTTAGATGGTATACAGCAATGGTAAAAGGATGGAACAGGGTTTAACAGGCAGACGATAGTGATGGGTTAATGGTGACCACCAAGGGTCACATGTGCCCTGCTAACCTAGCTCAAGGAGATCAACACCCAGTACTTGGCTGAGGATGGACACAGGCTTCTGCTGGAGCAGAGATATAGCCTGATGGACCCCTAGCTGTATCTGTGCATGCCTAGCACATGTTGGCCCATCATCTGACTGACACTTGTGGCCCCTTCCCATCGGAGACACTCTTAGCAGTGACAGGTGGAATGGTCACACAAGTCACCTGTTGGGTGAATTTTTGTGGGAAAGGGGATGGATTTAGGCAGGACAAGCATCATGAAGCAGTACCTACCCTTAGCTATGCAAGCAAGTGCTTAAAGACTGTGCTAAATCATACTGTGAGAGAGCCCCATGATGTGCTGCTGGGGTTTCTCCCTGCACTGGGAAGTGAGTGGTGGCCGGGCTCTGTAGTGCTGCAAATCCATTCTGGGGGCTGCAGTCAGGTTTGGCACAATATGGTCTCTCCTTTCCCTCATGTACTTTTGGTCCTTTTATAGCATCTCTTACCCAGGATGCTGACTTAGGTACCCACACAGCTACAACTGTGCATTTCACCATCACAGTCAGAGCTCAGGCAGCTTCTTATCTCTAAAGGAAATACTCTGAAAAATATTCACCTCCTCAGATAAAGAATGTCCACCAGCACTTGTTACATCTCAAAGTGTTCTCTCCTAGATTGATACATTTGAATTATCATCTTTTGAGGAAAGAGAATTCCTGCCTGCTGTGGCAAATACCCTATTTTTTTATTGTTTACGATGCCTCTGTTCCTCTGAGGTCTTGGTTTTCAGCTGTGAAAGAAAGTGTCTGCTTTTTGAACTGGGGATTTGCAATTCTGTGCTCATCTGCCTAGGCACAGACATGGTCCCTCCTCTTGTCCCCATTCTTGTATATTTGAGTCATACAAATAAAAATGTATGTAACTGCTTATTCCCATGATTTCTTAGGGACCTATAAATACTGATTTTCAGCCAAGACAGATCTTCTGTTTCTTTCAAGTTTCAAAGAAAACTGAATATTTACATTTGCCCTTTGCCTTCATATGCCGTGCTGTTTCAAGTAAACAACAGTGCAACATCAGGGGTGCAATTTTGTCTTTCCAAATTACTTCCTTCTTGGGTATCTCACCATATGGACAGCCTGATCTGTCACTCCCAGACCGAGCTCTTTCTGCATGGCTGGGATCCAACTGATGTCAAAAGGAATCCTGAAGCCAGCTACTTTTAAGGTATTTTTTGATGTAAGGAGTTTGTAGGCAGGTGGGGTATGTCTCTTCTTCCAAGTAACAAGAGACAGAACAAGAGGAATTGGCCTCAAGGGGAGGTGTAGGTTGAATATTAGGAAAAAATTCCTTCACCAAAAGGGTGGTCAAGCACTGGCACAGGCTGCCCAGGGTAGTGGGAGAGTCACCATAGTAGTGGAGATATTTAAAAGATGTGAAAGACTGATGTCTTTGAGACATCATTTTGGGATGCATGTGTGCAGGGGCAGGTCAGACCTTGTCCTGGTGAGGCAGTGCCCTGTACAGTGCCCGGCAGTGGCTGCCAATCTGTGGCACACTGGAGGCAATGCCCCACACCCATCCCCTGAAGCTCCTAACACAGCTCCTGAGTGACCAAATGACCAGAAGTCCCACCTGGGGCAAGGGCCAGAGGGTATTTAAGGCCACAGGGCACGAGGCACTCAGATGTCTTGACCCTACCTCCTCTTGGAACCTAGGAGTTGGTAGCTATGTATGTCTTCTTCTGTATCTCTTCTGTCTTTCTTTCTTTCTTCTTCTTCTAATGCCCTCTTCTTGGAATTTTTGGGTAATTTAGAATTGAACGGGCTTAAGGTTTGCTAAGTTAAATGGGCCCAGTTAATTCTTTGAGAAGTGTTTCATGTTGATTGAACGTTGCGCTAAACCTTTTGCCTAAGTTCCTCAATTTTCTGAAGTTGCCAGTAAAGTTCTTTCTGTTGTTTTGGTCTCTTGAGACTGCCTTGTCATCACTTCTCCAATGCATCTAACACGGAGTACATGAACAACCATAAATCCTTTCAAAAACCTCATCAACTGAGTTGTTTGGGGCCTTACACCTTGTCAACACTCGACTTCTGCTAGTGACAGTTTGCCTAGATTGAAGATTCTGGTTTTGACATCTTGGAGACATTGGCTGTGACCTCTGGTCACCCTCCAGCCTTTGTTGAATGCACAAGTCCCAAGAGCAGCCATTTTCCACATGTATACTGTAGTGTATGTAATATTTTATTGTGTAAATGCAAATAAAATATTAATAAATACAAATATTTGAATTTTTAAAAAGCTTAAGAATCTCATACAGTGCCTGGTGGAGATCAGCGTGGTCTGAGGGACCCCCATCTGAAACTGGGTGGCTGGAGAAGCTGATTACCCCAGTGGCAGCGGAACCTCAGCTGTGGCCAGCCTGGGGGAAGGAGTGGGGGCTGGATGGAAGGCAGGGAATATTGCACAAGCCAGGACAGGCTCCTCCCACTATGCCAAAGGCCCCTGTGTGCCCCAGGTCCTGGGCAATTCCCTGCAAACTGATGTGTTTCATTTCAGGACTTGGGTATTTAAAACAGTACCTTCCCCCAGGCATTTCTCAAAAAAAGTTCAATTGATCTGAGTTACAAAACAAGAAAAAATAAATTATTTTGTGCAATGCCTTCTGCAACTAGAAACTAACGGGAAGCTCTTTGCTAATACACACTAGGGATGCAAATATACCTGTGCATGCAAAGATAGGTGCTGGCAGCAGGTGAGCAGCAGGTAAGGCAGGGTTCTACCTCCAGGGATGCCAGTGTTTGGGGAGCTGGGATCTGCATCTGTGGGAATCTACTTCAAAGTAAGAGGAAAGCTGAGGAAACTTGTTGAGACAAGGTGGTTTGTTCTGTGGTGAATTTCTTCTGAAAAATACAGTATTTGCTGAGATGCTGCCCTAATCTCAGTCACCATGTGCAAGTAGCAAATTACTTCAGGTTCTGAGACCTGCCTCAGTGTATTTAACTCCTTCTGTACCTGAGCACTTACTATTTCACTTTCTGAGGAAACATGACCAGATGTCTAGCTGATTTTTTGAAATATGACAGAACTGAAAAAAATACTGGGAATAGTCCTACCTCCTCCTAGTCACTTGATGTTGGCATAGTTTTGTTTCAACAGTTTTGTTTTAATATCTTTGAAAAGGATGTGCACATACATACTTGGCAGAAAAATAAGTTAGCTGTCTTGCATGTGTTTCTGGTGTGTGAAAAAAGATGTGAAGGAAAAGGATTGTGGTGAAATTTTCTGTTTTCCCCCTTTGCATTTAGTAATTTTCCTCTGACTTCTCTGCTCGAGAAGACTGTTGGAGATTGCTGCTTTCTACCTTTCTGTCAGACTCTTAATTAGCAGGAGCACTCAGCCCGCGCAGCTGGGGCTTTGATGCCTTGCTCACTATTGCTTCCCACTCAGAAGATTTCCATTCATTCCGAGTTGGTATCCAGCCCAAAGCCCCGGCTTCCCCCTGAGACCCTCAGCGTGTCTACAGGACTCCAGTTTAGTATTCAGTGGAAGAGCTGCACTGATGCTCCCTCGCTAGACCTACAGGCTGCTGGTTGGAGCCATAAGGGAACGGGAGGAAGAATTAGCCTGTGTGTTTATGTGGCTGTGCTCCAGTAAATATTTTGATGCATCTGCTGCCAGCTCTGGTCTGAGGGAATCTACCTAGCATTTAAATTTTGATGGGGAGCTGTTTTGAATAATAACAGTGCAGCCGGCTGTGAGTCAGTGCATGTGTGTTGACTTAAAAAAAACCCTCAAAGCTTAACGCTTGCTGAATGCCGAGCTGCAGTGCTTTGCTTTTTCCCTCCTCCTTCCTTCTTTTCTTTCTTGTCTGGACTTCCTCCGTTTTGTTTTGTTCTTGGGGGCATTTCAGATAGATTTTATTCACTGTCAGTGGAGGGGTGGGGTAAAAGGAATAAAAAAAAAAACCCAGCCGAAATAAATCCTCCCCGAAAACTCACGAGTAGCTTTTGCAATGGGTGCTGTCATGGGTACGTTCTCTTCTCTACAAACGAAACAAAGAAGACCATCAAAAGGTAAGACCTCCTGTTACGCTTTTTCTGTGCCTTTGGTTTATTTGCTATGGGAGACATTTGCATGGGGAAGGGAGGAGAAAATGAACATGTGCCACTTGCAAGTAACCTGGCAATGTTTTTGTGAGGGGTAATTTGCAGAGGAGAGTGGGATGCAAGGTGGTGGAAAAAATGTGGGCATGAGGAAATTGCTGTGAAGGGGCTTGGGGATTGAAGGAGAATCTGAGATACTGTAATCCTTCATGCAGGCATGTGTAAGGAGGAGAAACTCAGTGGCTTCATATGCAGAGCACTTGCAGAAGAGACCTGTTTATTTCCAAATCCCATGCAGTATAAACCCTTTGAAGAGGGAATAAAATGTAGATACACAGCAAATTCTTCCCAATACCTTTGGGTTTCTGTCTAAGGAAGTATTGTTAGAGGCAGTGTTGCATATTCAGTAATCCAACACCAAGCTTGCAGTACAAATAGTGTGTCTTTTATAAAGATTAGCAAGAGGGGAGAAAAATTAGAATGTTTTTGTAAAGAAGGAGAGAAGCAGAAGCTCATGAAAAATGAGAAAGTAAGCAGCAATTACAGGGATTTTAATCCTTAAATCCATAAATATTGCCTATAGATGCTGATTTTTTAGGTCTGGGTTGTGTAGTATTTGCTTGAGCTTTGCTCAATTTTCTTCAGGCTTAATTTAAAAATTCCAGGGTGTTGCTGAGCAGAAAGTTGAAAGCACTGTCAGGGGCACATCCATAACTTACAGAATGAACGTTGTTTAGAAAACAAAAGGAAAAACTCTATAACTTCAGCAATATTTGTGCTATTAAGAAATATTCCCTGCCAGGACCTCTGCATTTAAGTCTCTTGGTATTTTAGGGAGGTCTCTATTTCCACTGGATCTGTTGCTCAGTCCATATATATGCTTTTGGAACTGCAAGTTGGTATGGATTTTCTTACAATTTAAGTTGAAATCTGTCTTAGGAAATATCAAACACCAATTAATCACTCAAAAGAGAAGTGGGCAAGGGCTGTGCAGGAGATTTGTTTGTGGCAAGTTCATGAGCAAGACTAAAATTCTGTGTTCCTGATACCTGTAGGGTAACATTTTACATTGGAGTGTGTGTACATGGTTTACAGTTCACCTTTCTGTGTTATTATAATGCCCCCATGACTGTACAGTTGTTTGGGACATGTATGATATTACTTAAAATGTAAGAATAGCTGTATAACTGTCTAAGCACAGAGTTACACCTGAAGCTGGGAGACTTGTGTTTAGGCACTGCAGTACACAAGAACCGAACAGGATGTGCTGGGCACGGTGGCTGCTGTGACACCAAGGGGTGTCTTGTCCACCTGCCAGGAATCTGGGAGCTGATTTCCACTAAATGCAGATAATTTGTGGCTGAGCATATCCATTCTCTGTGACTTTGTTATCTTGTGATTGGCTCCACGCTCTAGTGGATGCAAGCCATTGCTTTTTGTTGGAGGTCACCTGCAGTAAAAATCCAGGATCTGGTCACACATTTTAACCTTAACAATGGAATTCGATCTTGCTGGTGCCTGCTGGCAGTGGTTGTTCAGCTATAGTTATCAAAACCTGTGTTCCCAGAGTTATCTCGTCTTGGCTCTGATGTGTTATCTGTGTGGTTTGCTGGTGTGTTTTACACTGACTGTTAGCACTTCACCTTGTGAGCAGTGAAACACTAATGCGTGCTGGGCTTGAATACAATATGAAATTGTTCTTTGTCTGTGAGTTCAATAGTTGGTTGAAGTCAGTCACGACTACATGCTGGACTGACTCCTTGATGCTGCCCACACGTTCCCTTGGCATCTCCTCCAGCCCTCAACCATCCTGGTGGCCTCTACCAGACCATGTTCTACCATATTGAAGTCTGTCTTGGTCTGGGGAGTCCAAAATTAGCACCAGCACTCTGGCTGTTCTTGCCCAAGTGTTAAGCAGAGAGAAAGGATCATTTGTCCCAGTGTTTGCTGCATGGCTGCTGGTGTGGCCTGATGTGGGGGCTTCTCTGCCAGAGGGCAGCTGGCTCGTGGTGCCCAGGTGCCGCTGCTCCATTGGCTATTGCTAAGTTTGTCTTTACTCGATTAAAGTGTTTATTATTAGATTATTATTATCACATTGTTATTTATTAATTATTATATTTACATGTTTATTTGAATATTTCAGGACTTTATGTAGTACTTAAATACTGCTGGTAAAACAAAGGCCTGGAGAAACAGTGTAACAAGGCTAGATCCACACCACTACAAGTCCCCTCTCATGCTGATAAGTACATGCTCTTCCAAGTAGAGCAGCTCACACCAGTGTCTGAAGCTCTGATTCTCTGGTGTAATAAAGTAAAAGCAAAAAATAGGCATTGCTTCAAGAGTAGGTAAAATAAACAGGTCATGTCTAAACTGAGGAGTTTCCAGAGATCAGTTAACACCAGTAAGCACGTGGTGTGTCAGGGCAGAGTGGGCACAAGTGGCCCATGCTGAACCCTGCCAGCTTCAACGCATGACACGGCTCTGCCTGTGCTGGTCCCCCTCATGTCCTGCTTGTGGCTGGGTCTGGGGTGTTGGCAGTGGGACTGGGGGCTGGTTTGGTTATTTCAGCTGTGAGCAGCAATGCTGGAGAGGACATATTAGCACTGTTCAAGGATACAAGATTAAATTGCTTGTTCTAATGAAAATGAGGAGCCTGAATCAATAAAGGTAGGAGTGACACAAAAATTGTCAAGTGGAGAGCAGGGGTCCATCAAGCATGAGCCCCTGTCTCTGGGAGAGGACAGTGTTGTGAGTTTGTAGAGGAGGACATAATTCTCTTGGCTCAAATGTAAAAGCTCAATCCAATATAACTGGGCATTTTGCCTTGATCGGTTGGGACCCACATGCCCTGTCCTGCAGGATAAAGATTTCTGCTTTTTAGACTTGCAATCCTATCAGTAAAGCTGCAGAATCTTTCCCTGTTCACTGAAGTGTCCCTGGACGGTCTGTGAGATTTGTGCTGTTCACTTTGGGAGTGGCTCAGGGCAGTTCCACCGATTATTTGTACATTTCATTAGGAATCGTTTCCTGTTGGGATTCTTGTCTGCCATTTCCATCATTCTGAGTCGACCTACTAAAAGATGATACCTCTTTCCACCACATTCACTTCGCTTGTATGTCGGACCGGCATTCCTGCCATGCTGGTGGAGCCTGACTGAGTTCCTGGGGACAAGCTGACAGTGAGCCAGCAGCAAAGGTGGCTGGTGCTCTCCTGGGCTGTGCTTGGCAGAGCATCTCCAGCAGATTGAGGGAGGTGATGCTCCTCCTCTGTGCGGCACTGGTGAGACACCTGCAATGCTGTATCTGGTGCTGGACTCCCCAGGATGGAAGAGATGAGGACCTACTAGACTGAGTCCACTGAGGGACCGTGATGAACATGAAGCAGTTGGAGCACCTGACATACAGGGAGAGGTTGAGAGAGCTGAGATTGTCCAACCTGCAGCAGAGGAGGCTCAGGGAAGTCTTAATCAGCGTATATGAATATCTGATAGGGGGGAGTAGAGGTGATGGAGCCAGGCTCTTCTCCCTGGTGTCCAGGGGCAGGCCAACGGGCACAAACTGAAATACATGAAATTCTGCTTGAGCATAAGATTAAAAAAAATTACTGTGAGGGTGACTGAACACTGAAAGAGACCCCACAGAGGGACTGTGGAGTCTCCAAGATTGGAGGTACTCAAAACCCAAGTGAATACAGTCCTGAGCAACCTACTGTAGTTAACTCTGCCTCGAAGAGGGAACTGGAGGTCCCTTCCAACCTTATCTACCCTCCAGATCTGGGATTACTGTCACTTTAAACACCGGAAAGATACAAGTACTTGAGGTACTGGGATCAGGAAGTAACATTCAGAGCTCATTATGGACCACATGCCAGCAACGCTGACTGTTTGGTCCTCTCTCTAGTACATTAGTAGTTAGTGCTTAGACAGATGGTTGAGACGGACTTGAGAATATCAAGCTGCTTGTATATTCTCCTGCAAACATAAGCAATAAATCAATAAGTGAGGGAAAAAAAACCCCATCAAAACTACAGCAGCAAAAGGCAGAGGTCCAGCACAGCAGATAATGCACATACAACTGCCTTTCTGATTTCAACTAGATGCAGAAATAGAGATTTTTTTTATGTTTTTACAGCCTGCATCCAATCATGACCAAATTTGTGGCTAGAATCAGCCATTTCCATATTTGCCATGGAAACGTTTGGATTAGCAGATTGCTAAAGCAGGGAGAAATTCTAGTTTTGACTGCTTTCTGTATCCCTGAGTTCTTTTGTTTGTTCTCTAAACATGCACTCACCCCTACCTCCCCCAGTGAGAGTGAAATAGAACTTGAATATTTCTCAATACCTGAATCTTGTTGGGCTTAGAGATACAGGCTCTGACCCTGATAGCAGCAGCAAGCAGCACCACTTTCGGTTGGTAATCTGGCTCTCTTAAATGTGAGTAACCATGTTTTGATCAAAGACCACCCAAAACTAAACAAGCAAGAGGAGTCTGGCACAGTTGTTTAATTTTGTTAGAGCTAACGTCAGAAATTCACTTTGTTTAAGTGTCAGTTATGTGATTTTTACAGTGAGCAATTTCTAGGATTTATTTTGAAGTGGCTTACTGTCCAAAATTATCAGACTTTCTGCCTGACCAGCTGTATTTTCAAGTGGTTTACTTACCAAGAAACCAACTCTGCTTGACTTTGCAAGCTTCATAAGAACATCAGATTGCCCTGAGCTCCTAAGGTTGCTGGGTCGTGACTGTGCCCTTTCAGTTCCCTGTGCTAAAACAACCTGCTTCTCTGCTCAAAAGGTGAAAAAGTGATTCAGTAGTGTTTCAAGGAATGGGCCCTTTTTAGTACAGCCATGGAATGGAGATGATAGATTTGAGCAGGGAAGCTGCCTCACTATTTACTTTGCCCAGTACATACTGTTGCAAAAGAAAAGCTTTGAAAGCTCTCCTTCTCTTGTTTCGTTCAGCTCCTCAAAGAAACTTGACAGCTTGCCACTATTGTGAACGAATGCATGTGTTCTAAAGACTCAGACTGTGCTCTGGGTATTTTCTGAATAGAGATGATTAGTGCTCACCTGTTTGCCTTCTAGAACAAGGACAGCATTGTTCTCCCTGGTCACAGACGTGAGCAGGTGCTTGAGAGAATGGAAGAAATGGCTGACTTGGTTTCTCCTGGCTGTGTCCAAGAGCCAATATTTGGCACTGACATTTCATTTTCTCTCCCTGGTCTTGTCTGATTGTCATCTGATACAGCCTGGCAGGTCAAGTCCATGGTCGTCTGCCTGCACTGAAAACTGAGGATTTGACAGGCAAGTTTTTTGAGGGAATTACCTTTGTAGAGAGTGTACAGAACAGCACTCAGCAACAAAACTGTTTGATGTAAGCACACAAATCAGAAACAATTTGGAAAAATTGTGGTGACAAATAAGTGCTTGTCAGAACATGCCTCTGCACAAAGCATTTTGGTTTCTCTGAAGTGCAGAGAGGTGTGTGGGAGGCTGCTCCATGTCACAGCAGCCGAACATCCCGGCCATGGGGCTGGCGCACCTGTGATGGGTGGATCAGAGGTGAGGGAGTTGTTTGCCCCTGGCTTCCCTGTGTCCGACCAACCAGACGTCACCTGAGTGTGGGGTTAGAGGTGACCTGGTCTTACAGACTCATGACTGCTTCCATTCCCCACTTCCCCATCTTTCAGCCAAAATTTCTTTAGCTCCCATGCAGTTGCTAGCTCTAAATTTCTTCCTTTGCCTTCAAGTGACTCCTGGCAGTGAGGCAGAGTGATCTCAAATAGCTGGTCAAGAGTGGATAGCAATGGTAAAATTAAAATAAGCTGTGTGTGTCCCTGATTGCTTCCCACAGGCAAACAGCTCCTGCCTGAAATGCTGCAGTCAACCAGCTTGGAGGTTTGGAATAAAATAAAACGGATGGAGAAAAGTACACTACAGAGTGTTCTATGTTATATTAGCATACACGTGTGCTGATTTCCTGCCCGTGGGTACGGGTACTGTGTGCCTCTGTGCATGCAGCATGTCCATGCAGAACCATGAAATCCCACCACAAAGAAAAGAGGTGATCAGAGGCTTCAGCTCTGCAGGGCCAGTGCTTTAAAGTTTCATTTTCCCCCACAATAATTCAAAAGAGTAAATCAGAAAATACTTTCCAGCTTTTAACTTCCAGCCTTGGTAATCTTCCAGCCTTTGTCATCACTAGCTCTTCCAGTGTGCATTACTGGATATTTGATGTTTGGAATGGGCACTAGGAAGTAGTTGGATTTTTTACAACTGAAAATATTTAATGCTGTAGATGTGAAAAGCTTGGAACTTAATACATTGCAGAAGTTTTGAGCAATTCCTAACTTTAGAGTTGTTAATGTCACCAAATATATAAATGAGAGTCAGTAACAGTTGTACAAATTTTTTGAAGAAAAAATTGAAATAAAAAGTAGGGTGTAAGGTAAACCAAGGTAAGTTATGAAGTCAATCTGTTTTTAGTCAAATGTGAGAGGAAAATAAAAATCTTTTATTTCTCCACTTACAAACCCCTCGTCTAATAGTTTATTTTCATATTTATTTAACCTTTGTAAAAAAGACTGAAGATTTATAAATTTTTCAAATATGGATTTTTTTTTTAGCTGAAATGTTTCATTATTGAAAATTGTTATTGGTTATAATTATTCCCTGAAACTTTCCAAACTAAATGAATTGGCTTGTGATTTGTTGTAGTTTTAGATGTGAATGCGTAAATGTGACTGCTGAAGTACTTCATTGCAGTGGGCGACAGACATGGGTGATTATGTCAAGTGTTGTGTTTCTTATTCAAAAGCATTACCCAGAGAATGTCATTGCACAGAGATGCAGAAAGTTTGAGTATCTGCTCAGGGTCTCTGTGTCCTGTCACTGCTCACACCATGGCTATTTATAAGGTATGAACCTTCTGCATTTCTCTGAGAGGCATTTTCCAGCAGGTGCAGCGTGCTCTAGGCACCTCATATCATCCCTGCAGGAAGGGGCCCAATGGCCTTGGGCAACAACTAGGAAATGCAGGTAACAGCTGTATGGTAGCACAGCAGCATTTTTAACCAAAACATATTTAGGATTCCAAGCAAGGTATTTACTTTTTCTCCTTTTGTTTGAGATGCCAGAGGGAAGGGGAGTAACTGTTATTATAAGATGGATTGTACTTAACAAATCAAAAATTATTAAAAGTGTAAACTGCATCCATGTTTTCAAAATAGGCAAGTCAAACTGAAGGCAGCTGTACCCAGATGTCTCCAGTCTGTGTTTGTGGCTGTCACTGTCAGGTGATGTCTGTCTGGACTGAAAAGGATACAGATAGTGGTCAGTTCATCTTTACCTTACTTCTACCAGCACTGCTCAGTGCAGAGAGGCTCTGAAGAGTTTGAACAAAGCACAGTACAATTGATTTGAGGTTCATGGGCAGGATGTGGGGCTGGAGGAGGCAAGGGAGGACTGTGTGCTAGCAGGCAGGCATGGGGCAGCAGAGTTGCCTGGGGAGCTGAGCTGGTACTTGCAGGCAGGCTGAGGCTGGGCAGGCAGGAGAGCAGCTGGCCTGCCTCTGGTACCAGGATGTTTTAAGGAAGACATGAACAGGGTAACATAGCCATCCTTTCCTGGCACAGCTCTGTTACATCTGTTTGGCTTTCCTCAATCCAAACATTACTTTCTTGACACATTCAACAACCACAGCTCTTCACACACACCAGTGTTTGCTTTTCTCTTGCTCCACAAAAACCCTCCTCTCCCAAACTTGTTCTGTGGGTGGCTGGTTGGGAAGTGCCCAAAATTTCTGTAGATGGCCACTGCTACAGTTTGTAAAAGCCAGTAGGCACAGGACATTTTATATTGTGGCTGAGAATAGCTAATGGAGAACACGGCTGTGAGGATACATGTTGTGCTGCTGGAGGCAGGTTTCTAGGAAACCCGTGAGACCATGGCATCGTTTCACTGAGTGCTCCTTAGTGGAACAGGAGAGTGTCACTGGGAGGGGGGAGCCAAATTACAGCCTGCCAGAGATCAGTGCTGAACATCAGGGGCTTTTAGTGCTCTGACAAAATAAGTGTTTCTGCCTGTCAAATTTATATGCAGGAAAATATGGATGAAACAAGCCATGTTCACAAGATTTACCTAGTTAGAGCATGATTTCAGAAGCACAGCTCAAATGTTTTGACAACTGTTCTAACTGTGCTGCCAGCAGCTCAGGGCCAAGCTCCCAGGTACGTTTTCCCAGGCTGCTGTTGCTCTATTCTAGCGAGTGATGCTGCACAACAGCCCCATACATTTTTTGATAACCAGCTGAAACCTCAGGCAAGGCCCCTGATTTAGCACATCAAACTGCATGAGCTGAGGGTTGCTCTCTGTGGGGTACACACAGCTATGTAAAGGATGATGCTGTTAGCTCTCACTTGTTAGCTGCAAAATGTTGGGAGCCAGCAAATATCTGTGGGAAAGGACAATTTCCCTTAGGGAAACTGTTTCATCCCATGCAGGTGAGCCTTGTGGAGCGCAGGGCGCATCAGCTGCATTTCTAATCCACACAGTTCAAAGGACCTGTTGACCATGTTGCCATTTGAACTGGGAGCAGTGAATGAAAATTAAAAATGGGAAGCAGGAAACTTTTGTGTCAGTGCGGAGAGGATTGTTGCCTGCTAATCCTAATAAGCCAGTGTAATTGAATTGGCACACTGGTTTACATGCTTTGCTGGGAGTGTCGAACGTGACCCCAAACTGTGATATGGGCACCCCAGGAACTGAAGGCGTACCCTTGTGTGGAGCTGAATCCCTGTAACATGGAGTTTGTTTTAACTAATATTTTAACATGGGAGCTGACAGAAGGTCTCATTTGCAGTCTTGTGCATACTGAATTAGCCAGGCTGCAGACAACTAGAGAGCGAGCTACATTAGGGCATGAGAAAAATTCTGCCTGGGTGGTCATTTGTATGTACTTAACAACGGGTAAAAGCAAGCATGTGCAGTTCTGCAAAGGAAATCTGGTCCTACAGGGTCCTGTCCTGTTTGTGTAGGCAGCAACTGGGCCTGCATGCAGAGCAGGTTTGGTACTGGGACAGAAAGTCAACCAGAGACTGATCTTTCAGGAAAATGCCTTTCATTTCCAGGGCTTTAAGGCATCAAAAGGGGCTATTTATATTATCAGTTTGGCATCCTCTACTTGGCAGGAGTTAAGGACATTACAGCTGAGCCCTATCGTTTCTAATCACCTCTTCGACTGAGCACTGAGCTGCCCTGGCTCACTGCAGCCCTCCATGAAAGTATGAAGCAAAAAGAAGAGAATTTTCTAATCAGGCATTTTCTGGGCAATGCCATCAGCTACAGCACTTTACATCACTACATTTGCATTTCTTTCAGCTGATGCTGTCTTTTCTCTTTCCTCTGTCCTTATTATTGACGGAGGTGAAGTACTTGCAGTTCAAAAGTTCATGTAGCGCAGGAGAGGAGCGTGCTGTGTGCACTTTCTTCAGGCGCTGGTTGCTGTGGCTGCTCAGCAATGCAAGGAGAGAACACTGTGCAGTGTGTCATTCTGAGTGTCACTCACAGCCCGATCACGCTCAGGTGAAGGCTGTGCAGGGTGAATGTGGGGCTGTATCTGTTCGAGCAAATGCATTCTCGTGTGTACTACTGGTATGTAAAACCTACAAAGCCCATCAGTTGTTAGACTAAAAGTTTGGTTCAAACCTGAAACTTTTCTTTACCCCGTGGAATTTGTGAGATGTTTTGGAAACCGTGGAAATGCTTTGACTTGGAATGAATTTCGTTATGGCTCTTTCCATTGTTTGTATTTAGCAAAACTGTCCCTGTATGAATTGTTGCCTGGAGATTAGTGATGGGGGGGGAATTACCTGGTAAACGTTCTTAACCTCTGTCTGGATCAAAACCAGACCACCAGTTGTTAGAAGTTGCTGGGGTGTGCCAGAGCAGAGGCCAAGCTCGTGGCACGGCAGGGCTGTGAAGCACAGGTGTAGCTTTGCTGCTCCCCTTTATAGGCATCTGGCCTTTCTGAGGGACATGCTCCCATTTGGAGACCAGTGCCCTAAAATGTCAGTATAGTTTAGGATCAGACCCTCTATTTTCAGTTAATATGCCTGAATTCTGTGTGGAAAAAATAGTTTAAAATAGTTAAACAAATATAAATAAATGCAAGGCACATGCGCGTCTGGTAGTATTTTCCATCTGCAAGAATGTTTCAAACCCTACTGAATTCCTGAATAAACAGAAGCAATTGAGTGCAGCTTTGATCCTCTCCCTGTTTCCTTGAAGGATGCTTCCTTGCAGAAGCCCACACAAATCATGCTCATTTACTTAATGTTTCTGTCCTGTTAGCCATGAACATAGAGCAATCTGTTTAAAGAACTTCATTTCCTTGTAAATTAAACTGCGGAGGCAGGATGAGGTGGGAACGATGCTGCAGGAGATCTGGTTTTGTCTGTGCTTTTCCTGTGACCTGGTGCAAGTGCCAGGTCTGCATCTTCACGGCACCTGCTGCTCTGTATTTGCCAGTCTGCTGCCAAGCTGCATTGGTGCCCTTGGGTATCCTCATCAGCTTGCTGTCCTTTTTTTGTGTGATAGCTGTTAGAGGTGTAGAGTTTTGCCTCAGCTAATTGCTTGTCACTTGCCTGCTTGTTGTGATTCAGTTTTATTGTATTTTGTAAGCATTATGGATTAGCTCCCAATCATGTGAGATTTAGGAGAGTGGGAGGGCATAGCTGAAGCACCGTTATTCATGTTGTGGGTGCTTTGCAGTGTCAAACAGCACGGAGACCGCGATGTAGGGGTGATTTGAGAACAGTAACAGTTGTGGACAGTGGTTGTAGGGCTCCAGTGAGAACATTTGTGATCATCCAGAAATGGGAATGTTTGAGTGTGTCCTTTGCCTGGTGCAGGAGCAGGCAGAGGAAGCTGGAACCCCACAGAGCCAGGCTGGGCTGTGTGTGCATGGAAATGAGCATCATCTTCCTGAGGAGTTTGTACAGCGTTTACCATAAGATCTTGTACAGAGTGAACAGATCTCAGCAGTAACTGCTCAAATCTTTATGTTTTAAATCCTGTGTGCACTTTGAAATGTGTCCTTTATTCTGATTCAGGGCAAGGTATCCTTCCTTAGTCAGACTGAGGTTACATCAAACTAAGTGACATTTTTTAAGGGCAAAGTAATGTAAATTTTCTATTTTGCTCCTGTTTCCCTGATTTTGAGTCTGATCTATCAGTAAATAACATTTTGTATTTTAATCCATTCTCTGCTGTGAAGGGTGGTGTGAAGGTACCTGCAGTGGTGAGAGAGCAGCTCAGAGAGATGGAGGTGTGAGTTTCTGTGCTGGAAAAAACAGAAGAATACGACTTAAATGCTAACAAAGTCAATATTAGGGTGGTTTCTAGGCCTGGTTCCCAGACCACAATGCATTTGTTAACCGAATGTTTCTTGTAGTAGGAAGAGAGCCTTGAACTGATTTACATTTCATGGTCCACATAAATGTGGAGACACTGCCAAAATGACCTCTTTCCTACTTCTATTTTCATTGTAGACATTCCAGAAAATGGAGCGAAATGTTTTTCCTGATATTTGGTTCTTTGTTTCATGCATATGCATTTCTGGGACACGCAGTTCTGGGGCATGCAGCTGAGTGCACATGCCTGGAGTCTCTGCAGGCTTGTGCAGCTTTGAAGCAGAGAATCTAAAGCATAAGTAAGATATTTGCAGAATTAAAGAGAATTTAGAGGAACAGGAGTAGAGATTTTAAATTCCTGTAAATAAATACAGTCTCAAAACCAGAGGTAAGTTTTCACTTGTCTTCTGCTTCCATCTTAGAGATGTTTATTGGACTGTGAAAGGAAAGGAGATATTTACAGAAGGAAACTGATGAGGAAAATCACTTGTGTTACTGGCTCGTGTTGATGTTCACTGTAATGATGTTTGTTGACATCACATTACAGGAGGAATTTATCAGTTAACAGTCTTGAGTACTAAACCTGCTGACACACAGCAGTGCAGGGAAACACTGCACAGGAGCTGGATAGCTTTATTTTTGCAGCCCTCTAATTAGGCACCCTCATAAAACAGACATGTGGATTTGTAAATCCAGCTCCCAAAATCTCCTTGCTTTCCAGCTGGAACGTAGCTAGGATTCTCAATTCAAACATCTCAATCTGCCACATTTGTTATTTTCCCTTAGCCTCAATTTTGAAACTTAAGCAGCTATTAGAAAAACATTACCCTGCATCCTACAGCATCTTCTGAGTCCAGGAGGAAAGTCTGAAGCCATGAATTAATTGCCCAGGAATTTAACAAATCTTGTCGAGCTTAATTCAGCCTGGAAACTCTGGGGCTGGCTTTGCTGCCAACACTGCTCTCTCCAGGGAGTCCCTTCCCATTTATCCTGGAGTTGCACACTTTGGTAATGCAGGAGGGCAGAGAGCAGCTAAACACGTTGGTTAATTTTCAGGCTCTTGCTCCCCTTGGTGCCAGTAACCTACTTACAGGAGTGGAAGCGCAGGCTCAATGTGCAGCTGGCCCCGCTCTGCGAAGGGCTGGGGAGGGATTTTCTCGCCCGGCAGTGCGGATGTGGCTGCATCGCCGCCAACGCCGGCGGTGCCCCGCGTTCCCGCCCCGCGNGTCCCCGCTCCGCACCGCGCCCCGCGCATCGCCCCGCGCCCCGCGGCCGGGGCTGGCCTGGGCTGCGGCACCTGCCCCGAGCGCTGTGTCCCGTTCCCCGTTCTTGGCTCGAATCGCCAAGTGCCGCCACGATCGCTCACAGCGGTGTGTGGGAACCACGCGGCTCGTCTTTAGCACCCAGCTTGGGTAGAGATTTACGTTTCAAGCAATGGAAGTCCTCTTGTGCCCAAGGGAGGTGAGGGGGCCTCACACACCTGATTTTTCCGAGTTGTTGAAACAATAGGCGTTGGAAGCAAGGGAGAGGCTTGTATAACGGGTGGTGTGTGCCTTGGTCTCTGAGTAGAAATGTACTTTGCTTAAGAGCTTCCTCTCGCGCACCCTCCACAGGTTCCTTTAAAGCCAAATAGGACAGGTCTTTCTGTGCAAGGGTGGCAGGCAGAACTAGGACAGGGTTTTGTCCTTTTGAACTATTAATACAGATCACAAAAAAAAAAAAAAGTGCCAAAAGATACAGAAGCTTTAAAAAATACGATGAAACTTTGGAGATAATTTATTTTTTATTACAGCTAATATTGTATTGGGTGTAAAACACAAACCACATTTTGGTATATCCTTTCCCTGGTGGAAAAGGGATCAAAAAGGAGAATCCAAATTTACTCTTGATTGAAACCTTTTGAACCCTAAGTGTCTTTTTTCCACGAAAGGTACTGTTCAGAAAGGCACATTTCATTTCTGAAGCCCAAAGAATAAGTGTGGCCAGTACAAACTGGTACTGTCTTCTGAAGGAGTTTTAGCAAGTGTGTGGGATAATAAATCACCCAACATCAGTCTTGGCGTCTGTGCAGGGTTGAAGAGGAACACAATATGACTCTGGTGTATCTATTTTCTCCAGCATGAAATAGAGATCATCCCATCAGCTATGTTAAAAGAGCTTCTGCATGTGCAGTGTCTATATGATTTACACCATGATTTAAATATCTGTGGATACCACCTCTCCAAGGAATTTTGTCTATTGCGACTCACATCTTATGTTGTAAATTTATCTGTAAATATCGTCTTTTATTGAGGCATCTACAAAACTTAAAATATTTTTGGTAATTATTTGTAAATATTAGCTCTGTTGTCAGCAGCAGCAGTTTGGGTTGTTTTGTCATAGAAAAGTGGGAGGGAACCACTGTTTTGACAAGTGAGAAGCAAATAATTTGAAGTCAAGTGTTGGCTTGGAGTAATTAAATCCAACAGGAGTAGACATTGAGAGTGCAGTTCAGCGGTGAGATTGTGGCTGCTGGAGGCAGCTGTGCTGCATGCATGTGTGACGTGCAGGTTGGGTTCCTCGGAGAAAGCTTCCAATTGCGCCTCTTGCATTCACCAGGTCCCGTGGAAGCCGGCGGAGTTTGGTGCTGCTGCTTTTCCAAAGTGTCTGGCAAGTGCTTCCAGAGGGTGAGTGTTTAGTAGATTCCCTGCATGAGCCTGTAGAAGTTTAGCCGTTGACTGGGCAAATTGCATTTAAAAAAAGCCATTAAATCACTAAACAAAATCTCTTTTGAACTTGCCTAGTATCTAACCACCTTCTGCAAGAGGACACTGACAGGGCTCTTGCCCTGCCTCTTTGAGCTCATGCACCTCTCCTTGCTCTCAGTCCTGCTCTGTTCTCCCTTGCCCTCCACACGGTCTGGGCTCCTGTGTTGCCAGCTGTGCTCCTCTTCCCATTGTTGCAGGCTTGGGCGCAGCTGGGATACAGTTTGCTCTATGGGCAAACACACTGAAAGCCATTGGGTTTTCCCACTGGTTTTGGGCCTGTGTGGAGGTATCGTACCTACAGCTGTTCTGTTGTGCTCATGTATGGTTTGTGCCGATGCTTAACTAATAATTTTGGTATACGCTGTAGACTGTGTCCTAGATTATAACTCAGTTCTATACACAGGTTTGTAGCAGTGCTGTGACCAGTGTGCTGTAGAAAGTGTCCCAAATGACAGGATGTCTGGGCACACATCTTCCCTTGTTCCTTTCCAAACTACCAGTGCATACATAGTTTAATCTTAAGCAAAGTAACAGCACTGCCTGAGGTTGTAATTACCATCCCTGCTTGTAATGGCCTTGGGATCCTGGGGTGAGCTGAGTGCCTTGGTACCACTATGAATTTGGTGAAATCATTGCACATACAGTTCAGAAAACTGTTCATGTGCTGCTTAGAAACTGCACCGTTTATTTTACAGAGGAAGATTATTGAATTAAGGTCATAAATTTATAAAGTGAACAGCAAGTTTTTTGTTTGCTTCTAAAACCTTTGTTGCCTTCATCCAAGGATGTTGTCTATCTGTAATATAGCCTTTGTGGTGACAAATGGTTTTAATATTTGTCCCAGTTTGCAGCTTTTTCTTTTTTCCTTTAGTCAAGCATGGCAGAAATAGGAGTGATTAATACTGAGAAAAGTTTGCAGCTACCCAGGCTCAGAAGTACTCATCCTGTCTCAGAGTATTCCACTTTCTCTTTTCATCTTTTCAAATAAGCAGATTAGATTTTGCCTAAACTCAAGCCATTAAGCCTTCAAAAGATGAAGGTTTACTTTATTAAGCTCTCTCTCGAGAAGCCCAAGGTCTGGCCCCAGTCTTACTTCATCTATCCCCACTGTTTCACCACTTCCTGAGATTCAGGAACAAGCTGAAAAAAGAATACAAAGCGCATGAGGGTTTTGCCCTTGGCAAAATTCTTTTTTTGACTCCCTCACTGTCATGCCTGGCATAAACCTGTCTCAGGAAGCCACTGGTGGGAACTGGGAGTGAGATGACTGAGAAGGTGGTCAGGAAGTTCCAGCCTAAGTTCCAGCCCTGTGCATCCTCAGAGTGGAGTGGTGTAATCTTAAGGAACACAGTAAGAGGTTAGGACAGAATGAGGAAGGGATCATGAACATTCATTACAAAGGAACTGCATCTCTGTGAACATGAGTATAGAAGTTAGTGTCAGGAGTCCACATGTTTATTTTTTTAGGTATGATATTAATCTCTTTCTAGGACACTCAAGATTACCTCACCAGGGTTTATATGTGTTTGTAAGCTTAAACACAGTATAACAAACAAATGCCACGCAAGCCAGCTTAGTATTTTTCTATGGATACATGCAAAATTACTCCATGGAAGAAGCAAAACTTTTTTCTATTAAAAATGGCATGAATTTCTAGTATCAGTATGTTTCTGCTTGTTTCTGCATGTTCCCCAATCTTAGTCAAGGGAAGAGTTATTTGGTGTCAATATGTGAAAAGAAAATGCAGAAAGAAAAATAAAAAATAGAGGAACGCAGATAATGTTATCAAGATGGCAAAGGGAATCCAAAGGTCTGTCAGCTCGGTCAAGAAAAGCTGGGGGAACAATTTGCTTCTGTCAAAGAAGACTGTAAGAGCATGCAAGCGGGCAGGACAGGTGGCAGAGCAGTCAGAGTGAGCTTTTTTGAGCCCTGATAAATTATGTATTGTAAAGCTGCTCTGAGATTTTGATTTCACTTGGAAAATGAAAGTGACCCATTTGGTAAGTCTTTTGCTTTTCTTATAATTCATGGTGCCTTATTCTTAGTGCTTTGCCTCATGGACGAGAGGCAAGGAACTCTCTGGGATGGCAGTGCCTGATGCAGCCTGGGCTATTGTATTGCCCCTATACAAAGAGATAGTTTGGCTCTTGGAAACCTTGAGGTCTATTATTGTCACAAGCCATGTGAGATGGGACAGGTGGAGGCAGTGACTGATGGCAGCAGGAGCTCCATAGCATCAGCTGTCTGGACACAGAAATGATCTGTGCTCCTTCTCTATGCTAATCTGTTTTCCATGGCTTGATAATGAAGTGTGGCTATAGTATGTAGGCAAAAAATAACTCATTCTATACAGCCCATTGTTAGGCTACTAAAAAAGTTCACTATCATCCAACTCCTTCAGCTTTGGACCACTAGTAGACTGTGAAGCATGGCTCCTATATCTTATTTTCAGTAGTTAAATTGCATCAACAAACTGCTGAGTCCTATCTATTACTGTAATTAGCACCTGAGGATGGCAGGAGATGATCTCTGAAAGCAGGAAGAGGATAAGTAGCTAGCCATGGGATAGGCTTTGCACTCAGAGTGTTACTGAAGGCTTTGTGCAGGCTGGCTGAAACAGCTCAAGAAGCAGCAGGCCTCAGAGTTTCCCTGGCAGCCAGGTTGGAATGGGTTAGGTGGGGAGCTTTAGAGTCTGATGTTTCCCATCTCATCTGTGTGCAGGCATGTGCAGGAAAACAGTTCTTAGATGCTGTGTGACTGGAAACACAAAAGTGTGAACACACACTACTCCGCCTTAACTCAACCACCTCTGTGTGCCCTCCAGACACATCTCGTTTAATCTCATTTTCTTCTTGTCCAAAGTCTCAAAGATGTCTCAAGTCTGTGAGGACTTGCTGGGGTAGCAGAGCAGAGCTCCCTCCTCTCCTGTGCAGCTAGTTTATTCCCTTCCTGTGCACCATGCTCAGGATGAGCACAGTTGTTTGTCAACAATGAAGCTTCAGGGCTGTATACCTGAAAGTTGTGCCCAGCTTAGCTTGATGTGCAGTGTGTGCAGCACAATTCCCCTGCCCAGCTGGAAAACCAGCAAAGTACAGGCAACTCAGGAAACCTCAGTGACAGCTCAAAGTGAGACCAATACTTTAGCTGTTGAAGCTCACACATTTTCTCACAAAGCAATAAATAACCAAAGTAAATGTCTCTGGATGTTGTGGAGGATGACAGTGTTACGCCACTGTCCATGTAGACATGGGTCATGGACTGCTAAAAAAGCGTTTTGAGTCGTGGGATGTTCCTCTTGGTGTGGCAAATGCTCAGTGTCACCCTTCAGGTGAGGCTTTGAAGTTTTCCTGTAGGATTAGTAGGCTTTGAAGTTTTTCTTTAGGGTTAATGAGCTTGTTTCTGCACAGGACTTCTCTGGAGGCCTTTAATAAAGCTCTTAAACACGTTCTGCTCATCCAGCTTTAAAACTGATGTATTTTGAGTAATAAAAGGGCCCTGGTGAAGAAATTCCTGATGCAGATTCTGATGGGGTGCTGTCCTGCTGCCAAAACTTCTGGGCTGGTCTCCAGGTGTTTTAGCACTGTTTTAATTGTTTCTTGATTTCAACATCCTGCTGTTTTCTAAACCTTTTTTTCAAATATCTGCTTTTCCTGCTATTTGATTCTCCTCCTTTTCTTCCCTTTTGTGTTCCTGATCCTCTGTTCTTTCCCTGAGTGTTTTGCTCTTTCCTTTTTACCTCTTTCCACTTCTCTTTTCCTCCTGTGGGGAGGTGACTTGTGACTCCTTGCCATTGCAGCTGCTCAAGATGGCAGGGCTTTCTTTCACAGGTAGGTGGTTTGGAGGGGAAGTGGGTGGATTACACCTGAGAGAGAATGAGCCCTGGGCTCCCACTCCTCAGCTACCATTGCCCGCGTGGCTTTGGCATTTCAACTTTCCTCAAAGCCCAGAAATCATCAAAAATGATGCAAAGTCCTTCTGACCCTGGTTAGGGTAACCCTCTGAGGTTACCTCTGTGCGCCAATATTGAGGTTTATTCCTCCTGAAACCCCCGCTGTGATGACCTGCTGAAAAGCATTTTCTGCACTGCTTAAGTTTTAAGCACTGGAACATTCAGAAGGGAGAGAGCTGAGTGCCAGTGCAAAGCCTTTGGAGCACATAAATGTCACAAAGGGGCTATGTGTTTTGTGTTCGCTACAGAAGTTTTGTACTCTGTCTTTTTTGGGGCTGGATTTTCTCCTTAATGATTTCCCCACCCCAGTAAGCTTTTATTAATTGTTTGGTTGTCTTGCAGGAGCCAAGAATTATACCCATTGCTTTTGATTAAGAATCACACTTCCCCAGTTATTTCCATACCGTTCTTCTAAAGATTATAGAGATTTTGCAGCAGCCATTAATTCTTCTTAGGCCATCCTCCATGTTTTACAGAGTGATTTCTGAGAGATTAATGTGGTTCAGTTAGTGTTGATGCACCCTTTTACTGATTTCTGTGCTGAAATATAGACTAATGTAACTGATAATGATAGCAGTTCCAGCAGTGCTACTTCTGACTAGGCAGGGCCTTGCTCTACAGATGCTAATTGCCTACACTGTTTTTAAGACTAGAAAATAAGTTACATTAATCACTAAAAAGTGATTGCAAATAGTTTCAAAGTTATAAACTATTGATCAATAAAGGTGAGAGAAAATGCTGGGGCCTTCGGGGAATAAGCAATACATTCATTATTGTGAACAAATTCAATACAAGGAATGAATCAATGTCTTAGCTTGCCAGCAATGTAATGTAATATTTAATAAAATACTGTCCCACATAACCTAGTGCAGGCCAGACTGGTATTCCTTTCATGTGGTATCTGAAAAATGACTGTCCTTCCCCCAGTGAAATGCTGTCTGATATTTTCTGCAGAAGAGAATATGAAATAATAATGAGAGGGTAGAACACTGCCCTTCCCCCAGGCATGCATCCCGCTTGCTTTGGTCTGCAGCCGACCTGCCAGCACCTCTCCGCATGCCAAAACCCTGGACAGGTGAGAGAGAGCCCTGCAGAATGTAATACAGAATGGTGGCCCTGAGTCACCAAGACCAACAGCAAGATAAGTGCATTTTATGTCACAGAAAGGATTGAATGAAATAATTAAAAAGTTAAAATATATGGCAATTATTTAGAAAGGAAAAAGACTGTAATGGGGGATACCTTTTAGAATGCACACAGACCTCTTACTGTGCAGTATCAGTCTCTCAAATTCTTCTGAATAAAGATCTCAGTTAATCTCAGGTATCTTTTCCCAGACTGGTTTTTCCATGCCCATTTCCCCCTGCAGCACCCACACTCTGTTCACAGGGAGAGCCAAACCATCCTCACAGGCCACTGGTGGGAGTCTCTGGTCTGGCCTGTCTGGGAGGAGGGAACCTGACAGGTACCCAATCCATCATCTCAGTCCTTTATCTCAGCAAGCCTGCCATCCTGGAGTGTGTGCATCCATTTCTCAGGTGGGAATGATTTTTAGGGGACTGTTTCTTCCTCCCTTCCCTCTTTAAAACCTCTTGTATGTCCTTTTTCAGAAACCCTGCAAAAGGAATTTCTTTGGTCTACACTGTTCCAATTCTAACTGCAAAAATGCCTTAAATTAGTTCATCAGTGAAAGGAAACTTTCACTCTGGAAACTCATCCTGTAGATTTTATGATTCTCTTTTTCCAGTGCATCCTTTCTAAACTATGTATTGCAGTAAAAAACCCAAATCAGAACATTTCTGGATTATTTTCTGAGTCTACTATTACTCTAAAAAGCATCTAATCAGCTTAAGCTTCATAGTACTTTTTCCTCTATTAAGATAAGAAAGTTGCTGGAAGCGTGATGGAGAAAATATCTATGCAAGGGTTTCAGAAAACATTTTTCTCAGGAGCAGTCTAAGGTCTATGTACTACTCAATGACATCAAGTTAAAAAAACCCCAAACCCACAAAAATTGCTGTCATGCCTGATGTGAAAAATTTGCAGAACTAGGCACCTTGTATGAAGGTTCAGCATTCCTTAGGTTTTTACTTTGGATTCTTTTTCTTCTAATGTGTGTAACACACATTAGCCACACTAATCTCCTTTCACTGTCCCATCCCTCTGGATACATTCAAGCTTACAGTGGTTATTGATTAAAACACTTTAAAATCTAATCAATGTCATGGAGATATGTCGTTAAAGTTTTGCAGTGTGGGGTAGTGGAATGGAGCAATAAAAAAGAAAAAAATCATCCCACAAACACTTGATGCTGGTGGTAAACAGATTAATACAGTCAGGCTGAAAAGCCGAACAAAGAAAAAAATGATTTAATTTGTGTAATAAATGCGTGAATCAGACAGCATTAGACTCCATCGGCAAAGACCCAAGTGTCTTCTATGATCACTTCTCTTTATTAACTGATTTGAAGCCTGAATGTTAAAAAAATCTCTAACCAAATACTGGAAAAACAGCACAGAACTCTGAAGCATTTTGCACGAGCTGGGTTCTCATAGGTTGCAGACTGTCCGTTTAGGCTCTGGTTTTCTTGGATTTTTCCTGCTTTATTGTTGTTGTGCATGGTAGGATCCCCGTGAGGATGGTGCAGTTAAGGCTTCCTCTCTTGTGGTTCTGTTTCCAAAAGAACAAGGTGAGGTGTCTGTGCACGAGCTGAGGGCTGCCAGCGTTGCTGTGCGAGGGCTCAGAGCAGCTGTAGGGCAGCGCTGGTGGGTCAGAGCCCTTGGTTCTGCTGTTCTGGTGGCTTTGCTGTCTGAGCTGGGCCAGGACATGGGGGCAGCACATCCCGTGAGGGGGTCCTGCTGCATGGTGTGGGCTGAGAACCAGCCCAGCACAAACCTTGCCTGTCCCACTGGGGCTGAGGAGCATCCTCGTGCTGCAGCTGGAAGGAACGGGGCACAGCTGCTCAGCCCTGAGAGGCAGCTGTACGAGGGCCAGGGGCCAGAGGGGGATAGAACGATGGCTGGGCATGCCTGCAGTAATAATGGAGTTCTTGAGGCTTTAGACGGTAGTTTTCTTCTCATATTATATTGACTTTTAAGTCTTCACAGCATGTCCTGTAACTTTTAATGCAGTTACCTGTAGTCGGCTTGAAAGCTAGCAGTTGCATGAGCTTCAGCATTGAAATTTCTGGAGGAAACTTCTGTATTTCAAAATCTAAATTAATCCAAATTGGTAAAGAAAGATTTAAATAAAATAAAATAGTAATAAGCCAAAAAGGTTGTATTTAAAAATGTCTTGAGGCAGAGCAGATAGTTTTTAGGTTTTTTTTTTTTTTTTTTTTTTTTTTCCCCTTAATCTCTGGTGGTGGATGTGCTTTGTGAGATGCAGGATGTGATATCCAGTCAAGTGAGAGCTTGGTGGTCATCTTGTTGTGTGCCCCGTAACAGTTCAGCATTGCCTTTGTGTAAGGCTTTAAGATCTTCCTGGACCGCTGATTGGACCTGTGCTGGTTCAGACAGGGCACAGGGCTGTCAGGAAGACACAAGGCTGGGATTAGTGGTGGAAGCTGAGCTGTGTTGTTGCCTGGGCACTGTTGGGGTCTTCCTTCCCTCCCAAGGACTCCTCTTTCAGCAGATCAGTGTTTTTCTGCTCTGCAGCATAATTACAATTTCTTAAAACTACATTTGAGTGGTTTTCAGCTCTGACTGATGGGATAATTTGTACAAATACTTTGTACAATTTATTTGGCTGAGAAACAGCAACAAGCCAGTGACTATAGCTAATAACAGCAAAAGATATTTAAGGGGACAGTGAGCTTCAAGTGCAAGGGCCTTTAGATGTCAGTGAATTGGAGCTGGGATTCTGCTGCGAGTTTTCTTGCCTTTTTCTTTCTGTGATAAAGACAGCTTAGTGCACAGTGGTGTGGTTTCCCATGAGAGAAGCAATGGCTTATATCTCTTGGATTATATTCAAAAGTACTGAATAATGGTTGAAGTGGATTACCTATCCCTCGCTGAAACCCTGTGCCAACTATGTTAGTACTGACAAGCATCACGTACCATCTGTCAGCACTGTTGCCCAGGTTGGCAGGAGATTCTGATTACGACTGGGAGAATGTCCTCTCTCTGCCCCCCAGCACAGGGCATGGCATCCAGGATGTTTGACATATAATATGCTACTCTGCAGAGATAGCTTTAGACAGGTTCTCTTCATTGTCTTTAAGTTCTTCATCTTTGTTCTGCTTGAAAGAACAGCAACATTATTTAGCTGCTGTTCTCTGTTTATAAGGTACTGCTGTGTTATTAGGTCAGGGAATTCAATAAGGAATAGAAAAATTAAATTAGAGCAAATGAAAAGTGTACTTTGGAGGAAGGAAGTTCTAACTGCAAGGAGATGTCAGAACATACAGAACAGTTTAACACTTAGGTGTGAGGTAAGACCTAAGTGTCTGATTTGAAACACTGTCAGCATGTCTGCAGAGCACACAGAGGTTATTGTGGTGTGTGCAGGCACAGTATTGTTAGCGTGACTCCAGCAAGAGCTGACAGAAGGGGAGGGGGGAGCCCCTGGAGGGTTTTTCAGCAGCTTTTGCAGCCCTGACACCATTACTGTTACCCTCCTCCGTGCTGCCAGACAAAAGCCAGGGCAGGAGTGGCTCCCCTGACAGGGAACACTTTTGCCTGCTATGCTGCCATCCCTGCGGTGCCCTCCATCCAACCCCGCTCTTCTCCTCCTGAACCAGCAAGTTTGCTACACGTGTCCCAAGGGAGACCCTGCCAGCCAAGCTGGTGTGAGACCTGGATTTGGTCTCATGAGGTTGTGGCCAGTGAGACCTCTTCTAAACCAGCACTTTCTGTGCCACTGTGTCATCTCTGACCTGGCTGGGCCTTCTGTGTTTGTTGTTGTTCCTCAGTCATGTGAGTTTGTGACACCAAGTGAGTCTAGTGGAGAATGTGTCCTCAGGGAAGCAGCAATTCCTACATTGTGTGAGTTTAACAACCCCCTGCTCCCTTTCTCTTCTAATTGTTCCTGTTATTACAAACCAAACAGGGACATTTATACATCAGATGAAGAGCATTGGCTGGTCTGTCTCTGTACTTTGGGTCTATACTGTGGAACCACAGAAGCTCCATATCCCTCATTTAATAATGGGCAGCTGTTCCTGGAAGGACTGGACCTCTGTGTACAGCCTGAGCTCTGTTGAATATTTATCACTAACCTCTAATGGTTGTACACCTGTCACAGCCACTTGGGTGTTATTTTTATGTTGGTTGCTGCACTGCAGTTGGGGTTTCGATATTAAGACCAGAGGCTGAGGAAAGAGCAATCGCTCCTGCTGGCACACGTTCCCTGAATGACATGCTGAAGTGATGGATTTAAGCTTATGACATGTTCTTCACTGTAATATTAATAGCAGTGATTACTGCAGATGACAGTAAATTAGATAGGACAGGGTCCCCCAATGCTTACTGTCTGGCACTGAATTAGTTTTGGCGTTAATATTTCACTTGATTGAAGAGTAGTGCTTAAAACCTGTTCAGTGTCCCATATTTTCAACCCCTTCCAAGAAACAGAAAATCAGGCTTGCGCTGAAAGTGGGACATTGACATTCAGGTCTGTGTGACAGTCGCCCTGGGAAGAACTGATGGAATTGCACTGGTTGGGAGTTGCAACCTCAGCTAATTGTGTGGAAGTCGGAGGCAGGGAGAAATCACAACTTTTCTTTCTACTTAGAGACCAAAGCCTGATTTGTCAATGTGTATTACAACAGTGTTCGACTACAGGAGGTCAGCAAAAAGGTTATTCCATAAAATTTCTTTCCATATAATTTCATGTATGGTACTTGATAATGGTAGAGCTTGAGGTTTTCTTGAGTTTGTTTCTCCTTGCTTGGTTTGGCAGGGACAAGCAAGGGACAGCTTCTTCTTTTCCGAAGTTGATTCAGTGCAAACTTTTGTTGATCAAAAGCCCAAGTTGCAAGAAGGTCTCATCCTCAAAAGCTATGTTGATGAAAGGCATATAATGAGAACTTCAAAGTGCTTATGAGAAGCCACAGGCAAAGAAAAAACTTAAATAATGCTCTTCTGCACTGGGTCAGCTGTCATGTGATGTTTGTGCCTTGCCATGATGCAATGCCACGACCGGGCTGATTGGGATCCCTTGAGCCTTGGTGTCTGGAGGAACTGCTCTGTATGGGTGGGAAGATGTCCCCTTTCAGCCACTGTCTTGAGTTAAACTGTCTCTCCTAAAACTATTGGGAGCTAGAGTGCATCATGGAAGCAGTGTGAAGGTGTCCAAAGCGGTTGTAAGAAGGCAGGGGTAGCAGGACACTGCTTGAGCAAGGGAACAGTAACTTTCTCTGTAGTTACCAGCTGGGGCAGCAGTTTCCATGTTTGTGTGACTATTTGGCTTCAGAATTCAGAGCTTGTTTTATTATACTTGCATTTGTCCCATGGTCTGTGTATTGTGTCCTGATGTAGGTTTCCCTGCAATCTCCACATGTGAAGGTGGGCTGAGTTGGGTCATCAATTCCAGGACCCAAGAATGAGATCAGTGCTGCTTCCCTAGAAAGTTTCGGCTGTTTTTTCTTGACTGCTGCTGATTAGATTCAAGCTGCTGAATCCCCTCATCCCAGTTGCAGAGTACCCATTAATTTGATGAAAATTTGATTTCAAGAGTTGTTCTCCCAACATGACCAAGGATGATTAACAGGTGTTGGCACAACTCTCTTGCACCACTTATTTGAAGATCGTGAGTCCTTGCATCAGGAAGAGATGAGTGCGGTGGCACAGAGTCCTTTGGGGCAGCTTTAGTTTTTTTGACACATTGACTGAATTGAAAAATTTTATACTTTTTTTGCCTCCTTTGTTTTGTTGTTTTGTTTTTAGTTTGTTTGTTTTGCTGATGCTTTCTTTTGACAAAGGATTTAAATAGTTGATTATTGTTTGAATGTGGAGAAGTTAGCATTGCTTTACCTGGGAAAGGCAGTACATGCTTCTGGAACAAAACTGAGGCCACGAATTTGTACATAATTTATACATAATTTCTGTGGGCCTGATCCCCATACATGCACTGGCTATTCTCCTTACTTGAGACACATAAACTGCAGAGAAGGGCCCAGGTGAAACCATGTATTGGCTTTCCTTGTGTTTTCTGCCCCAAAAACTACTGCTGTTAAAGCTTTGCAAAAGCACCGAAAGTATAGATATTAGTAAGAAACCCACCTTTGAATTATTGTTGGGTTTTGGAGGGATTTTATTACTGCCCTCAGTCAACACCTGATTATTACAAATTGCTGTGGTTCAGCACACACTCCTGCAGTGTTGGAGCAGCAATCATCAGGAGTCACTCTGGTGCCTGGGGCTTGCCATGGAACTGTAGCCACTGCTGTCATGGCTAATGCAGAAACAGGATTGTGCAAGTTTTGTATAGTTCTTATGTGACTGATAATGTAGGCAAACTGACAGGATCAGAAAAATGGGTATCATGGCCTTTTTTTTTTGCTGAATCTTCGAGGGACTTAATAGAGATTTCCATTACACCTTCCCTAGGTCGATCCCTTATTGACTTAAGCAGATCCATTTACTCATCAGTTTTATTTAACTACAAGAAAAATGTATACAAAATACCTAAAAGAGCTTTATTTTGCCCGCATGAAATATTGAGGGTTTTTCTTAGGAAAAAGAAAATTAGAATAGCAACTGAAGGCTTCCAAGAAATGTTTCAGAGCCCTTGGGCCTGTTTGATACTGTAGATCACTGCAGTTCAGTGGATGCTGGCTACATTTGACCTCTTGCCTTGCACCTTATTTTGACACGTGCATTCCTTGGCTATCCCCAGGAACAACAGCACAGCCCTGGGACGGGCTTGCCTCTGCCATTCAAGATGAAGGTGCTGGGAGAAAAGGACAGATAAAATGTGTTTCTTCCTAGAAACAAATACTAAGGGGAAAGATTATAACTCTTCTTTCCTTTCCATTTTGAGATGGTGACACTGAGGGTTGAACAAAGGGGGGAAGCTCCCAAGTAGCTACAGATATTACAGTCCATGAGTAAATAGGTGAACCAGAGAAACCTGTAACCAGCAGTGGATACTTGGTGATGAGAGCTGCTTGTGTCAGGGCCTGATTTTCAGAGCCAGGTGTGTGCGGAGAGGAGAGAGCAGTGTTCAGTGGGATGCAGTGGGAAGTGTAACCCTTTGGGCAGTCCACTGCTATGATTGCTTATGTATGACTGCAAGATTTGGGTCAGTCGTGTGAACAAACATCTTGTGGAAGAAGCAGGTTGGAAGCAAGCTCCTTGGAGATGCAAGATATAATGTCTCTTTGAAAAACCCTATCAGGAAAATGGAGCTGGACAGTTAGAGTGTTTCTTAAAGGTATCTGTAATTGAGGAGCAAGAAAACGACAGCTAACTGCTTTCTTCTGTTGTTTTTAGGTGGAATGATAGTGCTTCCTCCTTCCCGCTCTCCTTATCTCACTCATGAAGCCTCCGTTAACCTTTTTTTCCCTCTTTTCCCAGCTGTGGTAGAGGAGGGTGAGTGAGCGACAAAATCTGACTGCCACAGGAGCTTTGACCTGCCCCGTCTCCAACCTGGGCCGGCTCACCCCTCCAAGGGAAAGCAAATTGTGGTCTGCACTCTGCTGCCAGAGGGACTGAGCAAAATGCGTTAGCGATGTCAATTGTGGCATCTGCTGTGGCATGTGACTGCTTAAAACTGCCAATGCAGACCGTGAGGGAAAAGGAGCAGACCAGAACTGAGCACACCAAACTTGTGTGCTTGGTCAGTGCTAGCAGCTGAAAAGGGAAACCCACGGCTGGAGTTAACTATCAAGCTGAATTAGGAGCTTGTGTTGTATTTGCGCTCATTTGTTCCTTCTTTTAATAGAATCACTAAAACAACCTTTACCTGAAGTATTAAGCCCTAAATATTTCCTGCCACTGTAAATTTGCTGCCACCTTTGAATTGATTAGGCACACTTTGGAAATCAAGGCACATTCTTAATAGGGGAGAGGTGCATATTTTCAATGTTTATCATACTGTATTAGGTGTTTAATTAAAAAGAGGTTCCCGGAGGATTAGCCAGCTTTATGTTGATGGCAAAAGAATATCCGTTAGCAATTTTTGGCAGGTAATTATAATGTGGAACTGGATGGCTTGAGGTTAATATTTTATGATAGCTCTAGTGGGAATGAAGAGAAATATAATCACTCTTTTTGCTAAGGGGAAAAGACAAATTAAACAATTACATACACCTGTTTTCTTCTGCAGGTTTTCTAGCTTGGTAAATTAGGACAGAATTAGTGTGGATGTGACCCAGATTACTGGGCTGTGCTCTGTGTCAGGGAGTGCAGAGTCAGCTGGTGGCTCTTGCTGCTTGCACTCCTACAGACACCTGCTCTCCTGTGCCCCTCGGGGAGCCGGGGGGTTTGATTTCCATTGTCTGCTCTTCTGTTGGATTAAGCCAGACCAGCAGGATGAGATGTAGCCCTTCATGTGAGAGGTAGAGTATGGCTGGAAAAGCAAAGTATCTTCCTCTCCTTAGATAGTGTGCTGCCTGTCCAGGTGTGATTTTCAAGAAAAGATTTTACCCAATGTAACCACCATCCATTGATTGCTTTGATATCCCTGTGTCTGTGCAACTTTGTCAATGTTTTTTGATCTTAATACTACTCATGGCAGCTGGCCTGAGAGGGGAGACAATGATTTGAGAGTGGGGTGGGCATAGAGCAAGCTTGTTTCATAGACAGCCCCAGCCCAACGCTGTTGCCACAATGCTGCTCCTGTATGAGGGCTGCGATGGCGGATCTTTTGGAAAGGTTGGGACACAGCACTTGCCACATCTATTTGCTGCTACTCATGTTGCTGCAAAAGCTGCAAATTAATAGGTCTTACTGAATCAGTCCTCTAAGTCCAGCAGCAATCCTTTGCTGTGGCTAATGCCTGAGGTCTCACAGGAGAGCAGAAGGACCTGCTCCAGCTGGAAATCTTCTATATGTTATCTGTCTGCAAAACCAAGAACTGTCTCTGGGAGCAGACTTGTGAGAGGCATTCATAAACGTGGCTCTATCTAATCACTCAGTGACTCCATGGAAATGAGAGAGCTTAAGGTGGGAGAACTCAACCCTGTACTGACAGATACAGTATTNATATTTGGTACTGACTGCAGCATTAGCTGTCCCTGCTCTCAGCAGGCCCTGTCCAGTGGGGTGTGTTTACACAAGAGCATGTCTTTCCTGGCCATGCAGCCATGGAAGCTACCAAACCCAGGGCAAGGTGGCTGAAGTCACTCATGAGCACTGGCTGGGGAATTTGGAGATGCCCTGAAACATTGGGCTCAGCATTTTATAGGCGTTAGGCTGAATGAGCTGATATAAGGAGAAGGAGAAAACAGATGGGAGAAAGCATTTATGAAGCAGCTGCCTGTTAACCAATAATTTGGTACATTTCCTTCAGTTCTTTTCATTAAGCCACAATATGTGGTTGTCTCATTTTCTGTGAGATGCATTGAATGCTCAAACGACTCAGCTATAATTACACGAATGCTGAAAGAGCAGAGGCATGCACTGTGTCAGGAATAGTTCTCTCTCTTTGTGTTGTGGACTACAACAGCCTGATGCAGCATCCTTCTTCTGCAGCCATCTCTTTTCTCTGGATTTTTTTCTGCAATTAACAGGGTAATGTGAGGAACTGATGATTTACGATGGGAGTTGTTTAAATCTGAGGACTCCTTATGGAGGGTTTGATCTCAGGTTCAGGCACATTGGTGGAAGCTTGGTATGGTAACTCAGAATTTATCAATGAAACTTGCTTGATTGTCTGTAATCTCTATTCCAGGAGAGAATTTGAGCTTTCATTCTGATAATAGTCAGATATGTCACGTCTTCCTTGTACTAATCTGAGACCCTTTACACCTGCAATTAAAAATATAGGGCTGAATTTTTCTAAGAATTCAGAGTAACACTTACTTTCCTGACTATATTGCACAGTTTGTTAATGAAGTGTTTATGATATTATGTTAATGGTTCAAACCTTCCATCTTGTCTGCCCACCTCAAGTTCCTCAACAAAATGCGAGCTGGTTTTGCCAGGAATCTGTACTGTGAGATTAGTAGGGAGAGGCCATGTCACGTGAAGCATATCTGTCCTGGAGCAGGAAGGTGATCACAGCTTGGCTATGCTTGCCTGGCCCAGGAGCAGGGTGGGAGATGCTGTGAAGCTCTGCATCTCATTCCTGGTCCTCTAAATCCACCTGTAGAGAATTTGACTTACACCAGTCTCAGGCAATAAATGCAAGCACCATTCCCAGTGTTTGTGGCTAATATAAGCAGTTTCCTTAGTGACTGTGTGCACAGAGAGATGAGGTGCTGGATGGGAAGAAGTGCTTTGAGTACACTGTTATATGGACTGGGAATTCTAGTGGATTTCAGATGGAAAGAACTTTTGTATGACAAGACATAATACACCATCTTCCATATGCTGCAATGGTGAGCAAGCCTTTATTAAGTCTGCAATTCCCATGAGGTGAATTAAGGCCTCAGTTACCAGGTGTGCCTGCAGGAACCTTGCATCGTTTTCAACCTCAGGTGAAAAGAGACCCGAATCTTCACAGGCAGAACCAGTGCTGCCTGACACAGTGGCTTGCCAGGCACCCTGAGAGTGAGTGGTTGAATTTGTGTAACCTGTGTCCACTTGTTCTTCCAGCAGAATTTCGAGCAGAATAAATTCCTTCTGTGATTTCGGATTTTGGAGTCAAGGGCAGAAATACTGAACTGCTGGAAATTGTTAGACCTTCATTAGGAAGAGCACAGTCCCATGGAACTGGGACAGTTTCCACCATTTAAGTGGTACATGAAAGAACTCCTTAAGCCACTAGCACAGTGAACTCAAGATGGACTTAAATTTTATTTCTGAAAGCTTTAAAGATACTGATGTCAGAAAATAGTAACTTTGTAGTGAGCTTCAAATGGGGTAATGTGCAGATATGGTAATGTAGGGATGTGCAGAAAGTCAGCTTACCAGTGTCCACTCCATGAGGTAGTCTGAGACATTGGGGATGTGGGAGCCAAGTCCCACCTTTGTGTTGCACCCAGAGAAATGAGGACATCCCCAGCCCCTGAGAGAGCTCTGCTCTCCAGTGAGCTGCACAGTGGCTCTTACCACTCGGGTTGTCTTTGGTCCCCAAACACTCAATGTTTCAGCTCCTCTGTCCGTGCCAGCAGCCCTGCCAGCCCTGCTGGCTCGCTGTGCCGTGCTCCCCTGAGCTGGAAGCTGGGCCTGCAGCGTTCTGGCACCGAGCGCTGTGCGAGGTGTGCGCGTGCAAAAGCCTCTGGCTCCTGCGGAACGCAATTACCATTGATCAGCAAGAAGCAGAGCTGTGTGCTTTGAGTTTAGCTTTTCATGCCAGTATTGTTATCTGCCAAATCCATTAACTCTGCAGTTCAGCTCAGGGTGCTTTAAAGATTTAAATGGAATTGACTGAAACCCAAAACTTAAGTACAGATGACTGTTATTTACCTCCAGTTCTCCCTATAGTTCTTATTTGGAGCTAAAGCAGCAGCAGTAATTTTTTCCACCTCCTCTGAATAGTGATCTTCTATGTTAAAATTTAGCTTGGCTGTGTATCTGAATTGCCCTGAAGAAAGGCAGAATCCACCTGGACACAGGTGAGGCCAGCATCAAGGAGGAGCTGATGGTCAGGCAGAAGCTGGCACTGAGGAGAGGTGGGATTGCAGTTTGTGTGATGGCCACGCCAGCCTGTGGCAGGTCAAAAAGCTGCTTGGGCTGTCTCTGCAGGGGCTGGTGTGAACAGAGCTTTGCTTTCAGCCACAGCATTGTACTTTGGGTTCCTCACACAGAATCTCTAATGGTTTCTGAGAATAGAGCTCTTTCTTCCATTGAGGTGCTTACAGCAAGTTTCTCCTCTGGCTACTACTTATATAGTACCTATTTTTATGGCACCTGTAGGAGTTTTAACTTTCCTCAAGGACTGCTCTTTTGTTTTCCCCACCAGAAGATTAATTGATTGGACTAAGTCTGAAAAATGCAAAAGCTCTTGTGGTGCAGGAGTGATGGGGAGGCATGTAGAGAGGAGTATCTCCTGGAAGGCTTATTTCCAGAGGAAATTGGGCCCATTTCCCCCCTTTTTTTTTTTTTTCCCTCATCCTTTGCAATATCCAAAGAATGAAAAGGTGGATTTTTCCAAGGGGGGATATACAGCCAAAGAACAGGCTAAGCCTCAGTAGACTAATTTTGCCCATCCTGCTTGTTATGCTGCAGGGAATACCGTAGCTGAACAGCACCACCATGGGCACTGGGGGGGTCTGGTGATGGAGTGTAAAAATCAGTTCTTCCTCTTTTTCTATAGTGTCATACACCTGATGGACCTCAGGCAGAGTGCAGTCATGTCCACTGCTGGCAGCCTGATCTTTCCCGGGGAATTTAAAGGTGCCTTAGCCAGTTATGTGGTACCCACATAGTGAGGAGTTTTTCTGTTCCCTTCTACGTACAGTGCTTTCAGCTCATGTTACTAGAAAATTACTGATTGTGCAGAATATGGAACAATGGATGCATAACTAGATTAAGAGAGACAGCACATTGTGCAAGCAGTATCTTTTCTTCCCATGTAAAGACAGAAATAAGCAAAAGTCAACAAGGGACAAGATACTGAAGCTACCAAACTGGTGCTGGACATACCAAAACACCTTATATGCTTTCTGCTCTGATTACAAGTGTAATATGATTACTTCTCAATGCTTGCATTGGTTACCTTTACTGTATGCATTGGACAGAGTATTTACAGTTTGTTTCAATCACCATATTTTGTAAGGTTAGAAGGCAAAAAATCAGAAATTATATTTGAGGAGGCTATAAAATTTAAGCTAGTTAGGGTCAAATTTTAATGGTCTAATTTCTGGTGACAGTCCTCAGGCATTGTTGGATTCAGCGGAAACTAAATGCTCCCTGCATTGAAGTTTGAGGGCCTAAAGTGCTAGAGTTGCTCTTTAACCATTAATTAAAGTGTTCTGTTAAGATGCTAAAACCATAGTAGATATTCTGCAGTTGGTATAATTAATTATCAGATTTATCTAAGTGAAATTGGGGCTTTGTGAGAGTAAAAAAAATTTATTACTGTCTTATTATTATGTCTCTACATCACAGCCTTATTACTTGGATACAGAAGGTTATTATGAAATCCATTTATCTGTAACCTAGTTACATGCCTGAAATATTAGTGCCAGCCACTACATTTCAATAATCAAGGATAGATGGTTTTTAAAAACTAAGGACAAATGCAGTCAATACTGACCCTGGTTTGTATCTTTATTTTTTAAAAATATATATGCTAATGTTAAGCAAACTAGGTTTCTTTTAATTTTGTATTTTTTTTAGATCCTTTTTTACTCTATCAGGTTATGCTAGTCCTGAGTTAATTAGTCCTAATGTGTGCCTGAGTGGATAAACAAAGGAAAAATATTGGTTGTCCTTTTTTCGTGTTTTGCACAGTACTTATTGATGCCATTCAAAGGCATTCCTTTCTAAAGGATGAGAAATTTCTAGTAGCCAGCAATGATTCAGCACCACAGTTTTATATAACAAGAGAATCATCATAAATACAGTAGCCAACAGCAAAGCATGTCTGTAGTGTCATTTGATTGTTGTGGAATAAAATAGGGAATGGTGGTCCACGTATGAGACATCAGCACAGCCATACTAGAGGCATTTTGGGGAAACTGCAGTCCCAAACTGCCATTTAAGAGCAAAGCTCTTCCTCTGAAAAGAAGTAAGAGTGTTACAAGTGTTAAGAAAGTTAGTGTGATGACAATTAAACTGATCAAAGGAAAAAGAAACTATTAATGGGAGCATCTCTGAGTTTTACTGAATTTATTTATCCATTCTGGCAAATTCGTATTTGCCACCTGGTTTATGTGGTCAGGAAGGTGCTTGGAGAAGGGATGCAGAACATTCCTGCCCCAAACAGCTCTGTGCTCCGTTCAGAGGGCCCGTGCACAGATCCTGGGGCTTGCAGGCAGCATCAGGACAAGAAGTTTAAATACTTTTCTCCACTGAGATTTTAGAGGAAGGAGCATGAATTATAGCACAAACCATAGAAAGGCATCCTGCAGGCAGGGAATTCTTTGCTCCTACTGTGTTAGCTATTTCTGTACTACACTGTGCAGAGATTTGATATGTAATGTGGGACTTTTAGTAGAAAGCCAACTACTATAAGTAAGAAAGTAGCAGTCACAATATCAAGGGCTTACATGCCACATTGGCCCTAATCTGTAAAGAAATGGATCCCCAATGACTTGGTGGACACAAAGGTCCTGCTCCTCTTACTCCAGCTGCGGTAGCTCTTAGGGCTGAGTGCAATATTGTCCTGCACAGCCTATTTTTCCTGTAAACCTTGAATACAGAAAGCAACAAATGCACCTCCAGGATAATATTCTGCAGTACATGCAGAATTCACCTGTACATCCTCTTCTCGTCCTTCCTGTGTCTGCCTGGGGGAATGCCTGTCCTCTGCCAGCTCCTCATGGGCGTGACTATTGGTCCAGAGCTGTCCTAGGACGTGAAGGCTCAGTGCATTGCCCTGTCCATTCATGTTTCATGACAGAAGAGGGACTGTGAGCATCCTTTGGTCTGACAACCAGGGCTGGAAGGAAGCAGGACCAATTTATTCTACTGCTCAGGGTAAAAAAACCAGGACACCAGCCAAATCTTAAGGCAAGTATGCAAGCGTGTAATGTCAGGACTTTGTAGGGTAAGTTCATAGCAGAGACTCAAATTACCACATATAACTTTCCACATAGGGTATTTTCATAAGAAAGCCAGAGTATATACTGGTGATGTGTATGTGTAGATTACATAAATCTTCTGGGCATTTCTGCTCCATAATATCAGCTGTAATCATTAAAATTATAGCTTAATTATCTGCTTTGGCACAGGTACAAAATAATAATCCTGTCTTGCTTGTCAAAACTGTGGAGATGGCTGATGGCAGCTGTGTGATCATTTCTGCCCCAGCCACGAATTTCATTAACTCCATCAATGTGACAACTGCGGAGTCCTGCTATTGACAGGAACTCCATGGTAAATTTGCTAAATTCCTTGGTTTCTGCTGCTCCTCAGCTGTGTTATAATACAAAGGTATTTTAATGGATCCTAGGAGCCGAATGATGTCTACCATAAGGACTATTCCACAGTTTTTCAGTCTTATACATAGAAATTCAGTCTAATACATAGAAATTAGTAATTCAGTTCTTGAAAGTTCTTGAAAGGAGTAGAAAATGTGTAGAGTTCACATCCCCAGTGAAGCATGGTTCAGTGCTCGTCATGATCTGGTTATTTATCAGTCACAATATCAGAAGCAGTGTTTAAATTCAGCACCTCTGCCATTTCTGAGAAGAGCATTGCTGGGGGAACTGTCAGCTGCTTGATACCAAGTAATTTGCTACATTTTTTATAATTCTTAAAATTGGTTCAGCCCATTTTCAAACAAGTCTGATTTGCTTCTTTAACCACTTTATAATCTTCACAGACACCCTCACCCAATAATACAGGTATATATGCCTATTTGAAAGGAGTTATGATTACATAGCAGTGAAGATTTGAGGGGTAGGAAGAAGCTTGCTTTCTCAGATAACATCTGATCTTTGGTGTTTGTTAGCAGGTTTTTAATGACAGACTGCAGACCTGCTTGAGAATGCAAGTGCCAGAGTTGGGGGAAGCATCAAAGGTGTTTGGTGTCACAGGCACTGCCTTCCAGGAGCGTGGTGCTTGCTGGCTTTCCGTATCATCAGTCACTCCAGCTGTCGGGCCAAAGGGGCATGGGTGGAGAAGCAGGATTGTTTCCTGAGTGCTAGCCCCCTGCGCAGATGGCATCAGAGGGTAAATAGAGGAGTGCACTCTTGCTGTAGTTGTCCCTCTCTGATTGCCCCTCTCCAAAGGGGGAGACTGCAGGGATCAATGCTGCATGTATCAGTCCTTTCCAGAGCCGATTCCCCATCCTCCACACCAATGGCTGTATGGTGAAAGCCTGCTGTAGCCAGGGTAGAGAGCTGGAGTTCTAGGTGAGCTCAAGAAATCTGGGGTTTTGGCCAATAGTTATGGTAATGCAAATCTGACTGATGAAAATTACAGTTTGACACACTACACGTGCTGCCAGAAATGACTGTGCAATATTAATAAATGCTAACAAATATTATCAAATACCATGGCTATGACTTTTACTGTGATCCACTCTCTAACAGTCAAGGAAGGCTCTCTGGAGATGGGTTTAGGAACATCAAATATTGATCTGAATCTTGCATTACTCCCTGGTTGGCTTTGATACTTTATGTCTATTATCTACTCTTAACTTTATTTAGACTACTTTTGCAGCTTTGAAAGACATGTTCTTGGCTTTGCCAAGTGTGACCAATTAATTTTAAATTATTTTAAAATAATTTATTGGACTGCAGTATATTGCTTTAATTCAGAGAAATGAATGCTTAGTCCCCTTTCTGAATTACATGTATAGGGCTAAGGGATCATTTCAAATAAAGGTAGATTGTAAATGGGGTAGCACCACTGACAGTCTTCTGGGCAAACCCACAGCTGTGGACAATGATTTACTACTCTCTTTTAAGATGAACAGAGCAAGTTTTCACTTGGTAGGGTAGGATACCAGTACGATAAGGACAGGCTTACAGTAAGTAAAACAAAAAGAATCACTATGATTCTGGCAACAGGACTTTTTCAGAAAGAATGAATGTATCATCCTTAAAATAATTATTTTGATAGACTCCCAGTGGCCCACTGAAGATGTATTTGGGTTTGCATTCACGCAACAGAATCAGCTAGATATCCATCAGCCCAGTTAAACATGTCATCCGTAGTTGTCTTTCCAGATACCAAGGACCATGAACTTTTAATATAGTTGGTTGTTAAGGAGCATTTGATATGTTCATGCTTCAACTGGGCTGAGCAATGGAATGCCCATAACATTTAACATAGTAGCTTGACATTTAAATGTCAGTTAAAAGTCTTTTCTTGAGCTGGTAAAATTTCCAGAGGGATGTGTGTTTCATTATTGGAATGGCCTCACAAATAGCTAGATAATGTGAATGTGATTCCAGGTCCTTGCCAGAGTTTTGTTCGGCAAAGAGAGAATTTAAAATTAATTATTCCCAGGACCTACATAACTTACAGAGTTGGTAATGACTGGTGGAGCAGCCACTGTGTGTGCAAGCACATGGGGCAGGCACCAGGAAGATTTGACTGACTGTGCTGGGGAACCACGATGCTCTTACGAAGTACTGCCAGGAATAATTATGAAAATGACATTTTCCAAACATTTAAATTGCTTCTGAGAAAAAATCTGCTTGGAAATAATAAAGGACCACAGCAGTTTATGCTGTGACCATAGGATGGTCCTCCTTAGTGACCACATAAATGTCTTGTATCTTCGTGGGTCTAGAAAGTTATTCCTGAGGCAAACACAGTGCAGAGTGAAAATGGTAGAGAATAGTAACAGGGAGCAGCTTGCAGAGCTGTTCTAAGCCCTAGAGCTTGAGCACAGGAGGCTGCACTGCAATGGGCACCTCCTTAACCCGTGTGGTTTCCCTTGGAACAGTACCTAATCCAGAGTGGCTCTGGGCAGTTGTCTGCTGCACAGAGAGGCAATGCTCATTATTTTCCTTTCTCTTTTGCAATAAAAAGGTCCCAGCTCTGCTGCAGGGGAATGGCAATGGAGCCAAGAGTAAAATTTGCCCTTCTTCTTTGCCAGTCAGCAGCATTCTCTTTAGTTTTTAAAGATTACAAACTATCCTGTTCATGAGGCTTTGGAAAAATCAGTAATGTATGCACATTTGGTGGGGGGCAAGTGATGTCATCTATCTGCAAGTGAGATTAGAATGTGAGATGAGGTACTGACAGTTTGAAATCCTTTATAAATGAATTAAATTGCTTTGTCTAAAAAGAATAGGATGAACGGGATCAAAACTGTTCCTTTCTGAGATAATAAATAATGTAATAATATGATTCTTAAATTCACTGATCGAGGTTTGGTATCAAATTTAGAAAGGAAAAATTGAACATAGGTGTGAACTCCTGTTTCTAAAAATTGTTTAATCTCAAAGGAACTTTGCTTCCCTTTCCATAGGAGAGCACTTGGGTTGTATTGAGAAGAAGCCTGATGCAAAATGCAAAGCAGGTCAAACCAGGAAATTAACACAGGACTTCCCAAACCTACTTTGACTGACGTTCACTGAGTGAGCTACTTTGATAGTATCAGCTGGTCCAGCTGTACCCTCAGGGAGAGGCTGCACCCCTGTTAGTGTGCTGGGAAAATTGCTGCTGGGCCATTGTTGTTGTACATCGAGGTTTATAGTCAGTTGCGCAGGGATCACTTTTTACTGGGTGCACCGTGGTAAACTGAGTTCACTGAGTTAATTCATGTTAAGAGTATATTTCTAATGGGTGAGTCTTTCTGCTTGCTTAAAGAATTTTCCTCAAAAAATAGAGTTGGGGGTTTCTTACAGTTTCAGTCTGTCCAGCCCTAAATGACTGCTAGCATGTAACTAAGAATCCCCCTCACCCTGATTCTAAAGTACCTATAAAAAATGCCCAGATTTATTTGTGCCTTCTAGAGGCAAATATCTGTTCTTGTTTAAAACCTTCTGTAAGGAAATCCGTGCCACATCATTGGCACGTGCTGACAAATTAGAGGTGTTGGTGACCACAGACCAAGGAGATGTCCCTGTCATTTTTACAGCACAAGCACACTGCACTACACTCCCTGCTTACAGATAGGTATCAAACAAATCAAAGTAATTAGGAATTAAGAACAATGCACTTGAGACCACAGCCATTTGAGATTTCAAAGTACATACCTTGCCTCACTACTACTGCTATCCTGGCTTGTTTTTACCTCTTCAACTGAGTTGGCATGACAAGGATGTGATAGCGAAGGATGAAGCAGCTGGTCCTTTTCAAACTATGTCAATGATTAACTTTCCTCTGTTTATCAAGGAAAGAATCCACAATGGTTTATTGTTTGGGGTTTTGGAGGGGTTTGTTGTTTTTCATTCCCTCAAGCTTTTTCAGTGTCATGTCCAAATAGAATTTATTGCTTTATATTGGATCCTAAATCATGGTTCGGTTCTAAGAAGGTGAAGGGAGTCTCTCCTTCCATTTGCAAATCCTTCCTTGTGTAAGACAGTACTAACTCAGTGTTAAACCAATATCTAGTGAGCAAAATTACCCTAACAGATAATCTGTTGGCAAGGGGGAAGGAAGGCACAACGGGGAGCCATCTGAATGTTTGAGCTTAAATCTGGAAAGTAAGAGCTTGAATTTCTAATTTTGTTTTATTTATTTGTTGTTTATTCACCCACGCAGTTATTTTTAACACTTACCACAGTTGTTGAAGCACATTTTCACTGACAGTGCAAGTGAGTAAGTCCCATGCACCTTTCTTTTCCCATATTATATTTTGCATAAACACTGTTAAAATACAGCTATTCACTCTGGTGCCATTTATGCTAAGCAGAAATGTAAATCACTCCCATGCAATTCAAAGGAACTCTGAGTACTGCATACTTTTTAATCATCTTCTTGTTACAATTAGCCACAAAAATTAGTACTATTAGCAACAACTGTGTATCATTTTAATTTGGCAATATCTACTGCTGTGAGGGAAAGGGTCAGGGTGCAGTATTTAGTAAAACAGGAATGACTGTATGAAAAGAGAGAAAAGAGGTTTTAACATTCAAATTAATTTTGAGTTGGGATGAAGTAGAGAAATGTGCAATGATTGGATTTGTGCATTTAATGCTGAGCAGGCTTGTGAGCAGGGCCAGTAGCTGCACCAAGGAAGATGGGTATGAATCTGGCTCTGGATGATTTGCCCCAGGATTTGCCTTGCTGTCACCTAGACCCTGGCTAAGGGTCTAGGGCTGCCATCAAGCTGGTGAGGAGTATCTTAAAGGTGTAATTCAGGAGCAGACCTAGTAATGCCAATCTGGGAGTTAATCCAACTGTATTCCAGTTCATGTGCGTAAAACAAGGAGCAAGAAAGCTTTTTGCTGCAAACACCCTGCAGTATTAGTGGACTTCAGAGTGATAAACAGAATTTGCACCTCTGGACCATGACTGAATTAACCTTGATTCTGAGCCCGTGACTCCTCCTCAGATAACTTCTTTTTCATATTTCTCTACTGAAGCTTGAGGTAGGATCTCTTTCACCAAATCTAGCTCAAAAGCAGTCAAAATACCAGGTACTTCCAAAGTAGATGCTGTCAAAACCAAGACTTTTGCCTCCCAGCCTTCTGGCCATACCCATCCTTGCAGGTGCAGAGGAGAATCTGCTAAACTTTTTACAGTTCCATTCTAGAACATAGGTGGATTTTTAGTTGCCTTGTTCTTTGTTAGTTCATTTTATTCCTGGTTTGTCATGCTGTTCAATAACAATTTGCAAAGGCTAGGGTTAACTGTATTAATTCTGCATAAATAGTCTTACATAAATTAGAAATGTAGAAGTTCTGAGCTGTGCCTGGGCTAGTGAGGAAAGAGCTCTTGGAGCTCCCTGGAAGACAAGTAGCTCCACGCAAATTTCCATCCTGCCTCCCTTGAGCACCTATTTTGGTAGGAGATGAATCACTGCTTTTCCGCTCCTTTGACTAGAAAGAACCTGGATGACTCACACGCACTAGCAAAGTGCATAAATGTTAGATATCCTGGCTAAACTCATCCCTGAGAACTCCTTCAGAAACTGGTATTTTCAGAGACTGGCTCATCTGCCTTGGTTTGGAGGAGAACCGGGGTGCGAAGGAGGGTAATTTCTGGCTGCAGTGTCAGGGCATCACCAGTCTGGCCCTCAGCTGTGCAGGAGGTTATGGTTGTGCACCACAGCACAAGCTGCGAGCCCGGGGTTACAGTGGCCTCATGCCTGTATCTGGAGTTGTTCCAGTCAAGCACAATCTGAGCAGCTGAAAAAAACTCCTCTCTAGTCCTAAGGAAGGCTTACACATGCCTCTGGGATGGTGCAATCAGCAAGCTGCAAAAGGATGGCTCCAATCCCAAGCTATGTTTTCATCATTGTGTTTTCATCCTGGGTATCTTGCTGAAATTTCCAAAATCTCCCAGATGCAGCTGTTGTTATTGCTTATGTCCTTTTAGGTGTGGGTATATTCTGCGAAAACTGCCTGTTCTTCATATGATTTCTATAGCAATGCTTTTCATAACAATAAATTCCTTTCTCTTACAAATACAGTTAAGATAATTGCTCCTTTTACAACCCACGCTTACCTAAACAATTTTAGTTTAGAGCTCTGAACAAGCATTTCCACATCCAAAGCAACAGGAGTATCCAAGAGTGCTGCTGCCAGGCAATGCCTGAGCCTCCCTGGGGCAGGACCTGTGCAGGCTCTGCTCACTGAGAACGTATTGGAGCCAAGCTCCTCAGCTTCTTCTCGGGCCTGAAGCAGAACTTCATCACAGATGAACTGCTGTATTTCCAAACAGCTGTGCAGCTTGATGAGCAGATCGATATTTGGCATGGAAGGTTGCACAGTCTGTGCTTGTCTACTTCACACTCATCATTACTTTTCCTCCATTTGGCATTGGAATAGCTGTCATTCTGCTTGATTAGCTCCCAGATGATGGAAAAGTTGGCAAACTGTTTCTAATGGAAACACAGCAGTCTGTGTCTAGAAGGGGGTTGTTGGACGTGAATTTAAAATATAACAAATACATTTAGGAAATTATTTACATTTTCCTGTGTGATGGTCCCCTGGCAATCGTGCACAGTCTCACTGAGGTGTTACTGAGTAACAACCCTTTGGGAGAGAGAGAGCTGGCTGAGAAGCAATTTTCTTAAGTGAGGACACAGTTCCCAGAAAATAAAATAATTTCCCAGAAGCTCATTTTTATTATGAACAATAAAAAATTACATATTTTATGGTCATTTTGATCTGTATGTTAACACTTTCATCAAAATGGCTCGAGGCATTTAATATTATGTTGGTATTAGCTGTAACTCCCTTATTGATGTGCATCAGTCGACGGAACTATAGCTCAGGATTCCCTGTATTTACCTGCTTGAGGGCTGATACATATCCCTCAGCTCCAGGTTGGTTTCTGGCCAGCATCTCTCACTTGTTCTAGAGAAGGACCCATGGCAGGTCTGGGACCCAAAGGAGGGCAGGAACAGTGGGGCCCTGGGGGCCCTGGAGGTTTTCACACTGTCTCCAACTACACTACTGTGTGCTGAAAAGCAGTGGCTAAGAGGTTGCACTCTCAGGTGGGTGCGAAATCAACAGAATTGGGCTCAAAGGTAGTCTAGTCAGTTATTCAAACTTATCCAGTAAGTCAGATTACTAATACTTTCTTTTGCTAAGAACAATACCTTTGGAGGATGTATTCAGTGCAGCACAAAATCTGTTGCATCATTTCAAGAGAGAGCACGCTTGGGAAAGGATGTGTTCTCTGGAGGGGGGAACAAAAGATGCACAACAGCAATCTGCATTCCCCCAGGAAAATGAAGTAAATTCATTTCAGCTTGTAAAAAAATAGAAGATTTAATACCCAAGCTGTTTTGGTTATTTTATCCTGATCACTGTGCTCTGTGTGCCTCTGCACTGCAAGTTAGCATTTGCTGTCTGTAATCTCTCTGTCAAACCAATTGCATTGATTTATACCTCTCCTCTTGTCCAGTTTATCTACCTTGTGACCAAGGAGGCAGTTGTCTTCTGCTGTTGTGACTTTTTAATTATTGGAATTTATCTCGGGGCTGTGACTGGGGTGCAGAGGATGCTCACTGCCTCTCTGAATGAAGAGCATGGTAATCTGCATCTTGACACAGCTCTGGGAGGAACAGTGCTTCCCTCTCCCTGCCCTGGGAGCCTGATACCATGCAAAGCATGAAGAGTGACTTCAGAACTGCCTGGGAAACTCTGTTTCCACTGAATCAGAGTTTAAGAAGGCAAACATGAAGCAGAAAGCATTTTTCTTATCGTGGCAGATCAATTCAAGTTGTATCCAACTGCATAATGCTCTAGATGCTATTTTTAATGAAATTATTTTAATCTCTGTGGCAGGCGAAATGTTCCTGATAGACTGTATATGCTGTCTCTGACTTCTGTGGATAAAATAATTTTACTGTTACCATCAATAATTCTCTCTGTTTCCACTAGAAGTGCTTCCGTATTATTCCTGGTAATGGTAACACAGACCCAGCCACAGCACGCATTGCTATGAATGGGAGCAGATGTGGCACATGGGAACCGAGCTCCTGCTCTGGCTTCATGGGGACAGCTTTTGGGGTGCCAGTGGAATGAGAGTCACCCTCAAGGGATGCTGTCTTGGAGGAGCTGGGTCCCATGTGTAGGGAGCTGTAAAGTGGGGGATTATACTTTACTACTCCCTGCTCTACAGGACTCAGTCCTTTGTGGAGTCAGCTGAGCTGGTAGCAGGGATGGAGAAGGCACACCTCAGGGAAAAGATGCCCTGAATTGCTTGAAAAAGCTACTGACACTTCAAAATGCTTCCACGTGACCCGGGTGTTACTATTCTTTTAGTCAGTTTCCCATCTGGATAGCAGAGAACAATTGGTGAGGTTTCTGAGTTAAAAGGATCCTGCTTCTTGCATTTCACTATGAAAATGGGGAGAGTCAAGCCTGAAAATACACTTGTAAAATGATACCTGGGAGAGGAGATCCTTGCTCCCAGGCCTCGGTACAAACTTCTGGCAGGGGTATGGGGTCACCTGACTGTGACTTTAGGTAGTTAAAGCCCTTCACAAACCTGCAGTCAAGTCTCTTTGTAGAAGGGCTGTAAGGATTTAAGAGTTTTGAGTCTCCCTGGCTAGCTTTAGGATTTGGAGCTTAGTTCCTGTACACCTCATTCCTTTAGAAAATCACATTTAAGGACCTGTAAAATGCCCTGTCCTGGCTTCAGCTTCTCCAAGATCAGGAGAGCACCTAGTGCAGGGCACAGGATGGGGCTCTGGAGGAATGTGGGGTTTCCTTTGAGGTGTAGCAGTGTCACCAAAGCAGCGCATGCTCCAGGGCTCCTCCGCTGCCCAGGCAGGCTCCTTGCGCAGCAAGGGACAGCAGTAGGGTGCACAATGTTTGTGCTTTCATTATTGCTATAAAAGCAGCATACCTAGCTCTGCAGAAGTTGTTGTTGTATTGTAAAAGAGAAATTTAGATAAGGTCAAGGAGAACAAAACAGAAAGCTCAAAACATCACCAGAGCTGGGGCTGAGGGTGCTCCTCTGCGGTGGTGCCTTGTGCGAGTGCAAGTGTTGGGTACATCACAACACAGACTGTGCGTGGAACCTGAGCACAACATTCATCTGCCTTACCCAGGGCACACGGCCCCGTCTTTCTATGCATTATATCCTATAAAATGGGGTGAAACCTGTAAAGCACTACGCATGTTTCCTTCCTTTTGGAAAATTATTATTCTGATTTTTCCACCTTCTGCTTTTTTCTTTCCCTTTTTCTATTTTTCTATTTTATGTGCCCGTACACATTCCTGTGTGAGTCTTTGTGCTTAAATGGAGAGAGCTGTAAATCATGCCTTAGGCTTCACTCTTTCCAAAAGCAACTACAAAGGATAAAAAAAAATCCAAAAGACCTAAATGAAGACCACAAAATGAATGAGGAGGGGAAGACTGGATAAAAAGAGAAACATATACTAATTATTGGAAAGCCTCTGATTTTGAAAAAGGACAGTCTTTGATGGAAGAAGAAAAGTATTGTTTGGTATAATTTGATTCACTGCAATTCCAAATTGCTAATTAGCGTGCAGGCACATGGCAATGCTTCTCATAACTTCCCAACACCTTTTGTTACCTGCTTTCTCAGGCTGTCTAGTCTAAATGAGTCTGTTCAGTTCCAAAGCTGTGCATGTCCTTGTTATGGCTACAGCGCTTAATTAGGCCTTCTTTTTGTAGCTGACTCTGCTGTGCTTCTCAAGAGCCATCTGCTCAAAATAGAGGAAGGGATGGAGCAGTGCCTTTATGTAGGCTTGTGCACAGAGCAGAATAGATCTGGGCTAAAACCCCACAAATAGCTAAGAGCTTTGGTGGCTGGTTGCATTGCTGGGTGGCTGGTCTGTGTCTGACTAAGACCACCATGCAGCAAAAGGGAACAGCTGGGAGATGAGAGGTCAGCATTGTCTATAGGAAACAGGTATAGAGGTGAGAACTGCTAATTTGTGTCCCAGAGCAGAAAGGCTGTAAAGACTGGGTCACCCTTATACATCAGCTAATTTTGAGAGCATTTACAAAAACTAGGAACTATATCCTAGTGTCTGGTGACTTCTCTTGAATGGCTTTGGAGCTTCTCAGGTACCTTGACAATGGGAAATACACAGTCAAATTTAGTACTTGAAGTGTTCAGTGTCTTTAACAGTGCTTGACTCATGCTGGGAAGAAAGAGGAGTACTATCACTCCGCTGCATTTTTGTTTTGTTTGATTTTGTTTTGTTTTGGCATATAGAGAAATTGTTCTTTTTCATAACAAATAGATGATGATGCTCTGAGATAGTACAGTGTGTGAATGTCTGTGCTATTCATCATCTTACTGGCTAAAAGGTATGTGTGGAAAACTGAAGAAAAGGAGGCTACAAATGCATTGCTTGGTATTGGTCTGCCCCAAGTGATGTCAAGGGACTTTGACCCTGCAGCAGGTACATAGTAGTTGCCCTGCAGAAAGGAAATTCTATTTTCTTACATTGGTCTTCTGTGACCATAGCACATCAAATTCTTAAATCTGAGTTATTTAAGGGCAACAAACTGCACATAATTTCTGTTGGAAATAATGCCACTGCCTCAGTTTTAAGAGCTTCATGGTGGGACCTTAGGCATGGCGTGATGTTGGACAGATGCTTAGGCTGGACTTTGCTGAGCCTCTGCCACCTGCAAAAGAGCTAGAGATGTTAGAACAATAGACTTTGTAAACTGTCACTTCTCCCACAAAGAGCAGCTTCCTTCATGAGCACTAGTTTGGAATGTGCACACATTTGCAGGAGAAATGACAGGTTACCAAGGAGGCAGAAGATCACTCTGCCGGAGTCCAGGGCTCATTCTCAGGACAGTATCTGCTTTACTGCACAATTGCACATGATTTCCTAAAGTCTTCTGGAATTGCATCCTGTATGTCTCAAACTGAGACTTGTCACGTAAATTCTTTTTCTTGTCCAAGTCTATGATACTGTATTGCCGTAACAACACTGCAGCCAATGTGAAATGTTTTGCATGATAAAAGAGACACAGAAATCCCTATGAACTGGATTGAGGTGCCTCATGAGATGGTAACTTCATTAAGCATTTCTGGGAGTTTGGAAAAAAAGCTGGACAAGAGTGTACAATGTGTCTCTTGGGTTGGTTTTTTGATGCTTACACAGAGTTAATACAAACCCAGGAGCCACGTGTTGTGTTAAATCAGCTCCCCACAAAGCAATCTAATAACAGAGACATGTAAACAACAGCATGGGCGCAGTAAAGGCAATTATCATCAAGCTGAGTTGCACAGGAGAGGCAGAGCTGACTCCTGCTGCCGTGTCTGGGGAACAGGGATCCAATGCTGCCCAGCCTCAGGGGAGCCAGGCGTGATGGCCGTGGCTCTGCTGAGCCTGGCTCCCCTCAGGCCCTGGGGGTACTGCAGTGCTCAGCCCCTCCCTGCGCTCCAAGCACCAATCTCACAGCGCTTCCTGGTCTCAGCAGTCGTACACCTGTTCCAGTTGCTGTCTCCTCCTAACAGTGTCCAGGGAATAGGTAGCCTTGGCTGTGGTAGGGGATGGGGCTGCTACTTATGGAGCACAGTGTCAGGGTTTGCAGTGGGCTGCACGTGATCTGGCTATCAAAGCTGTGCATTCCAGGATTACAGTTCAGCTCTTACAAGTATCAATATTACTTCTGAGCTGTTTATCTTGCTGCTTGTAGTGTCTCCTCTTCTCTACTCTACTTCTCTAGCAAAGGAAGTGGCACTGGCATCCTGTGGCAGGGAGTGCCAAGGCTAGTTCTGTGTTGTAGCACTGACTTTCACCAGACATAGATCAGATATAAACCCAGCTCGAAAATTAAACCCGCTCGAGATGCTCCCTTTCCCTTGCCCCTTCTGATAATGGAGGAAACACTAGGAGAGATTAAAATTTGGAATAACAATGTATTGAAAGTTGCAATAACCACAACAATATTAATAACAAGGAGTGTACAAAAGAGAGAGAGACAGTGTTCTACCCACGACAAAGGTATTCGCCACTGAACATCCAGGCAGCACTTGGTGTGGTCTCCAGCAAAAACCATAAAATGGTGGAGAGCTTCTGCAGCTTAGCTTTTTCTCCCTTCAACACAGAAAGAAAAAGAAATGGAAAGCAGGGACAAAACAAAAACCTGGAAGCTAGTTTGTCCTAATGAGTTGTGCTGCCAAAATGCTGACTGGCAGTGGCTCTCTCTCGCGAGGGTGGCGGTGGCAGTGGCACAGTAAGGCTCTTGCTCAGTGCCAGGAGGCAGCACGGTCCTGACCCCTGGTCCAGGACATCCTCCACATGAGCCAGGCAGACAAAATGGCAGATTTTCCATATCCAGCCCTGGCTTCTTCCTGCCAAGACCACGCCCTCAGCCGTGATGTGAATGGTATAAAATGAACAGTGCTAAAAACTCCACCCCTACTACTAACATGGGGAATGAGTGAAGTTTGGTAAAACCCCTCCGACTGGGGAAGGTTTGCAGCTTCTGTGTAGGCTTGGCAAGAATGGCTGAGCCAAAACCAGTGACCTGCTCCATAAGCAGGGGGAGGCTTGGGCACAGCCATGGCACAGCCGTGTGGGGTGCCCTCGCTGGGGTCACAGTGTCCCCAAGAACAGTATAAGTGGTTGTGTGAATGCTGGTGTGTACGGGGAGCATGGCCAGTGAGCCTGTATCAGAAGGCTCTGTAGCCAAGTAAGAAATTCAGCAGTGCACATGCTATTGTGTAGAAAGAGATTTTTTACATGGAGCAGAGCTTCCAGACATAGCTGCAGGCCAGCTTGGCTCCTCTGGCAGCCCTTGGGGCCATAACTCTGCCTGCTGTCCTGCTGCAAGGAGAGAGAAACCTGGGCAACAGGACTGGCACACGTGTGCAAACACAGTGGCATTTTTACTAGGAGAGGCTGGAGGGAGCAGCAACCCTGGCTGACGAACAAGGGAGGCTCTGGAGGAGGGACGAGCCTCTCATGTCCTTGAGTACTCTGTCATCTTGCCTTTGAGAAGCAGAAGTTGGTGTGGATAATAAACCAGGCTCCTCAGCGTACTAACTACAACAGTTCTCACAGTGCAGATGTAACAATGAGAAACACCTTTTAAAAAAACATGTGCACACATTTATTATATCTTTTTAGCATGGTTTTACTTGAAAACTAAGGTTACCACACAGTACTAAAAGTGAAGGTAACATAAAAGAGAAGACTTTGCACCTTGACAAGCTGCCTTGTCTTCAAAAGATCACAGATCACAGAATATTCTGAGTTGAAAGGGACCCACAAGGATCATCAAGTCCAACTCTTCAGTGAATGACCTATATGGGGATTGAACCTTGGTGGTTTTAGCGCCATGCTCTAACCAACAGAGCTAATCTCAGGGAGAGGTGATGTTTCCCATTTAGTGGTGTAATGTCCAAAGGACTAATGGTGACACAAAAGAAAATTAGTTTCTCACACCTGAAGACAAATGGAACATTTGTCAGCAAGTGCAGAAAAGCAACTTCCTCAGGCCTCTTTCCTGAGGGCCAAAACCCATGGTGTGGAGCTGCTGATTGATTGTATGAGACAGCAGTGCAATTCAGATGAAAGATTATATGACATTTTAAATATCTGTAAGTTTAATATAACAGGTAAAACTGTCTTGTAGGGATACTATATATATGGACTTACAATTTTAAGAGGTGATTATAACACAAGCAATTGACTGCCAATGTGGAGTATGTGCTAAATGATATCTTGAGTGATAATGATGGTTCATTTGGCAGCCTGGCAGGTCCCTGATCCATTTATTACAACACTGAAACTGAAGTTCAGGAGCTGCTGCCAGATGGCACTGGCACTGCATGGGCATGAAGCGGCAAAATTCAGCCCTGTGCAGCAAACCACGCGGTGCTGGTTGGCTGCAGGTGTAGGCTTGGGAGCCATTGGCAGACACCTGAATTCCTGCCCCTGGTTCCTGAAGGTGTACTGGCTGAGGCTGGGCCACCCTGTACTGTGGGTCTGTCTGTAATGGAAGCCAAATGTGCAGTTTGGACACTGAAAAATGCATCTGAGAAGCCCTCTTATTGGTTATCACTGTGAGACTTCTCCCCACTCAAAGTCACATCAGATGAGAACATTAGAGATAATGAATTGCACAATTTTTTTTTTTTCTTTAACACATACCTGTTTATCACTTGGGTTTATTACAGATTTTGTTACTTTTTTTTTGTCACAAGCTCTTGATTTGACCAAATCTTTTGGTAAGCAGAAAAATATAAACTTTGTAGCAGTCTTGTTACCGTGAATTAAAAAAACAACCACAGGCATGGAGCAGAAGCCCCGGATTTGCTGTGTTCATCTCTGTTTGCTGGGGAGTGAGCTGGAATTTCACATGGTGTGTGCAGCAGCAGCTACTCAGCATCGCCTGGGAGATTGTAATTCGGGGCATTCCTCCTGCATGATGTACAGCCTGCTCTCACAGCAGCAATTCTCTTTCAAAATCCTCACATCTGTCTGTGGGTGTAAGACTTTGTTTTCTTAAGTCTGTATGGCTGTTTTGGAACAGAGTTGGTTTTGGGGGTGTCCCCAAGAGCAGTGAGTAGGCCGGGAGAGGACAGGTGTCTCCAGAGGAAGTGGCAGCCCAGTGTGGCACTGGGGACATGGGAAAGATGCACTGCAAGGTGCTGAGGAGGTTGATTTGGACTCCAGCACCTCCAGGCCTGCTGCTTGCAAAGTAACAAGGCGTGGGTACCGTCCCCTCTCGCCCAGCCCGTGGCTGCCCTGGGCTTGCAGAACACCCCAGGGTGTCGGGGCACTGAGTGTCCCCTGCTGCGGCAGCAGGCACTGGGGGGGCAGCAGCTCAGGGTGCCTTCCTTCAGGGTCTTGGACATTTCTGTGCAGGAGAACATGGCCTGGGTGCAGCCTGAGATTGGGAGCTCAGCCCAGCTGACATCCTTCTCCTCACAGTCTCTGAGCCTTCAGCAGAACCACAGAGGAGGGAGGAGGGCCTGGGGGCTGTGCAGAGGTCAGTGCTGGAGCAGGGTTGGGAGGGGGCTGGCACAGGCTTCGGGGCAGGGGGAAAGGGCACAGCAGGCTGAAGTCTGACCCAGAAAAAGATCCCGTGATGTCAATCACTGCAGTTGCCATGATGGCTTGTGTTTTATTGAAGAGAGAGCAGAGGTGGTCTCTCTGAGCTTGGTGGACAGTTCTGCAATTGTCCGGTGCTTGGGCTGGTCAAGCCATGCCTTGCCGTGGGCTTTTCTCATGAATAATCACCCACAAAGGAAAAAGCCTTGAGTGCTGCCCAGATGAGGTGATTGGGGGTATCAGAGCATCCAACAATGCTCTGCTTTCTATTAGAGCCCCCTGCTCTCATGGGGGATCCATGGCCTGACCTCTGCTGCTTACATGTTAATCCTCCAGCCTTGCAAACTTGGCCTTGCCACTTCTCCCATCATCAAGGACTCTGATGAAAACAATGCCCTGATTGCAGATAAAAGCCTGATAAATTATAGCTCCTCGAGTCTAGAGTACAGTGAAATGTTATGCAGAGAAAAAGAGCGAGAGACCATTTCAGAGCCTTTTATGGTGATTCATCTGGGAAATTATCTGGGAGCAGATAATTTAATGCTAATGGCTGCTTTTTTTTTTTTTCCCCAGTGTCATTGTCAGATGATATTCCAGCATCCTCTCTCCATGCAAAATGGGCTGGGGTTTGCTTTGAAATTCTTCAGCTACACAGCCAGTAAGATGAGTAATGAGCAACAAAGATCAGGAAATATTTTGAGGAGGATTATGGTGCCTCCCAGAAACGGAATTTTTCCTGACGGGGTGTTATAGGGCAAAATCATAGTCTAGGGACTAAATACTTGGTTGGTGTTAGGTGTTCTAACTACAGCGAGCTTAAGGAATTGCACTTCATGGGAACTCTAGATGCAGCAAAGGCCATATGTGCAGAGAACAAGCAGGAAAAGTACTTGAGAGATGGGAGGCAGAGGAGGGAGAATGGTTTATGTCAATTAGTTTACTGGAAATGCTGAAATTGTTAATTTGCCGTGTAAACAATGTTTAATTTTTTGAGCCCTTATAAATGTGGTGTAGCAGAGGCAGGTGCTTTGTTAGCATGTGGTGGCAGAAGCCCATTAGGCAAGTGATTAGAACACTTGGCAGGGTGGGGAGCCTGATTCCATCTCATTGCTGTAACACCAGCATGCCCTCACTGCTGGCTCTCAGATTTTTATTTCCTCCTCTTGACACATCCAGCTTGCATGACCAGACAACCAACTGGCTCAGACTCTTTTTGGAGATACGGGAGAGTTTCATCCAGTTCCTCACTCCAAACAGGGCTGGCAATGAGCAATTTTTCATCCAGGTACAGAATGTACTTATTTTTCTCCTCAAAGTTTCTAAAATGTTCCTAGACCATGTACCACAACCTGAGACTGCTCTTCAGGTTACCATTCCCTGTCACTGATGAAGAGCCCACAATTTTTGACATTCATACTTAGAAAAAAAATGCCCTTTTATAGTTCAAACGAAGCATTTCCATGTTATTGCACAGTCTCCAAGACACTCTTCTGTCACCTCCAGCTCCAGTTGTTTCTTGGGCAATAATTGAAACCAGTTGTATTCCACGACTTAGCATATAATATAAAATACTGAAGGAATATTATATATTTATATTATATATCATATAATATAAAATATTTATATAATATAAAATAATTGAAGGAAAAGGCATTTGAGATCAAAATGACTCCAAGGTGTGACACGTGCTTGTTGCGCCGTATCTCACACTGAGTGGCGATACGGGCACACAGCTGAGATGTTGAGACACACTGACAAGCAGTTTCCTTCATGTCAAAAAGTGATGTTAAATCACAGCTGTTATTTTCATGCCAGATGAACCAAAAAGTGCCAAGTGTGAAGCCTCTATCTGCAGAGTAGAGGAAGCATCACATCCAGCTAAATACAGATTTTGCAAGGTCATGACTTTTCTGCAGTTTTCACTAATTTATTTCAGTTGTTTTGTACCTCTTAATATACTTACAGAATTTTTGCCTCTTATTTAATTTTTCTTAGGTGTGCAAACTTCCTGATGGAGAGCATTGGAATTTTGTATCTCCATGCACAGTTTTGACACATTATTTTGTGTTCTTAAATCCTTTTAAACTTTTTTTCCATATTCTTATTCCCCTGTGGTACAAAGAAAAAGTCAACATTATCATTTCATTGCAGGAAAGTAAAATCATAAATTCTTTGATAATGAAATTTAGGGAAATACCTTTGTCCCTTTTCTCTTCTTTTTTTTTTTTTTTTTTTAAAAAAACAATGTTTAAAAATGTTTAAACAAGATAAGTAGGAAATGGGAAGATACATAAGAGCTGTTTTTTAATCGACTCTCTGATACCTGACCTGTCTTCAAAACAGCAGGAATCAGTTTCATGTGAAAGCCTTCCTGTTTTTTTCATGGCTCTGGCAATCTTAACTGTAAATAAAATTTAAAATGACAGATGTGAAAGCCTGCAGAATAATTGCTGTGAGGGTAAAAAGCTGGTAATGGATTTGATGCTGATCCTGTGATTTTTCTGGGGACAGTTTTGCAAGCCTGACTGATACCCTGTATCTATGTTTTCTGCTATTTTAGATGTACTCATAGACATTGAAACGTGCTTTGAAAAGAATAGTATCCTATGAATGTTTAACAAGGAAGTAGAATTTAGCTGCTGCTCGGGAGCACCTTGGGCCTCATGCAGAGCTGCAAAGTCAGAGACTGTGGACGGGTCAAGCAGTGAAACTTGTGCCTGGTTTCAGCACAGGCTTCAGACGAGCCTTGTGGGAGGGCATTGGGGATGCTGGAGAGTCTTCAGCATGGGATGGGATGGGAT